>QLSR01000146.1:64565-480350 GCA_031780015.1 Citrullus colocynthis
CGAGGGGGGGGGGGGGGGGGGAAGGAGTTTGAACTGTCAAAGATAAAATATGAGGAACCTATTTATTTCATCAAAAAAAAAAAAAAATTGTTCAACGCAAAACTTGTTGAGTTGTATGTCCTAAAACTTGTAGTTTTTGTAAATAGGTGAATTTTAGTACATATGAAGTTATTCAGGTGAATTAATTATTCAAACTTCAAATCCAATTAAACTACGAAACCTTAGCTACTATCATGAGTACTTGAACTTTATGTGGAGACATAAACAGGATCAAGTTCGAGTAAGTAGCCTCAATTGTCTATAGTACATGGATCAGGTTGGGTACTTCTTCCTGGAGACACTATTGATACAACTCGCTTCTTGATTATTACAAATGTTGTAAAGTGTCATAAATGAAGTGATCCTGATTTGCTCATGTAGAGACATATGAGCGGGGGTATTCTACATAATGAAATTGTGTAAGACTGGCCCTGAAATAATCACTGTTACGTATTAACATCATTTACGATTAACATTGATTAATTTCACTTGTCGATGACCTAGATAACTTGATCTGAATCTTGAGGTATCTATGAACTCCTATTTATTCAGAATTATCCCTTGATCTGCATAGGTGATAGTAAGCTCAATAGCACTGCTCAACATTTCTCCCATTTTAGGATAAGACCGGGTAGATAGTTAAGGACATAGAATTTGCAAGACATAATTCACTCCTACCCAACTTAGGGATAGAAGAAAGGTTGTTCTCTTAAGTGTTGTTCCTAAGACTTGAAAAAGGGGCCCCATCCTCTCACTGACCCAAGAGGGAATGGATTTAGTGATGAGATCCTAAATCAATTGTTCATTAGAGGGACAATGGTACTTAAGAAGAAAAGATGTAACTCAAAGGTAAATCAGTATTTGACCTAGCTGAAGTTATGAACAACCTGTGAATGATTGACTTATCGATGACAGTTATATCAAATGGACACAAACATATCCACAGCGAAGAGAGAGTAGCTACGAGCTTTAGTGGAGTGTCCCATTTGTTAACGAATGTTGGTTAACTAGGTTAAAGAGTTTGGCCGGTTAATCTCGGATCATTGGAGGTCATGATCTATAGGTCCATTAGGTCCCTCTACTAGCTCATAAATGGACTAAAATCTTAAATAATGTGGTGAATAAGTTTGGATCGTTCAAATCTTAGCTTAAGGAATGCAAGTCAGATATATACAATATATTGACGTTTAATTACGAATTAAACGTACAAATAGAGTTAATTATAATAGCTAAATATGATTTAAATATTAATCATATGAATAGGGATTCATATCGGTTTTTTTAGAAAAATCGGGACAAGTGGAAAAAAGTAATATTATTTTATTATTTAATATTAAAATAATATTAAAATAATATTTAATTAATTAAATATTAAATTATTTTTATTAAATTAGTTAATTATTTTTTGAAATTAAAAATAAATTTTAATTCAATTTTGGAAATTCATTGAAAATTGATTTTAAAATTGATTTTTGAAGATTGGATTTTCCCACTAACTAAGCTAGGAGCTTGGTTGTCTTCTTCACAATTAACAAACAAATTAACCATTTTGTGTTGTCATATTTTGATGCAATTGGATTGCATGTTATTCTTTAATACATAGAGATGATTTTGAAATAAAAATGGTTAAGAATTTTGTGAAATTAAGGGCTAATTTTGCAAAATTCCATCCGTTGTTCATCTTCTTCCCAACCTTCATTCTTTCTCAAATTCACCACAAATTTGGATCCCACCATCCAATCTAAGCCTAGAGAATAGTAGAGAGGACTCTTATGGTGGTTTAGAACCAAGTGGTGTTGAAATTCATCAAGAATTGAAAGAGAATTTGGAGCTTCAAGGGTAAGTGTTCTTGAAACTTTGGTTTTTCTTCTTAATTGCATGTTTAATCCTCTAAATTGAGCATCTTAGAGTGAAAATTGATCAAATTAACTTCCGCTGCATGCTCATTTATCCATGCACCCCATAGTTGATATGTGAAAACGAAGGTGGGTAACCCTACTCGATGCATTGTAATCTAATGAATAAACAATAAAACAAATGAAAAAAAAAAAGAAACTTTATATCTTTATCTTTTTAGACTCAGTGTTAAAAGAAGAAATAAAAATTTTATGAACCAGTAAGCAAGATTGAGAAGAAAGCTTGCCGCATACAAATTAGACCCGTTCTAAAGAAAAGAATAAAGAGGTAGAAAAGTAATGGAACTAACGGGTAGTTGATTGAGTACAACATTCTGAGAGACTAGTCAATGCGTTCAGAAAATTTTTGGGCTGATTGAAGTTTCTTAGATTGAAGTTATGCTTGAAGACAAGCATTTCTCTAAGTTTGGGGGTGTGTTAGCTTGTATAAATACAAGTTATTATAGCCTTTCTCTTAGAAAAATAGAGATTAAATAAAGAATCATGCGGTAGTTTGTGTTGAATTTTATTGATAAATCTTCCTATGCATTCTACTCTTGTTAATTCATGAAGATAATTGTTTTGAAGATTTCTAAGCCTAAAACACATGTTTTCACGTAGGAACGCAAGCAACCTGTGGATGCGCTGACAACCGCTCAACGCAGGATGATGCATTAGTAACATATGGATGTGTCGTGTCACATCCCCTCCCTGATTACCTACTTAACCTGAAAGGATATGTGAAGATAATATACATCACCCCTCTTGTGACGCATATTGCCCCATCTTACATAACTTCCTGCACAAATATTCCATACGTATACATTCATAGAATTCAGCCATAATAATGCATGATCATAATATAATACCTCTATCAAAATCAAAAAAAAGGAGGCCTTCCTGTACACAGTACACTTTTATAACATACTCTCTCATGACCGACTTATAAACAACTAAATCTACATGCCACTAGTGTTAAGTTATTTACACGTACAACAACGAGAAAATAAACTATTTTTGGAAACTCGAAGCTTAAGCAGAGCGAGTTGGAGTAGGCAATGCACCAGGAACGCCCCCTAGGAGGAAAAGAAAACATGGAAAACGTGAGCTAAAAGCCCCGTGAGTGAGTAATTTTGTAAAACTATCTTTTATTCGAAAACAGGCATGTTAAAATCATAATAACGCCATAAACGTAAACGTGATTCAAATAATCATTTTTGTAAAATCATAATTTCAACAATGTAAACAAATCACATATGTTCATGCAAAAATGATCGTATACGAAAAACAGTTCGTTCTCAAATCTTTCCCTTAGTCAAGGCGGAGTAAAACTCAACCCACCAGACGTTGAAAACAAGTAAGGCTCGATGCGGAGCAAAACTCAACGCACCAGCATATAACCTCTATGTGCACATAGGACTATGGCGGGTTGCCCAGGTACCTTCTCCATGTCCTTTAGTACTGGGTCCCGAGGAAACTCACATGCCTTCTCATGTCCTTCAGCATTGAGCCTCCTCTAAAACATTTTAGGAACAAATATTTTACATAAATAGTTCACATGAAAACCTTTCATGAAAAATCAGGTATATCACGATAAACAACATTTCACAACATGCCATTCAACGTCTTATAGAAAATGTATTAAACATGCCTTATGAACAATATCATCAAACATCATGCTTTTCAAGAAAACAGTTCATCTCAATGCCATATCTCATAAGAAAAACCAAACTAAACATTTTCAATAAATTCGTTTTCCAAGAAAGAAAAGTGTCACTCACAACTTGTCCTTAGGCCCTGAGTGGATTATATGCCTTTCCGAGCTCTTCTTGGCCTGTAAATACACATTCCTCATGTTACGTTTTCCTTAAACTTCCTTTACATGATCATTAAACGTGCGTACTTAAACTCTAATCATGATTCACCACCTAGACTCCCTTTCTTTCCTAAAATATACACAATAAGCGAGATTCTACGTCGCTAGTGAGATTACCAACGAGATTTCACCTTACTAGCGAGTTTACTAACGAAATTACACAACAGGTCACGGCCCTAGCGACACCAACATAAGCGAAACCAGCGAGACTACCTGAGGAGCGATACTGAGCGAGAGCCAGCGAGATTTGTGAGAGAAAATCCTCCTTTACACGACCAGCGAGACAAGTGTCGCTACTCACCCTCCAATTCTCAGCGTTACCTGCTTCCAAACGACACCCGACAGCAGAGTTTCCTCCTTTTCTGTTTGTTCTCACTTCTGTCAATTCAAAGTCATATTTCCAGCCAGATTTAGAACTTCTTTCCTTCTATAAACTTGTAGAGAAACATGTTTTCTAGCTTATCTCAAAATTTCGTGGCTTAACTCGTTCTAGTTCGTCAGATATTGCAAGTTTTCTCTACGCTACTCCAGATTGCAAAGAAATTTCGTATCAGTAACTTCCAGCTAAACGTTTACATGTTTCTAATCCAGTTCAACTCAAGCATCCTTCATAAAAGTTGTTCAAATTTGAGTTAACTACTAACCTTAAAATTTCAGCCCAAAATTCAATCTCTTCAGCTCGATATTCAACAAACACCAGACCTGGCTCGAGCGGTGCAACAACAGATGAAGCTTCTATTTCAGCTTCAGTTTTACCATGAAACCTTCCAAAACTTTGCACTAAATTGCCCTAGAACTCTTCTTCAACCTCTCCACAACGTGCAACTAAAAAATAACATAGAATTGAGTTTTGAAATGAGTAGAAAGAAGTCGGCAACTTTTTTGTCCAATGAAAGGTTAAAAAACCGACTTTTCATCCTTATCCTTTCTTCTCTTTTTTCCTTTTTCTTCTCTTTTCTTCTTTTTAAATTCTAATTCCTTTTTTTTTTTTACAATATGAGATTATTAATACTAATTCGCTTTAGACTTTTGAACGTGCTTAGCAATTAGATGCTTACAATTCATTACCCCCTTTTTTGAGAATTTCGTCCTCGAAATTTAGGTTAAGTCACTCCGTAAAAAGATGAGGGTATTTGATCTTCATTTAATCTTCACTTTCCCACATTGCCTCTTCCGCTTTATGATTTCTCCACAAAACTTTAACAAGCGGTATCGTTTTTATTCTCAGAACTTGTTCTTTTCGATCAAGAATTTGCACAGGTTCCTCTTCATAAGATAAATCTTCATTTACGTGAATAGGTTGAGCTTCCAAAACATGTGTAGGATCTGGAATGTACTTCCTTAGTAGAGAAACATGAAATACATCATGTATTTTAGACAATTCCATTGGTAACGCCAACCGATAAACCGACGGTCCTATGCGTTCCAGAATCTCATAAGGCCCAATATATCTCGGACTCAACTTCCCTTTCCTTTTGAATCTCAAAATTCCTTTCCAGGGATATAACTTCAAGAAGACTTTATCACCAACTGCAAATTCTAAATCTCGACGCCTTTTATCGGCGTAGCTTTTCTGCCGTCCTGTGCAGTCTTCAACCTTTCTCTTATATATTTCACGTTCTCAGATGTAGTTTGGACTAACTCTGGTCCCATTAACTTCCTTTCTCCTACTTCACCCCAACATATAGGAGTTCTGCAACGTCTGCCATACAATGCCTCATAGGGTGCCATTCCAATACTAGAATGGTAACTATTATTATACGCAAATTCCATCAAGACAATTGAGTATCCCAGCTTCCTTTAAATTGCAATACACAAGCATGCAACATATCCTTTAGAGTCTGAATTGTTCTTTCTAATTGTCCATCAGTTTGAGGATGAAAAGCTGTACTAAACTTAAGTTTAGTTCCCAATGCTTATTGTAAACTCGGCCAGAACTTAGATGTGAATCTCGGATCTCTATCAGAAATAATAGACACAGGAGCTCCATACTGACTTACTATTTTATCAACATACAATTTGGCCAGTTTATCTAAAGTAAATGTCACTTTAACTGGATGCATTGCATATGCCGAACTATGAGCTTCCTCTAGAATAGCATTTTTCAATGTCAAGTCATTTGGGACACACAATCTTCCTTGTTTCATTAAAGCTCCATCGTCTCTTATATCAAAATCCGTTCTTTGGTTGAGATTCACCTCTTGTACTATCTTCTTGAGTACAGAGTCTTCCATCTGTTAACTAACAATCTCACTCATCAAAGTAGGTCTTACCTGGAAGTGTGCAAGCAAACCTCCCAACTTGTCTACCAATAAAGATGCATTTGAACTCTTTAACTCCTTCGTCAATTCTGCACTAATAATATTCAATGAAGTCTTGGCTTATCTGTACTTCCTACTCAACGCATCGGCTACAACATTAGCCTTTCCTGGATGATTGTGCAATCGTAATCCTTGATCAACTCCAACCATCCCCTTTGTCTCATGTTGAGTTCTTTCTGATCAAAGATGTATTTCAAACTTTTGTGATCCGTATAGATATGGCACTTCTCT
Source organism: Citrullus colocynthis (assembly GCA_031780015.1). NCBI lineage: Eukaryota > Viridiplantae > Streptophyta > Magnoliopsida > Cucurbitales > Cucurbitaceae > Citrullus > Citrullus colocynthis. Next base: position 70,928 of record QLSR01000146.1, read on the forward strand.
CCAAACAAATAATGCCACCACATCTTTAATGCCAACACCACCGCTGCCAATTTTAAGTCATGGGTAGGGTAATTAACTTCATGTGGCCTCAACTGTCTAGAGGCATAAGCTATAACTTTACCTTTTTGCATCAGTACACAACCCAACCCTTGACTAGAGGCGTCACAATACACCTCAAAGTCCTTCCTTGTCTTTGGAAGTGCTAAAATAGGCGCTGTCACTAATCTCTTCGTTAACTCTTGTAAACTTTGCTCACATTCTTCATTCCATTCAAATTTAGTTCCTTTCTTAGTCAAACGAGTCAGTGGTAATGCTATCTAGGAAAAACCCTGTACAAAGCGTCGATAATAACCTGTGAGTCCTAGAAAACTACGAACCTCAGTTACTGTCCTTGGCTGTTCCCATCTGGTAATTGCCTCTATCTTTTGAGGATATACTCCAACTTCTGCAGCAGTAACAATATGACCCAGAAGCATTACTCGTTCTAGTCAAAACTCGCATTTGCTGAATTTTGCATACAATCTCTTTTCTCTCGAAGTCTGTAATGCAATTCTAAGGTGTCCTGCATGTTCTTCCTTGCTTCTAGAATAAATTAGAATATCATCAATAAATACAATCTCAAACTGATCCAAGTAACGATGGAAAATCTTATTCATCAAGTCCATAAACATTGCAGGAGTATTTGTCAGACCAAAAGGCATCACAAGGAATTCATAGTGTCCATACCTCGTTCTAAAAGCTGTCTTTGGTACATCCGTCTCTCTGACTTTCAACTGATGATATCCCGATCTTAGTTCTATCTTTGAAAACACTGATGCCCCTTTAAGCTGGTCCAACAAATCATCAATACGAGGCAAGGGATATTTGATGCGTATAGTGACCTTATTTAACTGACGATAATCAATGTACAGTCTTAAAGTACCGTCATTGTTCTTCACGAATAACACCGATGCACCCAACGAAGATACACTCGGTCTAATATACCCCTTATCTATTAGTTCCTGTAACTGCACCTTCGACTCTTTCAGTTCTGATGGTGCCATACGGTATGGTGCTTGCGAAATGGGTGTTGTTCCAGGAACTAGATCAATAATGAACTCCACTTCTCTATCAGGTGGTAACCCTGGCAACTTTTCCGGAAACACATCAAAAAATTCATTCACCATAGGAATATCTTCTGGTCTTAACTTACCGGCCTGTGTATCAACCACGTAAGTAAGGTATGCTGAACAACCCTTGCTTAACAACTTCCTAGCTTTAACTGCAGATATTACACAAGTAGGAAGGAAGTTCCTGTCACCCTTGAAAATAACTTCTTTTCCTTCAAATCCTCTAAATACGACTTCCTTCTGGAAACAATCCACAGTAGCTCGATATTTGGATAAGAAATCCATTCCCAATATTACATCAAACTCTTAAATATCTAAGGGTATCAAGTTGGCTATCATAGTCACACCATCAATTTCAACCACACAGTCTTTATACACTTTACTAGCCACAATCACATCACCAACAGGGGTATAAACAAACAGTTCCTCGGGCAAAGATTCTAATGTATTATTTATATTCACAGCAAACATTTTAGTAATAAAAGAATGGGTAGCACCAAGGTCTATTAAAACATGAGCAAAAGTATGACATATAGGAAGTGTACTAGTAACCACATTAGGAGCATCTTCAGCCTCTCGCTGAGTCATTGCAAAGACTTTTCCTTGCTGTTTTGATCACCCTGTAGCTCCCTTCTGTCTTGATCCACTAGTTCCCTCATCAGAAATTCCTGCAGGTCGTTGTGGTTGACTAGCTGTAAATAAGCCAGTTCTCTGTTTAGCTTTAAATTCTTGCATCAACTGAGGACATTCTCATTTATAGTGACCCGCTTGTCCACAATGGTAACATACGTTGCCCTTACACTGTCCCCAATGATACTTCCCGTAGCTGGGACATAATGGTTTCCTTGTGTAACTAGCTGTGGACTCTCCTGGTTGTCCAGTTCGAGAACCTTCCACTGTTTGAGCTAGACCAGTAGAACTCCTTGGTTCTTGCTTCCGTGCACTTCCTCCTGTACCTCCCTTGGAAGTACCTTGTCCACTCGATCTGGTCTTGAAATTTCCTCCACTAAATAAACCTGGTACAAATCTCCTACCTGACTGCCCCAAAGTAGTACCAGAAGTGTGGATTGTCTGTCTACCTCCAGCTGATTCGCGTTCTGTCCTCTTTCCATCAAATTTCTTTCAACTCGCATAGTTGCTTCTACTAGTTTGGAGAAATCTGTCCACTCAGCACTAGCAGTCATAGGAGTACGTATCTCCTCCCGTAAACCTTCTTCAAATCTCTTGCACCTGTCAATCTCATCTGCAACAATCGTCATGGCATACTTAGACAGTTTTGTATATTGTCTTCACATTTCCTTTCAGGTTAAGTAGGTAATCAGGGAGGGGGTGTGACACGTCAACATAAGTGAACGCATGAACCCAAGTTCTCCATGGACACATAACGACTAGAAACGCAGGCCAGCAAAAAATCAAATAAGAATCTTGAGAGTTTGTCGGAAAGATTGACATTCATGATCTGCGGCTAAAGTGGTGGATCTAAATTGAACCGAGAATTATGCAATTAGGAGAGATAGATGCACGATATCAATTGCCCCTCCAATCACGCAGATTTGCCACTGATTACGAACGCAGCCTCTATAAAAGGGCAGACCTGCAAACTGAAAAAAGGTTGTTGATTCTCAGAAGAATTCCTAAGTGACAGTAGAGTTCTCTCCAGAAGACAACCGGCGACGAATAGCTCGAGAGAGAAGAGTCTTCCCTCTGCCTGATCACTTCACAGCAAAACTTCACGCTTCCATTCTGGCTTCTCAAGACATTGAAACCCCTTCCTGCTTTCTATCTTTTTCTAGCTTTGATTTTAGATTTGTTATCAAGACATTGAACTGTCTAAAATTGTATTTCGTTCATTAATCTACAATTTTCCCATGTCTATCCATTTCTCTAGACTTTTCGCTTATTACTTTGAATCCATGACTAACTAATCTTTCAAGGGTCATGGGTTGCGTTAGCATCTAAATAAGAACCATAGTGTAACTATTGCATCTTGTCAATTGTAATCTTAATCTAATGCTTATGTCCATCTAGCTAATTGATATAAGTAGTAATAATCAGACTGCTCGAGAGAGTAAGTGATTCTGGAACTCAATTGACAAGGCTAAGAAGTGTTACCTAGACATAGGAATAACCTTGGTACTTAACACTCTTCTATGCGGTATAGACATATAACGCATAGCGACTGACAACTGTGAGAAGAGTTGCAAGCATGAATAGACTATCACTATGCGTTTCTGATTTTAGATGTTAACCAACCCGAACCCTATTTTTCCCCATTCATTTAATCCACTTACCTAAACTTGCTGTGTCGCATACCTTACCATCCACCACCTTTTAACCTAGTGTACATGTTATCACTTTCTTTAGTTAAACACATAGTCGCTTTATTTAGTTAGACACATCTATTGTTAAATATTTTTGGTTACCATTCCAACTCAAATAATCCAATTTTTAGAATCTGCGTAGTCCCTGTGTTCGACCTCAGGCTCACCGAGAAAAACTCATTCTTTGCTTATTCTTGGGTAAAGGATAGGAAAACTTGACAAATCACTAACGCATAATATTAAGCATGTTAAACACATAATATGTTGAACGCATGATAATAAGCTTAATAATAGATAAATGCAACAACAAGTTTTGACATTTTAGCATGTTAGACGCAACAAAAGTTTTGCGCCGTTACTGGGGATTTTTGCAATTCATTTTGTTTTTGGATTATTTTTGTTGTAGGAATTCCTCAGTCAAATGAGTATTGTGAGTTTTTCCTCTACCAGAAGCTCCAAACAGTATATGAGTGACGCGAGCAACCCAGAACTTGATATTGACCCTAAGATTGAGAGGACCTTCAGACGAAGGACAAGGCAGTATCAAAGAAGGACCAATCGTAGCTTGGACTTGATTCAAACGACTAGTGAGGAATTGTCCGCCTAAGCAGGAGGATCAATGAATAAGACCTACTAGCAAGCCGTAGATATTCTCGACAGAATTTCGTGGAATACTAATGAGTTGGTGGACGACAGATATGGATTTTGCTCCACAGATAGAAGACGAATGCAAACTGAAATGCTTGAAACTAATGCTACCACCAATCTCTCAGTGCAGATGATAACCATGACATCGCTGCTGAAGATGATAGCCTTGAATAATTAAGATGGATCAGTTGCTGCGATGAATGCAATGAACGCAGTGAATCCGACAGCATCTGTAAGTTGCATGCAGTGTGGTGCGGGGCACTTGTATGACATGTGTCCCTACAACTCCCATTCAGTCTACTATGTTCAAAACAACAACCCCTACGGTGAGATGTACAATCCGGGTTGGAGGAACCACTTTAACTTCGGATGGGGAGGAAATCAACAACAAACGTAGAGGGCTGAGCAGCAGCTGCAAAGTGGCAACCCTCCTGGTTTCAACCAAGGGAATCAAAGCCAGTATCGTCAGTTTTGGAGGGATCCGCAAGTGCCCGCATCATCCTCATCGTCTTCCATGGAATCTCTTTTACGAGAATTCATGAATAAAAATGATGCAATGCTCTAGAGCCAAGCCACCGCAATTAGGAACTTGAAAGTTAATTGGGTCAAATTGCGGGTGAGCTCAAGAATTGAACAGAAGGAGCATTGCTAAGTACAAATGAAGTTCCAAGAGGGAACATAAAAGAACAATGTCAAGATGTGACATTGATAAGTGGGGAAACTACCCAACCCACAGCTTAAGATTAGAGGACGCAAGGAAATTTGCAATCTATAAACGCTCCAATAATAAGCCAACCAATGCAGAGTAGTATAAATAAAGTCAACCAACAATCATCTTCCACCGCATCATCACAAGAGTAGGAGAATAGAGGGAGGAGAGAAAAAGCAAATGCAGGCAGAACCTACATCGGTATATCAAGATACCACTCCTCCTATGCATCCACCCTTTCCTCAACGCCTAAAGAAGAAAAATGATGAAGCAATCCTCAAGGACGGTGAAGATGGTGAAGAGAATGAAATTTAATTACTCTCTGATCATATATTTGAGAAATCAGACCGGAGCAATAGATCCACGACAAAGATCAAGTCGTTATTAGAAGAGGTTTCAACGCATTAGTTGGAAACCAGACCAACACATCCTAAGTACATGCACTTGAGGGAGATCATATTGCAATTCAATGTCTCCTCTGCGTTGAACCCTGAATGCGATAAAGGCTCTAATTTTCTAGGGATGCTTTCTTTTACTCATGCTTTCTTTCTTTGACGCATCACTTCTCACCACCTTCTTTAAACGCATGACTCAAATAATCCAACTAATTATAGAATCTGCATAGTCCCTGTGTTCGACCTCGAACTCACTGAGAAAACCTCATTCTTTGCTTATACTTGGGTGAAGAATAGGAAAACTTGACAGATTAGTAACGCATATCATTAAGCACGTTGAACGCACAAGTTTAATAAAGATTCACAATAGTGGCGTCGTCGCGCTGTAGGATGGTGTCGACACACTGTCTATCCAGAAAGCCTAGCCTCGGTGTCATGCCACAGTGCCACGTTGGTATTGTTGCTTTGACGACAAAGGCTGCTCTTGGAAAAAAATTGTCGCGACGGCGCCGTACCGGCGTCGTTGTGCTGCCTTGTTTTTGATAGTTTTATACTTTTCTTCTCTTTTCGCTGGATTTTGGCTCGATTTTGATCTTTTTTCTTTCAAGTTTTTTGTTTGTTTTAACCATAAAACCAGTAGCAAAAAAGTAAAATCTAATATGAACTCCCTAAATTTAAAAGCATAAACACTTTTCAAGTGCTTTCCACCACCTCAAACTTTGAGAGTTGCTAGTCCCAAGCAAAGAGTAGAATCAAATAACGGGAGTTTAGATGAAGACATGTGCAATCGGCTCATGTCTCAAAGAATTGCATTTAAGAGCTTAAGTAGAAACATGCAAGCATATCTATATTGGTATAGTCATTCAAGGCCAAATCTTGCTATCTCCTATGTGTGTGTGCAAGCCTCATTCAATTTAAAATGCTAAAACTCAAATTGGGACTTAAGAGAGCTTCCTTAGTTTTTCGCCTACTTTAGCTCATGCACCAATCTTCAAGCATCTACACATTTCAAGTGAGTAATATGTTCACTAAGGTGCCATTCAATCATATATATTTTTTTCTATTGGTCCTAACTTGCACTCTTTTACCCAAGGGTACTAGCTGTCACACATTCATTGTAGGGACTTGTACATAATCAATTCCCAGACGTCCTTACTGATCACAGCAAAGGCAACTCTTTTTACCCCCATCCATGAATACTCATTACAAGTTTAACAGTTAAAAGATAGGCACGTAAAGCTCGTATATTTTGTGTACATTTTTTCTTCAAGGGCATGTATACTTGTTTCTTTTTCCTTAGTCTAAGATTACAAACCATCATGCATTTCAACTCTCTAACAGGTGGGGTTTTTCGGAGTGACAACCAAATATACCCAACTTAATCATTTTTCCAGTTAAAGATTCTAAATTAAAGAGACTACATGCTCAAGAATATGGGAGATTTTAAGAGGGACTTAAATGAATTTAACTTAAGATAATGTTATTCTATTTCCATAACAAGTCATCTATCATGCAAATTCAAATCTCATCATGACCAATCAACATCAAAGCACACAACGATAAAAACATTCCCATTAACTTTGAAAGCTCCAAAATTTTCAAAAAAAAAAAAAAAAAAAAAATTCAAAATTTCATTAACATGCAAATGATTATTAAAACCCCAGAAATATGCATAGCAGGATAAAAAAGCACACAAAAGTATGAGTGATACCTCCTGCATTGTCCTCAATGTATAAGAGCATCGAACAAATACAGAACAAGCCTCGGAGTAAGCGAGAAGCCACCAAACAGGCTTGGTGTAAGGAGTACCTTTTGTGATGAACAAAGATCTTGAGAATTAATAAAGCATATGAGTGACTCTAAGGTTATTGAAAATAAAAGGGAAAAAATAAAGAAAGTAATAAAATTGGATTGCCTCCCATCAAGCGCTTGGTTTAACGTCTTCTAACTAGACGGGGATTACAAGTCACGGTGGATTCCAAGGTGATTTCTTTATCTCATGCGTGGAATCACCTAGAACGTTTAGTTTTTGCCCACATTGACACTCACAAGCATATTCATTAACATTTAGTGGGTTGGTTAACAATTCATTGTCAAGTTGGACATCATCTTTTCTAATGTAATCGAGTATCATTAGGGAGTCATGTTGTTGATGAAATGCTAAAGTCCAAAAACTTGTGTGTTTATCTTTATTAAGCTTACTATCATGCGTTCAACATATTATGCGTTTAACATGCTTAATATTATGCGTTAGTGATCTGTCAAGTTTTCGTATCCTTTACCCAAGTATAAGCAAAGAATGAGGTTTTCTTGGTGATTCCGAGGTCGAACATAGGGAATTTGTAGATTCTCTAATTAATTGAATTATTTGACTCATGCGTTTACCGAAGGTGATGAGAAGTGATGCGTTTAACTAACTACAAAGTAATAAACCTAAGCTAAAGTGGTTGATGGAGAGGTATGCGACACAGCAAAGTTAGCTAATGAGTTATGTGAATGGTAAAACACAGGGCTGGGGTTGGTTATCATCTAAAGTCAGAAACGCATAGTTGGGTCTATTTCATACTTGCGCCTCTTCTCCCGGTTGTCAACCGCTATGCGTTATATGTCTATAATGCATAGGACAGTGTTAAATACCAAGGTTATTCCTATCTCTAGATAACACTTCTTAGCCTTTTCAATTGAGTTCCACAATTATTTACCCTCTTGAGCAGTCTAATTGTTACTACTTATATCGATTAGCTAGATGGACATAAGCATCAGATTAAAATTACAATTGACAAGATGAAATAGTTACACTATAGTTCTTATTTAGATGCTAACTGTTGCTAGATAAAATAATTCCTCGGCAATGGCGCCAAAAACTTGTTGTCGCATTTATCTATTATTAAGCTTACTACCATGCATTCAACATATTATGCGTTTAACATGCTTAATATTATGCGTTTGTGATCTGTCAAGTTTCTTATCCTTTACCCAAGTATAAGCAAAGAATGAGGTTTTCTCGGTGAGTCCGAAGATGAACACAAGGACTATGCAAATTTTCTAATTAATTGGATTATTTGAGTCATGTGTTTAAAGAAGGTGATGAGGAGTGATGCGTCTAACTAACTAAAAAGCAATAAACCTAAGCTAATATGGTTGATGGAGAGGTATGCGACACAGCAAAGTCAGCTAAGTGGATTAAATGAATGGATAAAAATAGGGTTCGGGTTGGTTAACATCTAAAATTAGAAACGCATGGTGATAGTCTATTCATACTTGCGATTCTTCCCCCGGTTGTCAGCCGCTATGCGTTATATGTCTATTCCGCATAGGAGAGTGTTAACTACCAAGGTTATTCCTATGTCTATTCAACACTTCTTGGCCTTGTCAATTGAGTTTCACAATCACTTACCCTCTCGAGCAGTCTGATTGTTACTACTTAATATCGATTAGCTAGATGGACATAAGCATCGGATTAAGATTACAATTGACAAGATGCAGTAGTTACGCTATGGTTCTTATTTAGATGCTAACGCAACCCGTGACCCTTGAAAGATTAGCTACTCATGGATTCAAAGTAATAAGCGAAAGGTGTAGAGAAATGGATAGACATGGAAGAATTGTAGATTAATGAACGAAATACAATTTTAGATAATTCAAAGTCTTGATAACAAATCTAAAATCAAAGCTAGAAAAAGATAGAAAGCAGGAAGGGGTTTCAATGTCTTGAGTCACCGGAATGGAAGCATGAAATCTGTTGTGAAGTGATCAGGCGGAGGGAAGACTCTTCTCTCTCGAGCTATTCATCTCCGGTTGTCTTTTGGAGAGAACTCTGCTGTCACTTAGAAATTCTTCTGAGAATTAACAACTCTTTTTCAGCTTGCAGGTCTGCCATTTTATAAAGGCTGCGTTCGTAATCAGTGGCAAATCTGCTTGATTGGAGGCTCAATTGATGTCGTGCGTCTATCTCGCCTAATTGCGTAATTCTCATTTCAATTTAGATCCACCACTTTAGCCACAGATCATGCATGTCGATCTTTCCTACAATCTCTCAAGATTCTGATCTAATTTTCCGCTGCCTTGCATTTCTGGTCGTATGCGTCCATGGAGAACTTGGGTTCATGTGTTCACTTATGTCGACGCATCCATATGTTACTAATGCATCATCCTGGGTTAAAGGGTTGTCAATGCTTCCACTGTTTGCTTGTGTTCTTGTGTTAAAACATGCGTTTTAGGCTCAAAAAGATATAAAATAATTATCTTCATCAATTTACAAGCGTAGAACACATAGGAAGATTTATCAATAGAATTCAACACAAGCTACCGCATGATTCTCTATTTAATCTCTATTTTTCTAAGAGAAAGGCTGTAATAACTTGTATTTCTACAAGTTATCACTAACGCAACCCGTGACCCTTGAAAGATTTGCTACTCATGGAATCAAAGTAATAAGCGAAAAGTGTAGAGAAATGGATAGACATGGAAGAATTGTAGATTAATGAACGAAATACAATCTTAGACAGTTCAATGTCTTGATAACAAATCTAAAATCAAAGCTAGAAAAAGATAAAAAGCAGGAAGGCGTTTCAATGTCTTGAGCCGTCGGGATGGAAGCGTGAGATCTGTTGTGAAGTGGTCAGGCGGATGGAAGACTCTTCTCTCTCGAGCTATTCGTTTCCAGTTATCGTCTGGAAGGGATTTTGTTGTCACGTAGGAATTCTACCGAGAATCAACAACCTTTTTTAGCTTGCAGGTCTGCCCTTTTATAGAAGCTACGTTCGTAATCAATGGCAAATCTGCGTGATTGGAGGCACAATTGATGTTTTGCATCTATCTCGCCTAATTGCATAATTCTCAGTTCAATTTAGATCCACCACTTTAGCCGAAGTTCATGCAAGTCAATCATTCGACAATCTCTCAAGATTCTGACCTGATTTTTCACTTCCTTGCGTTTAACATGTAAGATGCATTTTAGGCCCATAAACATATCAAAACAATTATCTTCATCAATTTACAAAGAGTAACACACATTGAGAGATTTATCGATAGAAATTAACTAAAACTACCGCATAATTCTCTATTAAACTCTATTTTTCTAAGATAAAGGCAATCATAACTTGTATTTCTTCAAGTTATCAAGTCATCATTATGAGATTTAATCGGACTCACCACTTCATTTTTAACATGCTTCTCCATCATTTGATCATAATTCATTTTAGGTTTTGAAAGCATGCGAGAAGAACTATGAGCATTATCACAACTAGAAACATGCTTCATAAGATTTTCTAATTTAACATCAAGCATGTCATTAGTCTTACCGCTCAAAGGGGGATCATCATGCATAGAGTTCTTATTAGATGAGAGTGGCGATGTTACCTTTCTGCTTGGCTCATGTTGCTCATACCTTTTTACATCCGGATGCTTAAGGGCTTTATAGATGTCAAATGTTACCTCCTCATCGTTAAGGCGAAATGTGAACTTTCCATCTTGCACATTGATGAGGGCACTTCCAGTGGCAAAGAAATGTCTCCCAAGAATTATGGGGACTTCGGCATCTTCTTCCATGTCTAGTATCACAAAGTCCACTGGAAAGACAAACTTGCCCACCTTGACCATTACGTCCTCCACAATGCTGCAAGGACGCACAAATGATCGATCGGCCAAAAGCAAGAATATGGTAGTTGGTTGCACCTATCCACCATTGCGCTTCCTAAACATGGATAAAGGCATTAAATTCATGGAAGCTCCAAGATCACAAAGTGTAAACCCTACTTTCATTTTGATAACTCGTAGAAATACAAGTTATTATAGCCTTTCTCTTAGAAAAGTAGAGATTAAATAGAGAATCATGCAGTAGTTTGTGTTGAATTCTATTAATAAATCTTCCTATGCGTTATACTCTTGTAATTTGATGAAGATAATTATTTTATAGCTTTTTGAACCTAAAACTCACGTTTTAACGCAAGAACGCGAGCAACCTGTAGATTCTTAACGCAGGACTATGCGTTGGCAACCTGTGAAGCGTTGACATCCGCTCAACGCAGGATGATGCGTTAGAACATATGGATGCGTTGACATGAGTGAACGCATGAACCTAAATTCTCCATAGACATATAACGACCAGAAACGCAAGGCAGCAGAAAATCAGATCAAAATCTTGAGAGAGATTGTCAGAAGATTGACATGCATGATCTATGGCTAAAGTTGTCACCCCCCTCCCAAATTTACCTACATAACCTGAAAGGAGATGTGAGAACAGTATGCATCACCCCTCTTGTGACGCATACCATCCATTCCTTCACTAAATATCCTTAACTGTCCACAATATACATTTCACACCTTAATACATTTCAAATATAACACATAGGAAGTTATATACAAGCCGATAATTCAAATCTTTAACTCATTCACATGCCCTTATACAAACCATAGTTCAACCCTTTGTAAATGTACATCTAGGTCTACATGCCACCTAAATAAGGTTTAACATACAAGCCACACTTCAAAACAAGTCAGATTTTCTGGAAACTCGAAGCTTAAGCAGAGCAAGTTGGAGAAGGCAAAGCACCAGGAACGTCCTTGCTACCTGGAGGGGAAAGAAAACTTGAAAACATAAGCTAACTGCTCAGTGAGTGACTAATTTAACAAACTATTTTTGTTCGAAAATCATCAGGAATAATACTAAGTTCAATGTCATGTTTAAAACATGAAATCACTTCATATACACTAGTTAAAACATACTCAATTGCCCTTATCAATTCATACATGATTTTCAGCAAATCATAAGAAAACAGTTTAGTTGCAATACTTCTCCTTAGTTGAAGTGGAGCAAAACTCAACACTCCAACGTCGAAAACGAATAAGGCTCGATGCAGAGCAAGACTCAATGCACCAACATATAACCTCTATGTGCACATAGGAATGTGGCGGGTTGCGCAAGTACCTTCTCATGTCCCTCAGTACTGGGTCCTGGGGAAACTCACGTGCCTTCTCAAGTCCATCAGCACTAAGCCTCCTCTTAAACGTTTTTTTTTCCTTTAAAGAAGCAACACTTTATCAAACAAATCGTATGCAAATCATTCATAAGAACACATGGCAACTATTATATCAATAACATTTCATAAACATACTTTTCAATAACTTTAAGAACATAAAGTACGCTTCATAAATCATTTGATCACAAAATCATATTCCATTGGAAAACCGAACTATCATGTACAACAAAATTGTTTTAAAGTAAGAAAAGTGTCACTCACAACTCTTTCTAGGCCTTGAGTGGATTATACACCTTTCCTATCTCCTCTTGGCCTGAAATAAATACTTTCCCTTGTTATACTTCTTTTCCATTCACTTAAACATAAACAACTCATCATATGCACAATGCTTATAGTTCATCATGCGGTTAGGCTTTCATTTGTTTATTCTCAAGCCTTAAATACTAAAGCTATTACTGCAAGTTGTTCCTTACCCTTCTGTTATACCTTAATTTCAAGAAAAGTTTTCGTGCAACTCACTTCTTCTGCCACACCAACGATTTGAGTCTTACCTTTTCCTTAACAAAGTCGTGTAGCTTTAGTATCTCTGATTCATCCCTGTTAAAAACACATTTCCAGTCCAAACTAAGATTTCTTCCCTTCTACAAACTTGTAAAGAATTAAGTTCCACAGCTTACCTCAAAGTTTCAAGGCTTAACTCTTTTTCGTTCTCCAGTTAGTCTAAAATCACTTCGCGTTGCTCAAGATTGCCTAACAATTTTGTAATTGCTGCTTTTACCTAAAGATTTACATGATTAACTTCAATTTCAGCTTTACCATCCTTCATAAGACTTGTTAGGAATTATGTTAACTTATTGACTTCAAAATTTCAGCCCTAAACTCGGCTTCCTCGATTCGTTCTACTCCAAACATCAACCACTGTTCAGTCTGTACGGCTAAGAATCAGTCTTCAGTTCCAGCTCTGTTTTCAACACCAAGACGAGTTGAATTTCGCCCAAAATGTACAAGAACACCTTCCTCTACCTTCTCTTGTGGTTTCTCTGAAAGATGGAGCTGACTTAAGCTCTCAAAAATGTCTATAAATGATTAAACATTCAATTTATTCAACTATATATACTACCAACTTAACCCTTACAAGCACCAAGATTTATGTTGCCGACTTACCCCTCACCCGCAGGCTGGCGCGGGGTCCTCTCTTCGATGCAAGGTGCTCATGTCTAAATTCTCCTTCAACACCTTCAGCAACTAACCACACTCAGCGCATGGTGCTCTCAATGCCTCCTCTCAACGCCTCCTACTTTCAACGCATGCAAGTCAGTCATTCACACCACTAACTACGTCTTGTCAAGACCGCTCTGTCTTCGACGCAGTGACTTCAACGCATGGTTCAAGCAACTGTCGACGCATGCAACTCAGTCATTCACACCACTAACTTCGTCGCGTCAAGACCACTCTGCCTTCGACGCAGAGTGACTTCAACGCATGGTTCAAGCATATTTCTTCTCCTGCCAACGATCACTTATCCTTTGACGCGGGCAGCTACTTCAGCTCACAACCCTTCGTGATTCAATCAACAACGCATGGTTTCTCAAATAATTCAACTTCCCTCTTCATTCACCAACGCACAGTCTTGGCCAACACAGCCAAAATTTTGCTCTTCAAAAGTTTTGCTCTCATTCTCGGCTACTTCTTGGCTACTTTTCCTCTAGCAACGCATGGCCTCAATCTCATTGCTTCTCCCCAACACTTGGTATTACAAATCAGTGCTTACAAAAGTGGTGGATCTAATTTGAACTGAGAATTATGCAATTAGGCGAGATAGACACACGACATTAATTTCCTCCAATCACGCAGATTTGCCACTGATTAAGAACGCAGCCTTTATAAAATGGCAGACCTGTAAGCAAAAAGTTGTTGTTGATTCTCGAAAGAATTCCTAAGTGACAATAGAGTTCTCTCCAGAAGACAATCGGAGACGAATAGCTCGAGAGAAAAGAGTCTTCCCTCCGTCTGACCACTTCAGAGCAAAACCTCACGCTTCCATTCAGGTGACTCAAGACATTGATGCCTTTCCTACTTTCTATCTTTTTTTCTAGCTTTGATTTTAGATTTGTGTCAAGACATTGAGTTGCCTAAAATTGTATTTCGTTCATTAATCTACAATTCTTCCATGTCTATCCATTTCTCTACACTTTTCGCTTATTACTTTGAATCCATGAGTAGCTAATCTTTCAAGGGTCACGGGTTGCGTTAGCATCTAAATAAGAACCATAGCGTAACTACTGCATCTTGTCAATTGTAATCTTAATCCGATGCTTATGTCCATCTAGCTAATCGATATTAAGTAGTAACAATCAGACTGCTCGAGAGGGTAAGTGATTGTGAAACTCAATTGACAAGGCCAAGAAGTGTTGCATAGACATAGGAATAACCTTGGTAGTTAACACTCTCCTATGCGGTATAGACATATAACGCATAGCGGCTGACAACCGGGGGAAGAATCGCAAGTATGAATAGACTATCACCATGCGTTTCTAATTTTAGATGTTAACCAACCCGAACCCTGTTTTTATCCATTCATTTAATCCAGTTAGCTGACTTTTCTATGTCGCATACCTTACCATTTACCACATTTTAATCTAGTGTACATGTTATTGCTTTCTTTAGTTAGATGCATCCTTCTCAATTTTTTTTGGTTACCACTCCAACTCTTATAATCCAATTAATTATAGAATTAGCATAGTCCCTGTGTTCGACTTTGGACTCACCGAGTAAACCTATTTCTTTGCTTATACTTGGGTTAAGAATAGGAAAACTTGACAGATGGTAAACGCATAACATTAAGCATGTTCAACGCATAGAAAGCTTAATAATAATAGATAGACACAGCAGCCAGTCTTTGAACTACAATTCTGTGTCGCAACAAGTTTTTGGCGCCATTGCCGAGGACTTATTTTATCTGTCAACAACACATTTTTTTTCCTCGTGTAGATTGAAGGAAGAAAGGGAGAAAGCCGGAAATAATTTGTGGTAAGTTGCATATTTAAGTCATTAAGAGGGAATCAAGCTAAAATTTATCTTGATTATTAAGTGGGGCGTAAAAGCGGATTACTTATTTGTTTATTTAAATTAAAAAGAAAGAAAGAAAGAAAAGAAAGGAAAGGAAAGGAAAGGAAAGGAAAAAGAAAAGAAAAAAACGAAAAGTGGTAGTGGAAGGGAGTCGGTGGTTTAATATGAAGTGGGTGAGTTTGTCTACAGGTTTTTCTTCCATTTCCAAGCTCAAATCGATTCTACTCTTTAGCTGGGTGTCGAGGGGTGGTAGAAGAAGAGATCTAGGGCAAATTCGTGTAGGGTTTTGGCCGGTTTCATGGTAAAATTCAAGCTGAAACATAAGCTTCATTTGCTGTCCCGCAGTCTGAATAAGGTTTGATGTTTGGTGAATATCGAGCAGAAGAGTTAGAGTTTGAAGTGGAAATTTTGAGGTTAGTAAGTTAACTCAATTTCTAACAACTCTTACGAAGGATGGTTGAGCTAAATATGAAGAGAAACAAGTTAAATTTTAGGTGGAATCGAATGATACGAATTTCTCGAGTGATCTTGAGTAGGGTGAAGTAAATTGGGAATATATGTCGATTGAAGAGAAGTTAAGCTTTGAAATTTTGCAGTAAGCTGGAAAACATATTTTTCTACAAGTTTGTAGAAGGGAAAATGTTCTAATTTAGACTGGAACGGTGACTTTTAACAGCTGGAATTTTGGGAGGTAGCGAGAATAGTAACAGCAAGAAGCAGGTCTCGCTAGAAAGGTTTAGCGTGAAGGAGCGAGAGCGAGACTAGTCTCACTAGTCTCGCGGGTCAAAATTGTCTCATAAATCTCGCTGGGTTGTGGTTCTCGCTAGTCTCGCTCCTCCATAGTCTCACTGGTACTTCTGGTTATGGGCTTGTTTTGCTAATTTAGTCTTGCTAATGGCTTAAATCTTCATCATTAATGAACTTTTAAATGAAGTATAGCCTTGGTTGAGCATTTCTTCATGGAATATAGTCTCGGTGATGGTTTTCTTTATGTAGTTTGGTCTCGAGGATGAATATTAGGCATATCTAAAGCTTGTTTCTTATGTAAAAGGAATGTTAAGGAAATCTAACAAAGGGAAATGTCATTTCAGGCCGAGAAGAGCTAGGAAAGGCATATAACCCGTTAAGAGCTCGAGATGAGTTATGAGTGACAATTTTATTTTAAAATGAGCTTACTTTAAACAAAGCTTTCATGAAATACGATTATGTTTGGAAACATGTATATATGTTTATGCTTTTCATGGGTCTTAATGTGCCGTGAGGATGATTTGCTTAAAAAGAACAGTATGTATTTTCATGTACGTGCTTATTATATGTTTTACATTGGAAATCATTTGAAACATGCTAGTTGTTAAACGAGTATTATAAAAGGCATGCTATTTATTGACTTATGATTTCATGAAAAAGCATTGATGATTATTAATGAGTTTGAGAAGATTTGGAAATGTTATAAACTCGTGAACTTCTATTATGCTATTTTCAAAGTATATTGTTTTTTAATAATGTTTTGAGATGGCTCCCAATGGTGAAGGACACGGAGAAGGCATGTGGGTAGTTGGGATATAGAAATGGTTCCCAATGCTGAAGGACTCGGAGAAGGCATGTCGGTGGCTTAAATCTCATATATGGGACCTGGTATTAAAGGACTCAGAAAAGGTATTCGGGTAACCCAAGATATGATATCTATGAGCACATAGAGGTATGATAGACTCTGTTGTGTTGAGATTACTCCACACAGCTAAAGATTTTCGACGTTGGGTGTGCCGAGACTACTCTTCCCCAACTAAGGATATTTTTTACGTTGAGTAGCATTGAGCTCCGCTTTGCCTCAACTAAGGAAAATGTTTTTGAAATAAACTGAATTCCCGTGAATATTTTTCTGTGATGAACATATATGATATAACTTTGAATTGCTGTTATTCACGTATCATCATAGAATAACTTCTGTTTGATTAACTTTTGAGTTTTAAGGAAGATTTTTACTAGATATGTCACTCATTGGGTATCCAAGCTTATACTTTCTTTGTTTTTCTATTTTCTAGGTAGCGAGCGAGTCTGGGATGCTTAGCCTGAGCTGCAACTCGTCTGGGCCTACCACTACCAGCGTCTGTGAATTTTGAGCATTGTAAATAGTTGAACCTAAACTTATGTTGTACATATAGAGGGTTAAGAGCGATGTGAACCTATGTAAATCTTTGGTTTTAAGTGTAAATCGATGTCTGTATGTTTGCTTAACCCTAGTTAAAGTATGTTGTTTAATCCTTTGCTTAAAACTGTTTATTAGGTAAAGGTCAAGATATAAGGTTGACAGGGGATGCCGTAAGAGGGTCGGTTTCTGCTGTCCTCACACTTTCTCTTAGGTAAGGGTACCTAGGAGGGGGTGTGACACAAAGTGCTTTGGTAACCAAATTATTGCCTAAATGAGAGGGGATAGAGAAACTTCCTAAGGAAAAGAAGGAAGGCAAAAGCTGTGGAAAGTAAATATCGCTGGACAACAAGTAACGCTAAGAGTTTAAGCGTGAGAAGCGAGACGAGTAACGCAGGTGTTGCTAGAAGCCTTGCGTCTCACAATTTTCGCTGAGTCTCGCTGGATCTCGCAGATCAGGTGAGTATCGCTAGTCTTGCTCATCCTGGTATCGTTAGTGGCGTGTAGTGTAATATAGTCTCGCTAGTGGTCTTGTTCATAGAGTTGAAACTCGCCCATTAAGGTTATTTTGATCAAATATGAATAGTTAAAGTTGTTGGTTGTGGAAGGGAAGTTTAGGGAAGCCTAACCCAAGAAATGTGTATTTTTAGGCCAAGAGGAGATAGGAAAGGAATATAATCCATTCAAGACCTAGAAAGAGTTGTGAGTGACACTTTTCTTACTTTAAAACAATTTTGTTGTACATGATAGTTCGGTTTTCCAATGGAATATGATTTTGTGATCAAATGATTTATGAAGCATACTTTATGTTCTTAAAGTTATTGAAAAGTATGTTTATGAAATGTTATTGATATAATAGTTGCCCTGTATTCTTATGAATGATTTACATACGATTTGTTTGTATAAAGTGTGCTTCTTTAAAGAAAAATGTTTAAGAGGAGGCTCAGTGCTAATGGACTTGAGAAGGCACGTGACTTTCCCCAAGACCCAGTACTGAGGGACATGAGAAGGTACTTGGGCAACCCGCCACATTTCTATGTGCACATAGAGGTTATATGCTGCTGCGTTGAGTCTTGCTACGCATCGAGCCTTATTCGTTTTCGACGTTGGAGTGTTGAGTTTTGCTCCACTTCAACTAAGGAGAAGTATTGCAACTAAATTGTTTTCTTATGATTTGCTGAAAATCATGTATGAATTGATAAGGGCAATTAAGTATGTTTTAACTAGTGTATATGAAGTGATTTCATGTTTTAAACATGATGTTGAACTTAGTATTATTCTTGATGATTTTCGAACTAAAATAGTTTGTTAAATTAGTCACTCACTGAGTTGTTAGCTTATGTTTTCAAGTTTTCTTTCCCCTCCAGGTAGCAAGGGTGTTCCTGGTGCTTTGCCTACTCCAACTCGCCCTGCTTAAGCTTCGAGTTTTCAGAAAATCTGACTTGTTTTGAAGTGTGGCTTGTATGTTAAACCTTATTTAGGTGGCATGTAGACCTAGATGTACATTTACAAGGGATTGAACTATGGTTTGTATAAGGGCATGTGAATGAGTTGAAGATTTGAATTATCGGCTTGTATATAACTTCCTATGTGTTATATTTGAAATGTCTTAAGGTGTGAAATGTATATTGTGGACAGTTCAGGATATTTAGTGGAAGGAATGGATGGTATGCGTCACAAGAGTGGTGATGTATACTGTTCTCACATCTCCTTTCAGATTATGTAGGTAAATTTCGGAGGGGGTGTGACAGCTAAGTAGTGTTGCCTAGACATAGAAACAACCTTGGCATTTAACACTCTCCTATGCATTATAGACATATAACGCATAGCGGCTGACAACCGGGAGAAGAGTCGCAAGTATGAATAGACTATCACCATGTGTTTCTGATGTTAGATGTTAACGAACCCTAACCCTATTTTTACCCATTCATTAAATTCACCAAGCTGACTTTGCTGTGTCGCATGCCTTTTCATCTTCACATTTTAGTTTAGAGTACATGTTATCGCTTTCTTTAGATTAGAAACAAACACCTCTCCCAAATTATTCTTGGTTACCACTACAACGCATATAATCCACTTAAATAAAGAATTAACATAATCCCTGTGTTCGACCTTGGACTCACCGAGAAAACCTACTCCTTCGCTTATACTTGGGTAAAGGATAGGAAAACTTGACAGATCACCAACATATAGAATTAAGCATAAGTAAGACGCGTAGTATGTTAAACACATAGGAAGCTTAATCATAATAGATAGACGCAGTAACAATTTTTGTACTTCAGCATTGCATTGCAACAATAGTTGGTTATCATCTAAAGTCAGAAACGCATAGTTGGCTCTATTTCATACCATTGACTCTTCTCCCGGTTGTTAGTCACTATGCGTTATATGTCTATAACGCATAGGAGAGTGTTAAGTGCCAAGGTTATTCCTATCCCTAGGTGACACTTCTTAGCCTTGTCAACTGAGTTGCACAATCATTTACCCTCTGGAGCAGCTGATTATTGCTACTTATATTGATTAGCTAGATGGACATAAGATTTGATTAAAAATACATTTGACAAGATGAAATAGTCTTCTACAGTTCTTTATTTAGATGATAACTCAACCCGTGACCCTTGAGAGAGTTAGTTACTCATGGACGATGAAAAACAAGTGGAAAGTGATGAGAAATGAAAGGCCGTGGAAGATGTATAGATTGATGAACAGAATAACTGTTTTAGAAAATACAATTCCTTGCTAATAGACTAAAACAAAAGTAAGAAAAGAGATGGAAAGCATGAAATTGTTTCTTAATGTCTTGAGCTCTCGGTGATGGTAGCGTGATTCTGCAGTGAAGTGGTCAGGCAGAGGGAAGACTCTTCTCTTTCGAGCTATTTGTCTCCGGTTGTGGTTTGGAGAGAACTCTACTGTCACTTAGGAATTCTTTCGAGAGGTCCAACAACATTTTCTTCTACAGGTCTGCCCTTTTATAGATGTTACATTGCAATTGCTGGCAAATCTGCATGATTTGAAGCTGAATTTCTGTCTTGCGTCCATCTTGATAGATGAGAATGCAGCAGAAGTTAATTTGATCAATTTTCACTCTAAGATGCTCAATTTAGAGGATTAAACATGCAATTAAGAAGAAAAACCAAAGTTTCAAGAACACTTACCCTTGAAGCTCCAAATTCTCTTTCAATTCTTAATGAATTTCAGCACCACTTGGTTCTAGACCACCACAAGAGTCTTCTCTACTATTCTCTAGGCTTAGATTGGATGGTGGGATCTAAATTTGTGATGAATTTGAGAAAGAATGAATGTTGGGAAGAAGATGAACAATGGATGGAATTTTGCAAAATTAACCCTTAATTTCACAAAATTCTTAACCATTTTTATGTCAAAATCATCTGTATTTATTAAAAAATAATATGCAATCCAATTGCATCCAAAATTTGACAACACAGAATTGTTAATTTGTTTATTAATTGTGAAGAAGACAACCAAGCTCCTAGCTTAGTTAGTGGGAAAATCCAATCTTAAAAAATCAATTTTAAAATCAATTTTCAATGAATTTCCAAAATAGAATTAAAATTAATTTTTAATTTCAAAAAATAATTAAATAATTAAATAAAAATAATTTGATATTATTTTAATATTATTTTAATATTAAATAATAAAATAATATTATTTTTTCCCATTTGTCTCGATTTTTCTAAAAAAAACCGATATGAATCCCTATTTATATGATTAATATTTAAATTATATTTAAATATTATAATTAACTTTATTTGTACGTTTAATTCGTAATTAAACGTTGATATATCGTATATATCAGACTTTGATTCCTTAAGCCAAGATTTGAACAGTTCAAACTTATTCACCACATTATCTAAGATAAGTCCATTTATGGCTAGTAGAGGGACCTAATGGACCTACAAATCATGAGCTCCAACGATCCGAGATTAATCGGCCAAACTCTTTAACCTAGTTAACCAACATTCGTTAACTAACGAGACACTCCACTAAAGCCCGTAGCTGCACTCTCCTCACTGTAGATATATTTGTGTCCATTCGATATAACCGTCATCGGTAAGTCAATCCTTCACCAGTTGTTCATAACTTCAGCTAGGTCAAATACCAGTTTACCTCTGAGTTACATCTTTTCTCCTTAAGTACCATTGTCCCTCTAATGAACAATTGATTTAGGATCTGATCACTAAATCCATTCCCGCTCGGGCCAGTGAGAGGATGGGGCCCCTTGTTCAAGTCCTGAGAACAACACTTAAGAGAACAACCTCTCTTCTATCTCTAAGTTGGGTAGGAGTGAATTCCGTCTTGCAAATTCTATGTTCCCAACTATCTATCCAGTCTTATCCCTGAAATGGAAGGAATGTTGAGTAGCGGTATTGAGCTTACTCTTACCCATGCAGATCAAGGGATAATTCTTAATAAATAGGAGTTCATAAATAGGTCAAGATTCAGATCAAGTTATCTAGGTCATCGATAAGTGAAATTAATCAGTGTCAATGGTAAACGGTGTTAATACATAACAGTGATGAAGCGGGTGGTATTCAATAGTGTCTCTAGGAAGAGGTACCCAACCTGATCCATGTACCATAGACTATTGAAGCTACTTACTCAAACTTGATCCTGTTTATGTCTCCACATAAAGTCCAAGTACTCATGATAGCAACCAAGGGTTCGTAGTTTAATTGGATTTAGAGTTAATAATTAATTCACTTGAATAACTTCATATGTACTAAAAATCACCTATTTACAAAAATTACGAGTTTTAGGACATACAACCCAACAAACTCCCACTTGGACTAAAACTCCTAGTGGGTTACAACAAAGTTGAGTACAGTAAGAGAAATCTAAATACAATAAACTAAGGCATCCCATACCCATAATTTCTCCCACTTGCCCTATTTATTCTACTCGTAGTCCTAAACTCTTCATGTGGCCCTCAAAAATAGTAGCCGGGAGGGCCTTTGTAAATGGATCAGCAATGTTGTGCTCAGATGCTATTTGCCTTACAATAACGCCTCCTCTCTACACAATTTCTCGTATAAGATGGTATTTGCGCTCAATATGCTTTCCGCGCTTATGGCTTCTTGGTTCTTTGGAGTTTGCTACTGCCCCATTGTTATCATAATGTAAAGTGATTGGTAGATGCATGTCTGGAACAATTTCCAGATCTTTGAGGAACTTCCTAAGCCATACTGCTTCTTTGGCTGCCTTGAATGCAGCAACATATTTCATTTCCATTGTGGAGTCGGCAATGCAACTCTGCTTAATACTTCTCCACACTACTGCTCCTCCGTTAAGAGTGAATACTGATCTTGAAGTAGATCTCCTTGAGTCTATAACTGTTTGCAAATCCTAATCAGTGTATCCAGTAAAGATCAGATCCTTATTTCGATACTTGAGGATATTCTTAACGGCAATCCAATGTGCAAACCCGGGATTGGACTGATACCTACTGAAAATTCCTACTACAAAACATAAGTCTGGTCGTGTACATAGCATTGCATACATCAGACTCCGACAACTGATGCGTAGGGAACTCGTCTCATATCCTCAACCTCTTAAGGTGTTTTAGGACATTGTTCCTTTGACAAATGTATTCCATACCCTGAAAGGTAGAAGACCTCTCTTGGAATCTTGCATCTTAAACCTAGACAACACTTTGTCTATATAAGATGCTTGAGACATAGCTAGCGTTCTATTCTTGCGGTTCAGAACTATTTGGATCCCGAGAACATACTGAGCTTCTCCCATATCTTTCATCTGAAATTGAGTTGCTAACCAATTCTTAATGTCAGTAGGATATCCTACATCATTCCCAATAAGTAAGATATCATCTACATATAGAACAAGAAATGCTACAGTGGAGTTGATTATCCTTTTGTATACACAAGGTTCATCAACATTTTGTTCAAAGCCATAAGATTTGACTACAGTTTCAAATCTCATATTACAGGATCTAGATGCTTGCTTTAATCCATAAATGGATCTATTCAGCCTGCAAACGTTTTGCTCCTGACCCTGCTCTATGAACCCTTCTGGTTGGACCATGTAGATGTTCTCTTCAAGATTGCTATTTAGGAAGGCAGTCTTGACATCCATTTGCCAAATTTCATAATTTTAAAAAGTGGCAATGCATAAGAGTATCCTTATTGATTTTATCATAGCAACAGGTGAGAAGGTTTCTTCATAATCTACCCCTTCTACCTGGGTATAACCCTTTGCTACTAACCAGGCTTTATAGGTCTGTACCTTTCCGATATGGTCTCGTTTACGTTTGTAAATCCATTTACAACCGATAGGTCTTACCTCATCAGGTTGATCTACAAGTTCCCAGATTGAATTGAAGTATATAGACTCCATTTCGAGGTCTATGGCTTTGATCCACTGATCTCGATCAACATCATTCATTGCCTATTTATAGGTCAATGGATCCTCTAAGCCTTCATCAGGTATGGTGACTTCAGTTTCAACTAAACCTATAAAGCGGTCGGGCTGTCTAACAACCCTCTCACTATGTTGAGACTCACTCAACTCTTGAGGTAGACGTGATAGACTAGATGTGCTTGGTCTATGAACAACTCTTGTTGATTGGCCAGTTTGATCAGCAATTTTTTGTGATCTATCTGTAGCATCTTTTGAAATCTCATCCAATACTTGTTTACTACATGGTTAATGATCACGTATGTGGTCTTCCTCTAGGAATGTGGCATTTGTCGATACAATTACCTTTTCATCTTCAGGATCATAAAATAGACCACCTCTTGTTTCTTCAAGGTGTCCTATAAATAGGCATAATTTTGAACAACGTTCCAATTTTTTAGGATTTTGCACCAACACGTGTGCTGAGCAACTCCAGATCCGGAAGTGACATAAACTAGCTTTATGCCCTATCCATATCTCATAGTGTCACACCCCCTCCCTGATAACCTACTAATCCTGAAAGGAGATGTGAGGACAACATACATCACCCCTCTTGTGACGTATACCATCCATTTCTACAAACTGATCCTATGAGTTCATAACATACATATTGCTCCTTTATACATCCAAAACCATAACATATAGAAAGTTATATATATATCGATAATTCAAACTTTCAACTCATCCACAAGGCACTTATACAGAACCATATTTCAACTCCCAGCAAATGTATAACTAGGTCTACATGCCACCTACATAAGGTTATACATACATACAACTCTTCAAACAGGACAAATTTCTGGAAACTCAAAGCTTAAGCAGGGCGAGTTGGAGTAGGCAAAGCACCAGGAACATCCTTGCTACCTGGAGGGAAAAGGAAACTTGAAAACATGAGCTAACAGCCTAGTGAGTGACTAATTTTTAACAAACTAATTTTAGTTCGAAAATTATCAGGATTTAAACAAATTCCGACAGCATGAATAAAACATAGAATCATCTCATATTCATTGATTAAATCATGTTTAAATGCTTTTATCAAATCATACATGGCTTTTCAGCAATTCATAAAAAAATCAGTATGTTTATGATACTTCTCCTTAGTTGAGGCGGAGCAAAACTCAACACCCCAACGTCGAAAACAAATAAGGCTCGATGCAGAGCAGAACTCAACGCACCAGCATATAATCTCTATGTGCATATAGGAACATGGCGGGTTGCCCAAGTACCTTCTCCAAGTCCTTCAGTATTAGGTCTCGGGGAAACTTACGTGCCTTCTCATGTCCATCAGCACTAAGTCTCCTCTAAAACATTTTCCTTTAAGGAAAGCTACAAACAATTCATATGCAAATCTTTCATGAGAAAACAGGGCAATTCTTAAATCAATAACATTTCATAAACATGCTTTTCAATACCGTTTAACAAAACATAAACTATGCTTTGTAAATTGATTGATCACAAAATCATAAATAAATTAGAAAAACCAAACTAACATGTACAACGAAATCGTTGAAACAAGAAAAGTGTCACTCACAGCTCTTTCTAGACCTTAAGTGGATTATACGCCTTCCCTATCTCCTCTTGGCCTGAAATAAACATTTTTCCTTACATTTCGCTTCTTTTTACTTGATCGTTTAGTTTGCATAACTAAACTCAAATCATGATTCATCACCGAGCCTCCCCTTTCTCCAAAGTAAACCTAATAAGCAAGATTACCAACGAAAATCCCACATTCCCAGTGAGATTACTAGCGGAACTACCCAACAGGACAACGATACTAGCGACACTAGGATAAACGAGACTAACGAGATTACCTGAGGAGCGAGACCTAGCGAGAGTCAGCAAGATTTGTGAGACAGAAAGCTCCTCTACTCCACCAGCGAGATTTGTCTCACTACTCACTCTCCAATTCTCAGCGACACCTGACAGTAGAGTTTTGGCCTTTCGTTTTGTTCTCACTTCTGTCAGTTAAAAGTCATATTTTCAGCCAGATTTAGAACTGCTTTCCTTCTACAAACTTGTAGAGAAATATGTTTTCTAGCTTACCTCAAATTTTCGTGGCTTAACTCGTCATCGTTCATTAGATATTGTAAGATTTCTCCGCACTACTCCAGATTGCACAGAAATTCTTTATCAATAACTTCCAGCTAAAGGTTTACATGTTTCTATTCCATTTCAACTTAGGCATTGTAAGCACTGACTTGCAATACCAAGTGTTGGGAGAGCTATGCGTTTGAAGTTATGGTTTTATGCGTCGTCAGAAGGAGAATAGCCGAGAAGTAGCCAAGAAGGGGGTGAAATTTCGGTTAAGTATTGGCTAAGACCATGCGTTGATGAATGAAGTGAAAGTTGAAAAATCTTGAGAATCATGCGTTGTTGAGTAAGTCGCGAAGGGCTGTGAGTTGAAGTAGTTGTTGTGTCGAAGAATAATGATCATTGTCAGGAGAAGAAATATACTTAGAGCATGCGTTGAAGTCACTATGCTTTGAAGGCGCCACCATGCGTCGAAGACAGCCATGCGCTGGAGCCACATTGCGTCCAAGACAGAAAGGTTTTGATGCGATGAAGCTAGTGTGTATAAGACTATGTGTGTATGCATCGGAGGTAGGAGGCGCCGAGAACACTATGCGCTGAGAATGATTAGTGCTGAAGGCGCTGAAGGAAAATTTAGACATGAGTGCCCTGCGTTGTGGAGAAGACTAGCACCAGCCTGCGGGTAAGTCGGCATTATCATCTCGGTACTTGTGATGCATAAGTCGGCAGTATATATAGGTGAGTTTAATCATTTTCAGACATTTCAAGAACTTAAGTCGGTCCCATCTTTCAGAGAAACCACAAAGGAAAGTAGAGGAAGGTGTTCTTATAGTTTCGGGCAAAATTCCACTGGTTTTGGTGCCAAAATCAAAACTGAAACAGAAGTTTGATTTGCAGACGCGCAAATTGAACAGTGGTCGATGTTTGGAGTAGAACAACTCGAGGAAGCCGAGTTTAAAGCTAAAATTTGGAGGTTAGTAAGTTAACACAATTTCTAACAAGTCTTGTGAAGGATGGTTAGGCTGGAAGTGAAGTTAATCATATGAATTTCTAGGTAAAAGCAGCAGCAATAGAACTGTTATGCAACTAGAGCAACGCGAAGTAATTCTGGCATAACTAAAGAACGATTAAGAGTTAAGGCTTGAGATTTGGAGGTAAGCTGTGGGACTTGATTCTTTACAAGTTTGTAGAAGGGAAGAAGTCTTGATATGAACTGGAAATGCGTTTTTAACAGGGCTTAAGCAAAGAGATCTAGGCTGTAGCAGTTAGCTCTACAAGAGAAAGATAAAGTTCAAACATTGGATTATCAGCAAGAATGAGCTGTATACAAAGTGTCCTCTGAATTGGAGTTCAACAGAAGGGTAAGGAGCGGCTAGAAGTAATAGCTTTAGTGCTTAAAGCTTGGGAATGAAAATGGTTTGTTAAAATGGTCACTCACTGGCCCTTTGGCTCATGTTTTCAATGTTTTCTTTCCCCTCCAGGTAGCAAGGACGTTCCAGGTGCTTTGCCTACTCCAACTCGCCTTGCTTAAGCTTCGAGATTCAGAAAAACCTGACTTGTGGAAGTGTTGTTGTATGTTAAACCTCTATTAGATGGCATGTAGATATACGTGTATAATTGTAAGAGATTGAACCAGGGATTGTAATTGAACATATGAATGAGTTGAAGAAGTGGGTTGACTTATTTATACATTCCTATATGTGATAATTAAATGTCTTAGAATGCGAAATTTATTGTGAATAGTTTAGGATGTGTGCAGGAAGGGATGGATGGTATGCGTCGCAAAGGGGTGATGTGTACTATCCTCACGTCCCCTTTCAGGTTAAGTAGGTGAACCTGGGGAGGGGGTGTGACAGGCATCCTTCATAAAAGTTGTTCAAAATTGAGTTAACTTAGTAACCTTAAAATTTCAGCATTAGACTCGACCTTCTCGATTCGTTTTACTCCAAAAATCAGATACTGTCCAGTCTGTGCGTCCACAAACAACGTTTTGTTCCAACTTAGATTTCAACACCAAAACTAGTAGGTTTCTATCCAAAATCCACAAGAACACCCTCTCCTACCTTCCTTTGTAGTTCGTCTGAAAAATGGAACCGACTTAAGCTCTCGAAA
This sequence comes from Citrullus colocynthis, assembly GCA_031780015.1. Taxonomy (NCBI): domain Eukaryota; kingdom Viridiplantae; phylum Streptophyta; class Magnoliopsida; order Cucurbitales; family Cucurbitaceae; genus Citrullus; species Citrullus colocynthis. The sequence continues at coordinate 98,880 of QLSR01000146.1, forward strand.
ATGTCTAAAAATGATAAAATATTTAATTCACTTACTTATATATATACTGCCGACTTAACTCTCTTAGGCAGGCTAGTGCGTAGGGTTCCTTTAATTAATTCAACGTAAGGCACTCAACGCATCCTACCATCAACACCCTCAGCAGAGAACCACCCTCAACACATGGTGCCCTCAACGCCTCCTACCTTCAACGCATACAACTCAATCAATTATACTCGTCTTCAACGCATGGGGACCTTAACGCATGGCAACCTTACCAACGCATGGTAGGTCAAAAACATTTATTTCCTCACTAATGATCAACTTCTCTTCCAACGCAAGTGACTGCTTCAACTCATAACTCTTCGTGATTTCACCTTCAACGCATGGCCACTCAAAAGAAAAATGTTCTCTACTCTACTTTCATCAACGCACTACTCTGCTTTCATCGATGCATAGTCTTGGCCAATGTTTAGCTCTTCCACTCTCGGCTACTTTTCCTCTAGCAATGCATAGCCACCATTTCACTTGCCTTCTCCCAACACTTAGTATTATATGCAAGTGCTTACACATAGGGTGTTTCTGAAACTGTCACACCCCCCTCCCAGATTCCCCTCCTAAATTAAAAGTGGGTGCAACCTACACACACAATCGTTTCCATATATCTTGAAACATCAATCAATACCAAATCAATTATACAAAGCTTTATGCTAGTAAAACATCATGAGTTAAAAATAATCTCACACTCATGATTTATCATAACAGGTATTTGTTCTACACACTGTATAAAACCCACTCTCACTATACTCTAAGGATCATATATGACAAAAACATGTACATAAACTGAATATTTACAACTATCCCAGAGAACTGATGCAAAGTAAGCCCAGAGAGAATCTTTTGTAGGATAGGCGTCCCGGACATGCTCGCTACCTGAAACGAACAAGCAATAAACAACAAAGCGTGAGCCTAAAGCTCAGTGAGTGACTGAATTATTCAATTATTATTAAATCCTTGAATTAATACTGATCATAATAACTACTATATATTTTATAACTACAGATTCTTAGGTCACCCATGCCATTAAACAAAAGTAACACAGTTATCTTTACAAGAGGTTGCGGAGTAAAGCTCAACACACTCAACCTCATGAACCAATTCTCATTATTCATATATTCAAACGCCTTCACACTTTGTCCCTCGGCGTTTCAACTCTCAAGTGCTTTCTCATGTTGTCCCTCAGCACTGAGTTCCATATCAAGCCACTGCTCAAGTGCCTTCACTCGTGGTCCCTCAGCACCAAGCTATCATGTACTGGTTTTCCATATGCCTTCTCACAAGGTCCCTCGGCATTGGAATCCATTTCAATCAATTTCTCAAGTGCCTTCACCCATGGTCCCTCAACACTGTGTATTATATATCGTATCCCCATAGGCCTTCACACATGGTCCCTCAGCCGGGGGTTGCATTTAGATAACACGCATATAGGATTTCATATGACGTACTAGTTTTTACTCGCACAATGTTAAAAATAATCCTTGTATGAAATAGGTCACTCACGATTTGCTTTAGGCCCCGAGAGGATTATATGCCTTTCTGAGCTCTTCTTGGCCTGTAAAAACACATTTCTCACGTTAGGTTTTCTTTGAACTCCCTTTCCATAATTATTAAGTATACATATTTATATACCATTCTCACTCCATCACCGAGACTTTCTTTTTCCAAAATATTCATAACTAGCGATACTCTATGTCACTAGCGGGACTACCAGCGAAATCACACCACTGGATACTGTACTAGCGAAACCGGAGGAACAAGACTAGCGAGATTACCTTAAGGAGCGATACCCAGCGAGACTTCAGTGAGAGTTGTGAGACGCAAAGCCCTTTGCGTTACCAGCGACACTTGTTCCGCTACTCACTCTCCAGCTCTTTAGCGATACCACTGTCTTAACGACACCTGATGGCCATTGATTTCTTCCTTCCCTTCTAACTCTTCCTTTATCCTGCTAAAAACCACATTACAGCCAAATTCAGAACTTCCTCTCTTCTACAATCTTGTAAAGAAGTGAGCTTTCTAACTTACCTCAAAATTTCAGACCATAACTCATCCTCGTTTGAGAACTATTCTCAAATGACTTCTACTGCTTTAAATTGTCTAGCATTTCAACTCCGATTACTTCCTCCTCAAAATTCTAGGCCTAGCTTCAACTTCCTCAGCTCACTCTTCTTCAAATACCAAATGATGTTCAGATTTATCAGCAACAATCAAACTTCTGGTTCCAGCTTCAATATCACCATTAAAATGATCTTGTTTCTACTTAGATTCGATATAAACACCTTCTTCCACCTGTCCTCGTTGTTCGTCTGCGAAATGGAATCAATCTGAGTTAGAAAATATGTCCAAAAGGGTTAATTATTCGATGCACACACTTATATATCAATATAAATCACCGACTCACCAGCTCTACAATCATCATCCTTCTTAGATTAGCCAACGCAACCCTTCCGCACATGGCTTCGACAATGCATAGCCTCAACTTACCATGCTACTAATTGCCCAACGCTGAATAGCTGACTACCGCATGGCCCTGTCGGCTCCTTTTCTATGCACCAATGCATACCAACCTTTAACGCATAGGCCATCTCAAGCATAGCAACGCCAACCTTCTAACACATAGTAGCCTTTAACGCATACTTCCACCAACGCCAATTTGCATCCTCCTTCCTTCACATCTGCTTCCACGCCAAGCTGCCCTCTTCAACGCATAGCTACCAATGGCAACTCTTGTCAAGCTTCAGACATACTCTCAACGCATAATCACCTCATCACATGGCCAACACTTAGCCACTTTTGCTCCCACACAACTCAGCCAATTTCTTTACTCAATACCCGTCCCATATTTTCTTCTTACTTACCTTTTCCCAATGACAGGTATGGGGCTTACAGAAACACTCTTAGAAGGAACATTATTCAAAATATAAACCACGGTCTCCACTGCAAATCCCCAAAACGAGTTAGGCAACGATGCGTAACTCATCATCGAACGAACCATGTCCAACAACGTTCTTTTTCTCCTTTCAGATACTCCGTTCTGCTGTGGCGTACTAGGTACAGAGAGTTGGGACTTAATTTTATGTTCTATCATATAGTCCTTGAATTTTAAGTCCATATATTCTCCACCTCGATCAGATCGAAGTGTTTTAATAGTTTTACCTAATTGGTTCTCAACGTCGGTCTTAAATTCCTTGAACTTTTTAAGGGTTTCAGATTTATGATGCATTAGGTAAATATAACCGTACCTTGAATAATCATCAATAAAGTTGACGAAATATTCATACCCTCCTCGAGCCCTTACATTCATTGGTCCACAAAGGTCCGAATGCACAAGTTCTAAGGGTTCTTTGGCTCGAAGACCTTTTCCAGTAAAAGATCTATTTGTCATTTTTCCCTCGAGACAAGACTCACATATTGCTAGAGAGTTATTTTCTAACTTGTTTAGAAGTTCGCTCTTAACCAATCTCTCAATCCTATTGAGATTAATGTGGCCAAGTCTTAAGTGCCAAAGATAGGTACTTTGAGAAACACGTCATCGTTTTGTTTGAGTTTCGACTGTTTTAAATATTTCAGTATTGTAAATAGCCTTAACTCTGGTTGGTTTTAACTAATATAAATTATTATTTAAGTTTGCAGAACAAATTTGTACACCTCTTTTAGTAATGAACGCTTCATTAATTTCAAAAGAAATTTTGTACATATGTTCATTCAAACAAGAAATAGATATTAAATTCCTCTTGCAAGAGGGTACACACAAAACACTTTCTAAGTATATATATCTATTTCCAAAAAATAACTTTACATCTCCTACTGCCAAAGCTGAGATGAGCTCTCCTAATCGAACCCGGAGAGTAACTTCACCATCTTCTAATTGTTTCCAGGAACTAGTTTCCTGAAAAGAAGAACAAACATGATTAGTGGTCCCTGAATCCAGTATCCAATAGAATCATTATTCTCCACAATACATGTTTCTAGAACCATTAAATCATATTTACCTTGATTCTGTTTTCCAGCCTTTTTATCGGCAAGGTCTTTGGGCAGTTCATTTTCCAGTGCCCATCACCGTTGTAGTAGAAACATTTTCCTTTCTCTACAACAGGCTTTTTGCCTTTTGCAGTAGTAGTAGGAGGTGTTTTCCCTTTCCCTTTTCCTTTATTCTTCTGAATACCTTTATTCTTTGGGACAAATTTATTTCAAGAGGTAGATCCCTTTTGGAATCTCCTTTTTGGCAACATTTGCCTTTGTCTCAGAACCCTTGTTTTTCAATAAGGACTGGTAAATCTGTAACTCATTGAGAAGAGTGGTCAGATTATAATCTATTTTGTTCATCATGGTGTTAGTTCTGAACTAGAAAAAACACTTCAGAAGAGAATCCATGATGAATCCTACTTGGCCCTTCTCGTTCATGACAACCCCGTTTACTTCCGCGATGTTGAAGTGGACCATCATGTCCACAACATGTTCTCTAACATTCGTTCCTTCTTTCATCCGGCAATTGTAAACATATCTGATAGCATCATACATAGCTGAAGAGGACGATTGTCCAAACAGAGCTTGCAGTGAGTCCATGATCTCCTTAGCAATGACCATTTTTTTAATGCTTTTTGGATAGTATATCTGATATACTTGCCAATATATAGACTTTGGCTTTTTCATTACCCTTGGTTCATCTGTCATGAGCGTCCCAAAAAGTTCGGTTCGCATTCTGGCATAGACTGGAGGACATTCCTTCGTTAAAAAAAAACCTTAGATCGTCGATAACTAGTATAGTTTTTAAATTAGATTTCCAAGTTTCATAGTTATCGCCGTTAAGTTTTTTCGAAGCTAATAGTTGAACTATAGATGTATTCATTGCTGGAAAAAGATGAACAAGTTTAATTAGTGAATGTACTCTAAATTTTAGTCAAATCTATTTAGCAAGTAATAATGTACCCATATTTCATTATTTATTTTTCAATGATACTTCATTGAGTCAGAATGGCCCCTACCAAAGGGCAGTCAACCACTCCTTCACTGAATCAAGATACTCTTGACTAAATAATAATACCAAAATAACTCTTATTCTTATAGTATTTAGTTATCGTTTCTTTGGTCAAGAACTTTACTAACACTTAATAAGTCTTGTAAGTGTATACCTTCCATTTTCAAATCACAAAGATCAGAATCAAACAAGCCCTTCGAGGAGAAACAATTGCTTGAAAACGGACCTACTTAACTTTATCCATTTCTGGAGTTCACGGAGTTCCGAATCCCATGTTACAAACCCTCCGAAGGGATATGCGCCTATAAATGCCAGGCAGGTGCAGGAATCTCACGTTGTGAGCAATTGGAAGAAACCATAGGACGTGTTGACACACCCTTCATGTCACACCCCCTCCCAAATTTACCTACATAACTTGAAAGGAGATGTGAGAACAGTATACATCACCCCTCTTATGACACATACCATCCATTCCTTCACTAAATATCCTGAACTGTCCACAATATACATTTCACACCTTAATACATTTCAAATATAACACATAGGAAGTTGTATACAAGCCGATAATTCAAATCTTAAACTCATTCACATGCCCTTATACAAACCATACTTCAACCCATTGTAAATGTACATCTAGGACTACATGCCACCTAAATAAGGTTTAACATACAAGCCACACTTCAAAACAATTCAGATTTTCTGGAAACTCGAAGCTTAAGCAGGGCGAGTTGGAGTAGGCAAAGCACCAGGAACGTCCTTGCTACCTAGAGGGGAACGAAAACTTGAAAACATAAGCTAACAACTCAGTGAGTGACTAATTTAACAAACTATTTTAGTTCAAAAATCATCAGGAATAATACTAAGTTTAACGTCATGTTTAAAACATGAAATCACTTCATATACATTAGTTAGGACATACTCAGTTGCCTTTACCAAATCATACATGATCTCCTTAGTTGAAGTGGAGCAAAACTCAACACTCCAACGTCGAAAACGAATAAGGCTCGATGCGTACCAAGACTCAACGCACCAGCATATAACCCCTATGTGCACATAGGAATGTGGCGGGTTGCCCAAGTACCTTCTCATGTCCCTCAGTACTGGGTCCCGGGGAAACTCACGTGCCTTCTCAAGTCCATCAGCACTCAGCCTCCTCTTAAACGTTTTTCCTTTAAAGAAGCAACACTTTATACAAACAAAACGTATGCAAATCATTCATAAGAATATAGGGCAACTATTATATCAATAACATTTCATAAACATACTTTTCAATAACTTTAAGAACATAAAGTACGCTTCATAAAACATTTGATCCAAAATCATATTCCATTGGAAAACCGAACTATCATGTACAACAAGATTGTTTTAAAGTAAGAAAAGTGTCACTCACAACTTGTCCTTAGGCCCTGAGCGGATTATATGCCTTTCCGAGCTCTTCTTGGCCTGTAAATACACATTCCTCACGTTACGTTTTCCTTAAACTTCCTTTACATGATCATTTAACATGCATACTTAAACTCTAATCATGATTCACCACCGAGACTCCCTTTCTTTTCTAAAATACACATAATAAGCGAGATTCTATGTCACTAGCGAGATTACCAACGAGATTTCACCTTACTAGCAAGTTTACTAACGAAATTACACAATAGGTCACGGCACTAGCGACACCAGCATGAGCGATACCAGCGACACTACCTGATGAGCGATACTAAGCGAGACCTAGGGAGATTTGTGAGAGAAAATCCTTCTTTACACTATCAGCGACACCAGTGTCGCTACTCACGCTCCAATTCTCAGCGTTACCTGCTTCTAAACGACACCCGACAGCAGAGTTTCCTCCTTTCCTGTTTGTTCTCACTTCTGTCAATTCAAAGTCATATTTCCAGCCAGATTTAGAACTTCTTTCCTTCTACAAACTTGTAGATAAACATGGTTTCTAGCTTACCTCAAAATTTCGTGGCTTAACTCGTTCTTGTTCGTTAGATATTGCAAGTTTTCTCCGCGCTGCTCCAGATTGCACAGAAATTTCGTATCAGTAACTTCCAGCTAAAAGTTTACATGTTTCTAATCCATTTCAACTCAAGCATCCTTCATAAAAGTTGTTCAAAATTGCGTTAACTTACTAACCTTAAGATTTCAGCCCAAAATTCAATCTCTTCAGCTTGATATTCACCAAACACCAGACCTAGTCCGAGCTGCGCGACAGCAGATGAAGCTTCTGTTTCAGCTTCAGATTTACCATGAAATCTTCCAAAACCTTGCACAAAATGGCCCTAGAACTCTTCTTCAACCTCTCCATGACGTGCAGCTGAAAAATAGCATAAAATTTCGTTTGGAAATGAGTAGAATGAAGTCGGCAAGATTTTATATCCAATGAAAGGTTAAAAACCGACTTCCCAACCTTATCCTTTCTTCTCTTTTTCTTTTTCTTCTCTTTTCTTCTTGTAAATTCCTTTTTCATTTGTCTTCTTCCCCTTTTTGGTTTTTCCTTCTTTTTTTTTTTTTTTTTTTTACAATTTGAAATTATTAATACTAATTCGCCTAAAGCTTTTGAACGTGCTTACCAATTAGGTGCTTACAATTCATATCTGACAAACTAGGACGAGTTAAGCCACGAAATTTTGAGGTAAGCTAGAAACCATGTTTCTCTACAAGTTTGTAGAAGGAAAGTTCTAAATCTGACTGAAAATATGACTTTGAATTGACAGAAGTGAGAACAAACAGGAAAGGGGGAAACTCTGCTGTCGGGTGTCGTCTGGAAGCAGGTAACGCTGAGAATTGGAGCGTGAGTAGCGACACTAGTGTCGCTGATCGTGTAAAGAAGGATTTTCTCTCACAAATCTCGCTAGCTCTCGTTCAGTATCGCTCATCAGGTAGTGTTGCTGGTATCGCTCATGCTGGTGTCTCTTGTGCCGTGACCTATTGTGTAATTTCGTTAGTAAACTCGCTAGTAAGGTGAAATCTCGTTGGTAATCTCGCTAGTGACATAGAATCTCGCTTATTATGTGTATTTTAGGAAAGAAAGGGAGTCTCGGTGCTGAATCATGATTAGAGTTTAAGTATGCACGTTTAATGATCATGTAAAGGAAGTTTAAGGAAAACGTAACGTGAGGAATGTGTATTTACAGGCCAAGAAGAGCTCGGAAAGGCATATAATCCGCTCAGGGCCTAAGCACAAGTTGTGAGTGACACTTTTCTTACTTTAAAACAATTTTGTTGTACATGATAGTTCGGTTTTCCAATGGAATATGATTTTGTGATCAAATGTTTTATGAAGCGTACTTTATGTTCTTAAAGTTATTGAAAAGTATGTTTATGAAATGTTATTGATATAATAGTTGCCCTGTATTCTTATGAATGATTTGCATACGATTTGTTTGTATAAAGTGTTGCTTCTTTAAAGGAAAAACGTTTAAGAGGAGGCTGGGTGCTGATGGACTTGAGAAGGCACGTGAGTTTCCCTGGGACCCAGTACTAAGGGACATGAGAAGGTACTTGGGCAACCTGCCACATTCCTATGTGCACATAGAGGTTATGTGCTGGTGCGTTGAGTCTTGCTCCGCATCGAGCCTTATTCTTTTTCGACGTTCGAGTGTTGAGTTTTGCTCCACTTCAACTAAGGAGAAATATTACAACTAAACTATTTTCTTATGATTTGCTGAAAATCATGTATGATTTGGTAAGGGCAACTGAGTATGTCCTAACTAATGTATATGAAGTGATTTCATGTTTTAAACATGATGTTGAACTTAGTATTATTCCTGATGATTTTCGAACTAAAATAGTTTGTTAAATTAGTCACTCATTGAGCGGTTAGCTTATGTTTTCAAGTTTTCTTTCCTCTCCAGGTAGCAAGGACATTCCTGGTGCTTTGCCTACTTCAACTTGCCCTACTTAAGCTTCGAGTTTCCAGAAAATCTGACTTGTTTTGAAGTGTGGCTTGTATGTTAAACCTTATTTAGGTGGCATGTAGTCTTAGATGTACATTTACAAGGGGTTGAACTATGGTTTGTATAAGGGCATGTGAATGAGTTGAAGATTTGAATAGATTTGAATTATTGGCTTGTATATAACTTCCTATGTGTTATATTTGAAATGTATTAAGGTGTGAAATGTATATTGTGGACAGTTCAGGATATTTAGTGAAGGAATGGATGGTATGCGTCACAAGAGGGGTGATGTATACTATTCTCACATCTCTTTTCAGGTTATGTAGGTAAATTTGGGAGGGGGTGTGACACTTCACCCACTTACTATGAACTACTTCCCCTATTCACATTGCTATTGACCCATGCAAACACTTTCCGAAGAGAGGTTGCCCAATTAACAACTCGAAGCCGAGCATGGGATCTCACGTTGTGAACTCTTAGTGACGTGAGACCTAATGATAACGTATCGTGTACATTATTAATCTGTCACACCCCATCCCGGACTACCCTCCGTTAGCCCGAGACGTAGGGTGAGGACAGCAGTCATCGACCCTATTATCGACTTCCACTGTCAAACTTCCTTTATGCTAGTTTAACCACATTTCCTAGGACGGCAATACAATTAACTTTTGACAAACTTCGACTTCGATTGGCAACGGGAACTGTAATGCTGCCTGGAAAATGGAAACATATAAAAGATGAGCTAAACGCCCAGTGAGTGACGATTGTGTGAAAAACTATCTTTAGTTTAAAAGCAGGCATGTTATCAACATTATACCACAACATACTTAGTTCAAATCATCATTTCTATAAAATCATACTTTCAACTTGTAATCAAATCACATAAATACACTTCAAAGTAGTAGTACATAAAATCAGTTGTTCTCAACAATTTCCCTTAGTTGAGGCGGAGCAAGACTCAACGCTCTCAACATCGAAAACATCCTTAGTTGGGGTGGAGAAAAACTCAACACACCCAACGTCGAAATAATTCCTGGCTCGATGCAGAGCAAAACTCGACGCACTAGCAGTATCAACCTCTATGTGCACATAGGAATATGGCGGGTTGCCCATGTACCTTCTCATGTCCCTCAGTACTGGGTCCCGGGGAAACTCACATGCCTTCTCATGTCCCTCAGAATTGAGCCTCCTCTAAAACATTTTAGAAACCAACATTTCACATAACTAGTTCATATGAAATCTTTCTTGAAGAATTAAGATACTCCTCGGCAGATTACATTTCACAACATGCTTTTCAAAACAATAAGACATGCCTTGTGAACTAAAAATATTCAAGTACCATGCTTTTCAGATAATCATTTTTCATCAAATCATAGTTCATAATAAAATTAGAATAACACTTCAAAATAAAAAATTTCGAAGAAAGAAAGGTGTCACTCACAGAACACTTTAAGGATAGTTCCTCCTCTATCCGTTCATATACAAATCGTTCATAAGAATACAGGGCAATTATTGTATCAATAACATTTCATGAACATGCTTTTCAATAGCTTTAAGAACATAAATATGCTTCATAAATCATTTAATCACAAATTCACATTTCGTTGGAAAATCGAACTATCATGTTAACCAAATCGTTTTAAAGTAAAAGAAGTCTCACTCACAATTCTTCCTAGGCCTTGAGTGGATTATACGCCTTTCCTATTTCCTTTTGGCCTGAAATAGATATTTTCCCTTGTTATAATTCTTTTCCATTCATCAAAACATAAACAGTAACTCGTTACACGCACACTATTTGTAACTCATCACGCGGTTAGACTCTTATACCCTGATTCTAGGGACACTTTGTGTGCAGTTTACTCCTGCTGTTATATCCACGTTGAGCTTTAACTACTCTTTAACAAAGCTTACTGCTACAACCTTGATATCTCTGCTTTATCCCTGCTAAAAACGCATTTCCAGCCCATATTAAGACTTCTTCCACTTCTACAAACTTGTAAAGAATTAAGTCCCACAGCTTACCTCAAAATTTCAAGGCTTAACTCTTTCTCGTTCTCCAGTTATGCAAAAATCACTCCGCGTTGCTTCGGATTGCATAGCAGTTCTGTAGTTGCTACTTTTACCTAAAGATTCATGTGATAAACTTCGGTTTCAGCTCAACTATCCTTCATAAGACTTGTTAGGAATTATGTTAACTTACTAACCTCAAAATTTCAGCCCCAAACTCGGCTTCCTTGAGTCGTTCTACTCCAAACATCAACCACTGTTCAGTCTGTGCGTCTGCAATCAATCTCCTGTTCCAGTTCGGATTTCAACACCAAAACGGGTAGAATTTCGCCCAAAACTATAAGAACATCTTCCTCTTCCTTCTCTAGTGGTTTCTCTGAAAGATGGAACCAACTTAAGTTCTCAAAATGTCTGAAAATAATTAAACTCACCTATATATATACTGCCGACTTACCCCTCACCCGTAGGCTGGCGCTGGTCTTTCCTTCGACGCAAGGCACTCATGTCTATGTTCTTCTCCAACGTCTTCAGCAACTAACCATTCTCAGCGCATGGTGTTCTCGGGGCCTCCTACCTCTGACGCATACAACATAGTCATTCACATCACTAGCTTCATCGCGTCAAGACCGTCTTGTCTTGGACGCAATGTGACTTCAGCGCATGGCTGTCTTCAACGCATGGTAACTTCGACGCATGGTTCCTCAAATAATTCAGCTTCCCGCTACTTTCACCAACGAATGGTCTTGGCCACCACTTAACTAAAATTTTGCTCTACTTCTTGGCTACTTCTCCTCTAGCAACGCATAACCTCAATCGCATTGCTCTCCCCAACACTTGGTTTTACAAGTCAGTGCTTACACAAACTGCTCGAGAGAGTAAGTGATTGTGGAACTCAGTGGGCAAGGCTAAGAAGTGTTACCTAGACATAGGAATAACCTTGGCACTTAACACTCTCCTATGCGTTATAGACATATAACGTATAGCGGTTGACAACCGGGAGAAGAGTCGCTTGTATGAAATAGAAAAAACTATGCGTTTTCGACTTTAGATGATAACCAACCCCATTCCTGCATTTTACCATTCACATAACTCAATTAGCTGCTTTTGCTATGTCGCATACCTTTCCATCAAACCACTTTAACTTAGGTTTACTGCTTTCTAGTTAGTTAAACGCATCAATTCTCATCACCTTCTGTAGACGCATGACTCAAATAATCCAACTAATTATAGAATTTGCATAGTCCCTGTATTCGGCCTCAGACTCACCAAGAAAACCTCATTCTTTGCTTATACTTGGGTGAAGGATAGAAAAACTTGATAGATTAGCAACGCATAGTATTAAGCATATGGAACGCATAATATGATAAACGCATAGTAAGCTTAATAAATATACGCACAGCAAAGTTCATAATGTGTTTCATGTTTCAGTTTTAGGGAAATATGTCTTTGATTCTACTCATGTACTTGAGGTGCAACCGATTGAGCTAAGAGAAGATTTGGGTTATGAGGAGGAACTGATTCAAGTGCTAGATGAGAAAGGGCAAGTACTAAGAACGAAGGTGATCCCGTAGGTCAAGGTTTTATGGAGAAATTATGGTGTACAAGAAGTTACTTGGGAAGCCAAGGAACAAATGGTTAAGCAATATCCACATTTGTTTTCGAGGAACTGACTATTAGTTAAAATTATGGTGTAGAAGAAGTTATTTGGAAAGCCAATGACGTGGTAAATTGTAAGCCCCACACCTAGCTTTGGAAGTTAGCAAGCTATAAAGATTAGTTTTGAAAGATGACAAGCTAAAGAGAGTAAGTAAAGAGTGGCCGAGAGCCTTAAGGCATGAGTTATCATGTGTTGAAGGTGTGCTATGCGTTTGCGAAGGCTACTGTTGAAAGGTGTCCTATGCATTGGAAAAGTATGTGCTGGAAAGGAAGTGCCTAGGTGAAGCTTTGGGGTAGCCGAGGCCAAGTATAAAGGGGATGCATTTGCTGGAGAAGCATGCATTTTTGAGGTTGAGCGTGAGTAAATGTTCGGGGCTATGCGTTGATGAGATTGTTGAACCAACAGCCATGCGTTGGTTGAGATTCAGTATGGAGGTTGCGTTGGCATTGGCGAAGTATGCGTTCAAGGGTGGTATTGTCACACCCCCTCCCAGGCTACTCTACCCAACCCGAGAAGAGATGTGAAGACAGCATACATCACCCCTTTTGTGACGCATACTATCCATTAACGCACTTGTCCTATACTGTTCACAACATACATAACACTCCTTAATATATATCAACCATAACATATAGGAAATTATATGCATAACGATAATTCAGAATACAACTCTTCCATAAAGTCCTTATACAAAATCATGTTACAACTCCCAGTAAATGTACAACTAGGTCTACATACCACCTATATAAGGTTTTACATACAAGCAACTTGCAAAACAGGACAATTTCCTGGAAACTCGAAGCTTAAGCAGGGCGAGTTAGAGTAGGCAATGCACCAGGAACGTCCTTGCTACCTGGGAGGAAAAGAAAAACATGGAAAGCATGAGCTAAAAGCCCCGTGAGTGACTAATTTTGTAAAACCATCTTTTGTTCGAATACAGGCATGTGAAAATCATAATAACATCATATACGTAAACGTGATTCAAATAATCATTTCTGTAAAATCATAATTTTCAACAACGTAAAGAAATCACATATGTTCATGCCAAAATGATCGTACACGAAAATCAGTTCGTTCTCAAAACTTTCCATTAGTCAGGGCGGAGCAAGACTCAACGCACCCGAAGTCGAAAACATCCTTAGTTGAGGCGGAGTAAAACTCAACGCACTCAACGTTGATAACAATCCTTAGTTGGGGTGGAGCAAGACTCAACACACCCAACGTCACAACCTCTATGTGCACATAGGAATATCGCGGGTTGCCCAAGTACCTTCTACGAGTCCTTCAGTACTGGGTCCCGGGGAAACTCACATGCCTTCTCATGTCCTTTAGCATTGAGCCTCCTCTAAAACATTTTAGAAACCAGTATTATACGTAAATAGTTCACATAAAAATATTTCATGAAAAATCAGATATATCACGATAAACAACATTTCACAACATGCCATTCAACATCTTATAGAAAACGGATAAAACATACCTTGTGAATAGTATCATCAAACATCATGCTTTTCAGGAAAACAGTTCATCTCAAAGCCATATCTCATAAGAAAAACCAAACTAAACATTTTCAATAAACTTCGTTTACAAAGAAAGAAAAGTGTCACTCACAACTTGTCCTTAGGCCCTGAGCGAATTATATGCCTTTTCGAGCTCTTCTTGGCCTGTAAATACACATTCCTCACGTTACGCTTTCCTTAAACTTCCTTTACATGATCGTTAAATGTGCATACTTAAACTCTAATCATGATTCACCATCGGGACTCCCTTCCTTTTCTAAAATAAACATAATAAGCGAGATTCTATGTCACTAGCGAGATTACCAACGAGATTTCACCTTACTAGCGAGATTACTAATGAAATTACATAACAGATACACGGCACTAGGAACACCAGAATAAACAAGACTAGCAAGATTACCTGAGGAGCGACACCGAGCGAGAGTCAGCAAGATTTGTGAGACAAAAACCTCATTCGTATCGCTACTCACGCTTCAATTTCTCAGCGATACCTGCTTTCTAATGACACCAGACAGCAGAGTTTCCTCCTTTTCTTTTTGTTCTCACTTCTGTCAATTCAAAGTCATATTTCCAGCCAGATTTAGAACTTCTTTCCTTCTATAAACTTGTAGAGAAACAATGTTTCTAGCTTACCTCAAATTTTTGTGGCTTAACTCGTCCTAGTTCGTCAGATATTGCAAGTTTTCTCCGTGCTACTCCAGATTGCACATAAATTTTGTATCAGTAACTTCCAGCTAAAAGTTTACATATTTCTATTCCATTTCAACTCAGGCATCCTTCATAAAAGTTGTTCAAAATTGAGTGAAATTACTAACCTTAAAATTTCAGCCCAAAATTCAATCTCTTCAGCTTGATATTCACCAAACACTAAACCTGGTTCGAACTGTGCGACAGCAGATGAAGCTTTTATTTCAGCTTCAGTTTTACCATGAAATCGTCCAAAACCTTGCACGAATTTACCCTAGAACTCTTCTTCAACCTCTCCACGATGTGCAGCTGAAAGATAGCATAGAAATGATTTTAGAAATTAAGAGAAATAAGTCGACAAAATTTTCCTTTCAATAAAAAGCTATAACCGACTCTCCCATCCTTATCTTCTCTTATTTCTTTTTCTTTTTTCTTCTCTTTTCCTTTTTCTAATTTCCCTTTTTTTTTTTTTTTGTCTTATTTTCCTTTTGGTTTCCTCTTCCTTCTTTCTTTCTTTCTTTTTTTTTTAATTTACAATATGAGATTATTAATACTAATTCGCTTAAAGCTTTTGAACGTGCTTACAAATTAGGTGCTTACAGTTATGGTTCAAACGCATGGTGCGATGTGTCACACCCCATTCTGAACTACCCTCCCGTAGCCCGAGACAGAGCATGAGGACGGTAGTCATCGACTCCCTTGTCGACTCCCTCTGTCGAACTTACTTTAGCTTTCACCTTCACCACACTTCTTAGGGAAAGAATCCATTATAACTCGACAAACCTCGACTTCGACTGGCAACGGGAACTGTCATGCTACCTAGAAAATGGAAAACATATGAAAGGATGAGCTAAAAGTCAAGTGAGTGACAAATTTTGTAAAACTATTTTAGTTCAAAAACAGGCATGTTAAAATTATTGTACACCATAATCATAAAACATGGATTCATATAATCATTTCTAAAAAGATCATACTTTCCAATCACTTAATCAAATCACATAAATTCACATTTAAAACATCGTTTCCAATCATATTCAATAAAACAGTCTACAATGCATCAAATCTTCTTCTGTTTAAAATTTTTCCTTAGTTAGGGCGAGCAAGACTCAACGCACTCGACATCGAAAACAAATTTTTACCTTAGTTGAGGCGGAGCAAAACTCAACGCACTCAACGTCGAAAACAACCTTAGTTGTGGTGGAGCAAGACTCAACACACCCAACGTCACAACCTCTATGTGCACATAGGAATATGGTGGGTTGCCCAAGTACCTTCTCCATGTCCCTCAATACTGGATCATGGGGAAACTCGCATGCCTTCTCACGTCCTTCAGCAGTGAGCCTCCTCTAAAACATTTAGATAGTTCATATGAAAATCTTTCATAGAAAATCAATCAGATCTTTAATCAATAAAATTTCATAAACACACTTTCCGATACCTTATAGGAAACATACAACATGCCTTGTGAACAATAAAATCAAACATCATGCTTTTTTTAAATAAATAATTTTTCATCAAATCACAGCTCATAACAAAACCAGAACAACATTTCTAATAAACCATTTTCAAAGAAAAGAAAGTGTCACTCACAAAAAACGCTCCTCCTTTTCCTTCAAATTTTGCGTTCCCGAGCTCCTTGAACGCAAGGCTTAAGACTCTAAATCGCAAGGTAGCTATTTCCTCTTTCTGGCAGCTCAGTTGGACGCAACCTTGCTCCTTAAACGCAAGGTTTTGACAGCTGACGCAGAGTGCAGCTTAACTAATAACTCTTTTGGCTTCCCTTTTTGATGCGCCGACCTTTTTTGGACGCAAGGCCCAACTTGAACGCATTGTTCACTTTGAATGCAAGGAGATAGTTTTCTCCTACTTCCTCTCCAAAGCTCCGACTTTTGGATCCTTCCTCTTGTTCTTCTTCCCTCAAGGTTCTATTTATAGTTTTGGAACAAAGTGCTTTCGTTCTCGCTTCCCTTCTCTTTTTGCCACTTATTTGCCACCTGTCACGCTGCATGACTTATCCAACATGCAATCTTGACACCTACTCCTTATGAGGTGTTAAGTCCATCTGAACCCATGCAACCTTTACCAACTCATCTTATGCGTCCAACTTATTCCATTATACAAACTATTCATCCAACATAGTGTTCCTTATGCGTTCAAATAATCCTCTTCCAGGTTTTAGCTTCTTAACTCCCTTTCCTTACTCTCGGCCTTACTACTTTTGACCCTGTTTCTTCACTACATATTACTAGGCATCCATGTATCAAATGCATACTACTATGTGTTTGTACCTTACCGCATAATACCATGCGTCCAACTCTCTTCCCTTATGTCCAATCTTAACTACAAGTCCTTCTCTTGTGTGAACATACATCCGATGATGTGGTTTACCCTTGATAACCAAATCCAACTCAAGACCTTCCTTTATGCGTTTGCATTCTCTGCATTTACCTTAACTTCGTTCTGCGTCCGTGACCTCCTCTTATCCTTGAGGATTCCTTGATTATCCCTCTATGCGTCCTTGAGTTATATTCCAAGGTTATCCCTTTAACCTTTTCCTTGCACTTAACTATTTCTCTTATGATAAATTAGTATGCGTCCACCTCCTGCTCCAGTCTTTAAGCTCTGCTCCAGTCTTTAAGCTTACTTCTACACTCAAGAACATCTCTTGATAGAAGTCTATGCGTTACTCAGTTTGCTGTAGCATTCTTCCTCCGGTTTCTCCTTATGCGTTTATCCTTCCTTTCCGAGACTTAGATTTCTTTCCAACACTCCACAACTTAACTTTATTCCTTTTTGCTTATACGTCCTACCTTCGCCAAAGCTACATTACCTTCCTTAACTACTTCCTATGTGTCTACCTAAAATCAAGGTTATATTTCCATTTACCATGGAATTAAGTTCCTCAACTCATAGCCTTAACAACCCATGGTAGCCACGTTCAACGCATAGCAATCCTTCAATCATAGTTACCTTGAACACTAAATGTCTTATCTGCGTTTGCTATGATATACCCGAAGACTTTTTTACCAACACCAAAATCCTTACTAACGCATAATAAACCTTCAATGCATGCTGCTCACGCCTTAAGGTTCTTCGGCTTCTCTTTTCTTTCTAGCTTAACATCCTCCAAAACCATTCTCATAACTTGTTAATTTCCAAGACCAAATGTGAGCCATGCAATTTCCTCTTCTTCTTAATTCTCGTGTTCCTTTTCCAAACTTCAATATCAAATTCCTTCCAAATTAAAGTACCATGCGTTAACACTATACCATCTATGTGTCAACCGGACTATGTTCCAAATATACATCTAACTTTTAACTAATTCCCAACTATGCCTTCAATCCTTCATTCTCACTTTTAGTGAAATATCCATTCTTTTCCTAATACTATGCATTCAACTAGTCTTCTTATCGTATAGTGATACTTCCCATAGTTGACACACTCGAAAGATTTCCTTAAGTCCTTGGATCACCTTGCCATTCAAAATCACCTAACAGAATTCTTTCCAAACTTCTTAATGCCTTCTTTTTAAACCAAAACCCAGCTTACAAATCACTTTCCCTCCTTCCATTCATCTGAACGCATAGAATTTCTTGGCCAAAATCCAGCAATTCCACAAACATAACTTTTCTTTCTTACAAATTTCCCAACTCCACATACTTATAATCTTAGCTCCACAATTCTAGTCTTACTTCTTCTCTTACTAGCCATCTTAAGTATCTAGGTTCTGAGATAGGGTCTTACATGATGCGTCCAAGCTAACAACCAACTTGCTAAGCGTCCAAACTTGCTGTAAGCACTGGCTTATAATGCTAAGTGTTGGGACAAGGCAAGTGAAATGTGGCCATGCGTTGTTAGAGAAAAGTAACCGAGAGTGGAAGAGTTAGGCATGGGCCAAGACTATGCGTTGGTGAAAACAAAGAGGAGTATTGTTCTTTTGAGTGACCATGCGTTGAAGGTGAAAATCACGAAGAGTTATGAGCTGAAGCAGTCACTTGCGTTGGAAGAGAAATTCATCATTGGCGGGGAAGGAAGTGTTCTGAACAACTATGTGTTGGTGAGGTTGCATGCGTTAAGGTCTCCATGCGTTAGAGACGGACATAACTGATTGAGTTGTATGCGTTGAAGGTAGGAGGTGTTGAGGACACCATGCGTTGAGGGTGGTCGTCTGTGAAGGCCATTGGTGGTGGGCTGCGTTGAACGCCTTACCTTGAATTGAGAAGGGAAACCCCGCGCGCCAGCCTGCATAAGAGAGTTAAGTCGGCAGTATATATAGGTGAGTAAATTGAATATTTTATCATTTTTAGACATTTTCGAGAGCTTAAGTTGGTTCCATTTTTTAGAAGAACTACAAGTGAAGGTAGAAGAAGGTGTTCTTGTGAATTTCGGGTAGAATTTTACTCGTTTTGATATCGAAATCTAAGCTGGAATAGCAAGTTATTAGCGGACGCACAAGCTGGACAATATCAAATGTTTGGAGTGAAACAAATCAAGGAGATCGAGTCTAAGGCTGAAATTTTAAGGTTAGTAAGTTAACTCAATTCTGAACAACTTTTATGAAGGATGTTTGAGTTGAAAGGGAATAAAAACATGTAAACTTTTAGCTGGAAGTGACTGATAAGGAATTTCTGTGCAATCTGTAGTAGAGCGAAGGAATCTGGCAATATCTGACGAACAAGTACAAGTTAAGCTACGAAAATTTGAGGTAAGCTAGAAAACATATTACTCTACAAGTTTGTAGAAGGAAAGAAGTTCTAAATGTTGCTAGAAATATAATTTGTAACAGATAAAAGTGAGAATACGAGGGAAGGAAGAAGTTGTGGAAGATAAGTATCACTGGACTGTAAGTAACGCTAAGAGTTTAAGCGTGAGAAGCGAGACGGGTAACGCAGGTGTTAATAGAAGCCTTGCGTCACACAATTCTCACTGGGTCTCGCTGGATCTCGCTGATCAGGTGAGTATCGCTGGTCTTGCTCACCCTGGTATCGCTAGTGGCGTGCAGTGTAGTCCAGTCTCGCTAGTGGTCTCTATAGTGATCTCGCTAGTAGAGTTGAATCTCACTCATTAAGATTTATTGATCAAATATGAATGGTTAAAGTTTATTTGGTTATGGAAAGGAAGTTTAGGGAAGCTTAACCCAAGAAATGTGTATTTTCAGGCCAAGAGGAGATAGGAAAAGTGCATAATCCATTCAAGCCCGAGACAGAGTTGTGAGTGACTGATACAAATTTGCTAAGCGATTTAGAGCAGCTCAAAGTTATTTGAGAATATCTATCAAACAAAGAAGAGTTAAGTTCTGAAATCTTGAGGTGAGCTAGGAAATGCATTTCTTTACAAGTTTGTAGAAGGAAAGAAGTACTAAATTTGGCTGGAAATACAATTTGTAATAGATAGAAGTAAGAATAAGAGGGAAGGCAGAAGCTGTGGAAGACAAGTATCACTGGAAGAGTAGTGACACTGGAAGTAGGCGGGAGTAGCGAGACGAGTAACGCGGGTATCGCTAGGTATTGCTGCTTAGCTGAGTGTCGCTGGTCTCGCTCACCACGGTATCGCTAGTGTCGTTGCCTATAGTTTAATCTCACTAGTACTGTGGAATCTCGCTAGTAGTCTCGCTAGTGGTGCAGAATTTCGCTCATTAAAGGTTATTCTATTGAATTGTGGTCTCGATACTGAATTATTGACCAAGAATGAATGGTTAAAGCTTGTTGGTTATGTTAAGAAAATCTTAAGAAAATCTAACAACGAGAAAATGTATGATTACAGGCCAAGAAGAGCTAGGAAAGGCGTAAAAACGCTAAAGGCCCAGGACAAGTAGTGAGTAACAAAAATGTTTTCAAAATATGAATGTGTTCTCTGTGATTCATATTAATGGTTTTGGAATATGATTATGCTTTCATGAGTTTTCAACTTTTATATCATGCGTTTATATTTAAAAGTATTTGAGCATGTTGGTTGCGTAATAAGTTTTATAAAAGCATGCTATTTGATATTACATGATTTTATGGAAGTTTTGGAAATGCTAGATTATGTATTTATGATACAATGTTTTCAAAACATGTTGTATATTTTTATAAAATCTATGAAAAGGCACCCAAAGCTCAAGGACTTGGAAAAGGCAAATGGGTAGCCGGAATATAGAAATAGGACCCCAATGCTAAAGGATAAAAGAAAGGCATATGGGCAGCCCGGATTATGATATCTATGTGCACATAGAGGACATACGACACTAATGTGTTGAGATTACTCCACACAACTAAGGATAATCGACGTTGAGTAGCGTAGAGCTCGGCTCCGCCTCAACTAAGGAAAATGTTTTGAAATGTTTTCGACGTTGAGTAGCGTAGAGTTCTGTTCCGCCTCAACTAAGAAAAATGATTTGGAATGTATTCGATGTTGATTAGCGTAAAGCTCCACTCTGCCTCAACTAAGGAAAATGATTTGAAATATTTTCGACGTTGAGTAGCATAGAGTTCGGCTCCGCCTCAACTAAGAGAAACGCTTTGAAATATTTTTGACGTTGAGTAGCGTAGAGCTCTGCTTTGCCTCAACTAAGGAAAATGATTTGGAATGTTTTCGACGTTGATTGGCATAGAGCTCTGCTCTGCCTCAACTAAGAAAAATGATTTGAAATGTTTTCGACGTTGAGTAGTGTTGAGCTCCGCTCCGCCTCAACTAAGTGGAATGATTTGAAACAAATGGAATTTCTGAGTATTTTCCTCTGTAACAAGCATGTAGATTTGACAATGGCATTTGAGCATGTTTTGCATGTATATGATTTGAATCGATATTTTATACGCATTGCTTGATAATGTTTATATTATGATCAGTTTTATAATTAAAGTAAAATATTTCTAAAAACCGTTACTCACTGGGCTATTAGCTCATCCTTTCATATGTTTTCCACTTTTCAAGTAGCATTACAGTTTTCGTTGCCGGTCAGAGTCGAGGTTTGTCAAGAATTAATGGTATCATCGTTCTAGGAAGTGTGGTTAAATGAGAAAGCTAAAGCAAGTTCGACAGTGGGAGTCGATCGAGAAGTCGATGACTGCTGTCCTCACACTTCATCTCGGACTACGGGAGGGTAGTTCAGGATGAGGTGTGACATGGGGAGCATGTCTTGATACTAGGAGTTCAATATCATGTTTTTGTATTTTCCTAGGAGATTCTTTAATCTCATGGAAATCCAAGAAGGAAGCCACGATCTCCAAATCTTCTGCAAAGGCTGAATGTAGGGCATTAGCTTCTGTAACAAGTGAATTGATATGGATTTCTTAAATACTTAAGGATTTACATATTGATCGCTTAATGTCAGCTATTGTGTTTTGTGATAACCAAGCTGCTATAGGAATTGCTTCAAATCCTACATTTCATGAGAGAACTATACACATAGAAATTGATTGTAATTTTGTTAGAGATAAAGTGGTTGATGGTTTTCTCAAAATCTTACCCATTCGATCAAGTATGCAAGTAACTAATATGTTTACAAAGGCCTTACCTTCTACTGTTTTATAGCAGCTATTAATCAAGTTGGGGGTCATTCCAACTTGAGGGGGAGTATTAAGGACTTTGTGAATAAATTTGTTATAATTTGTAACAGATAGCAGTTAGTTTGGTTAAGATTTTATTTACATTTCATTACATTTCAAATAAATTTGTTATAATTTGTAACAAATAGCAGTTAGTTGTTATAGATTTTATTTACTTTTTAGACCCTTATAATGAGTTTCTATTGTTGTAATTATATATATGTGGAGTTATTCTCCTCCGATTTTGAATAAAACTCACATTATTCAAATATTGACAAATTATTATAAATTGTAAAGAATAGAACTAAATTAGTTAGTTATTAAAGTCAGAATAAATTGTCACAAATTTAGAAGTACATGGACTAAGGGCATTTTTTGTAATAATTTGGAATGACCAAAATCATTTTTAACATGTCGAACATCACTTTTCTTTTAAAACTTTTTTTATATTTGGAAATTATGAGGAATAAGTGATTTTAAAAACATCCAAAATTCACTTAAATGATTTCAGTCAATCACTTGGAGGTGAATTTCAAGTGATTTTTATTATGTGACTGTGAGAGATTTTCTTTTTAAAAACACTATTCCATTTTAATGTTATCTCTACTTTTTCCATTTTTTTAAATAACATTTTTTTTTCACTTTTTCTCTCTCTAGTTTTTTTACCTCTCTCTAACTTTTTTGTCTATAATTTTTTTTTCCCTGGGCTAAATTTAAGGTCAGTGTGGATTAACTTAAAAAAGTAGGGGTCTATTTGAATTAATTTAAAAAATAAATATTTTTCAAAAATTCATTTTCATTTAAACACTTATCATTTGATAAGAACTCTTTAATATAAAGAAACTAATGGTTTTTAAAACCATTTTTAGTGGTTACCAAACACTTGTATTTATTTCAAAATAACTTATATTTTAAATTAAATCTTGAAAAAGTATTCCAAACACACCCTAGATGTCTTTCAAAAATTCATTTTCATTTAAACACTTTTGATAAAAACTCTTTAAAATAAAGACACTAATGACTTTCAAAATCTATTTTGAGTGGTTGTCCAACACTTGTATTTCTTTAAAAAAGATTTATTTTTTAAATTAAACACTTGTAAAGTATTCCAAACACATATTTATACTCCGGCCAATTTTTTTTTATCTCATTTAGATCTTCATAACTGTTATCTATCTTTAAATTTTATTTGTCTCTAGCTATTAATTTCTCTCTCTAAATTGTTCTTCTCTAACATCCTCTAATTCTTTTTCAATCTCAAATATAATGTTTTTAGTAATTTGATCATTTCAAAAATTACTTTTAAATACAAAAAATTAATCATTTAAAATACTTTTAATTACATTTAAATCACTGGTACAAATATCAAACCAAATATTCACATGATTTATAGCATTTTTGCAAAACTAATTATAAGTAAATGATTTAGCTCAAAATAGTTATTCTAAAAACCAATCCTAGATATGCTCAAAATAGTTATTCTAAAAACCAATCCTAGATATGCTCAAAATAGTTATTCTAAAAACCAATCCTAGATATGCTCTTAAGTCATTAAAAAAAATTTTTTTTTTTTTTTTTTAAATTTACAACATTACTTTTAAAAGTATAGAGCACACCATTGAAATGATTGTATGAGAATTACTTTTGATAAATCTTGTGTTAATAAATCATTTTTTAAAAAATCACTATTTCTTAAAAAAATTTCCAAATATGTCCTCAGGTTACAAGCTAAATTTGAAAGACTTGACCTTCAATCTCCGTTTTGTAACCATTTTGTTTTTGTTTTTATTATTGAAAATTAAGCCAAGACACACTAGTTCCACCTTCAATCTTGTTCCTTTGTTATCTACATCAATGGTTTAAAAAACCAAGCTAAAATTTGAAAACTAAAAAAAATAGCTTTTAAAAACTTACTTTTGTTTTTTAAATTTGACAAAAAATTTAACTATTGTACTTATGAGAGATGCAAATAATTGTAAGTAATAGAAAGGAAATATATTTAATTTTTAGGAACAAAATAAAGAATGAAATGGCCTAAATATTAATTGCTTTAAAATTGTGGATGAAAAAGTGATTTTTTAATTCTCTCTAACGGAAGAAAAAATGGAGATTTTTAATATTGAAGAAACACTTGACCTTTACTAGAACAACGGGAAAAGGAGACGTTCGCGATGGGACTCGAACCCACAATCTCCCGCTCCGGAGGCGAGCGCCTTATCCATTAGGCCACGCGAACTTTTTGTTAGACACAAAATACGTTTATAAAACTAATCTGGAAGAGAACTGGTTAAGAATGACTAATAGGTAAATATAAATATTTAAAAAAAAAAAAATGAAAGAAAAACCATAGAAAATCAACATACGTAATTGGAGCATTATGTTAAATTATGAGTTGTTACAGGCGACCACTAAGAATTTGGGTTAAGCCAACATGAAAAACAACCTTCGTAGGAATTATTGACCCCTTGAAAATTTTTAATTCATCGCTCTATCACATTTATATAGCGAAAAGTTGAATTTGGTCAATTGAAGATGTAACTTCAACCCAGCTGAAAGTAGAGCCTCGTTTGAGCAAGGAGTTGAGCTGGGCACTCCCTGTTACGAGCAAAATCAAATGTCATTAAGTCATTGAGGGTATCAATTAAATAGTAAAATTGACCATCAAAGTCACAAGATATGTATGTTAGTGTCCAAAAACCCTATGCAATTCCCGCTATACATAGAAGGAGAATATACTTGCACGAGGTATATTTTGAAACCTTGATATAACTCTAGAATTTTCTTTGTGCACAAGCATTAGATCATCCCACTATTTTTTTTTTTCAAGTGAGTTTACAAAAATAACAAATAGCACACCCAACTACTCTCTAGGCTCCTCATTAAGAAAGAGGGGGGAATATTATTTTAAAAAACACCTTTCCATATTAGAAAAAAAAATGATGAGAGGATTCCAAAGTTGCAATGCCACTGGGTAGATTTATCATCCTTTCAAGGGATGTGACAAAACTGTACAATATATACAACATTCCCAACAAAAGAGACTGTTCTCAATGAAGACCCCAAATTTAGTAAAGGAAGTCTTCTCCCCTATTGAGAAGCTCTATAACTTCCAACACATCAAATTTTACTTCAAATGGCGGGTTGTTCTCGAACACCTCTAGCTTGACTACTCTCAATCCCTCCAACAGGCCAACACCCCAACTTTAATGATTGAACTTGTAGTCTCCTAAATTTGCCTAAGCCTCGCAATCACAAACAACCCACCCAAGCCTGTCTTTGCCTCTCTCGATCAACCTAAGTAGCAACCACATTCAAGTTCCAACAATCAACTATTGACAAAGCCAATGAGAAGGAGAGGAGGTTGTAGGAAGGGGGGTTAAAGCATCTCGACAAGAAACTCCCATTGGAGGACAACTGTAAGCCCCGTACTTGTTATTGAGAGAAGGTAAGTAAGAAGAACTTCTAGGGCAAGCGAGTAAAGAAAATTGGCTGAGTTGTATGAGAGCAAAAATGGTTAAGTGTTGGCCATGTGATGGGTGACCAAGCGTTGAGGGTATGTCTAAGCTTGACAAGGATTATTGCTGATAAGCATGCGTTGAAGAGGGCAGCTCGGCGTGGAAATAAATGTGAAGGAAGAAGGGTGCAATATGTGTTAGTAGAAGTATGCGTTGAAGGCCACTATGTGCTAGAAGTTGGCATTGCTATGCGTTGAGATGGCCTATGCATTGAAGGATGGTATGCATCGGGCATAGAAAAGTGGTCGAGAGGGCCATGCTGTAGTGGGCTATTCGGTGTTGGGCAATCAGTGGCATAGTAAGTTGAGACTATGCATTGCTGAAGCCATGCGCGGAAGGTTGTGTTGGCTAATTCAAGAAGGAAGATGATGTTAGTGCTGGTAAGTCGGTGATTTATATTGACAGATAAAGGAGTGCATCGAATAATTAAGCCTTTTTGGACATATTTTTGAACTAAGATTAACTTCATTTCGCAGATGAACAACGAGGAGAGGTGGAAGAAGGTGCTTATATCGAATTCAGGTAGAAACCTGATCATTTTCATGGTGACTTTGAAGCTGGAACCAGAAGCTTGATTGTTGCTGATAAATCTGGACACCAATCGGTATTTGAAGGAGAGTGAGCTGAGGAAGTTGAAGCTAGAACTGAAATTTTGAGGTTAGTAAGTTGAATCAATTCTTAGCAACTTCCATGAAGGATGTTTAAGCTAAATTCGAGCAAAAATGTGTTAATCTCTAGGAGGAAGTAAGTGGAGTTGAACTACTAAGCAAATCAAGGCAGCCGAAGTTATTTGGGAATAATTCTCAAACGAAGACGAGTCATGGTTTGAAATTTTGAGGTGAGCTAGGAAACTCACTACTTTACAAGATTGTAGAAGAAGGGAAGTTCTGATTTTGGATGTAATATGGTTTTTAGCAGGATAAAGAAAGAGTTAGAAGGGAAGGAAGGAAACCGTGATATCAGGTGTCGCTAGACAGTGGTATCGCTAAGGAGCTGGAGATTGAGCAGCGGAACGAGTGTCGCTGATAAACGCAAAGAGCTCTGTGTCACACAACTCTCGCTGAAGTCTCGCTAGGTATCGCTCCTTAAGGTGATATCGCTAGTCTAGTTCACTTCGGTCTCGCTAATGTAGTACTTAGTAGTGTGAATTTCGCTGGTAATCTCGCTAGTGACATAAAGTATCGCTAGTTACTAATGTGCATACATAATGATTATGAAAAGAAGTTCAAAGGAAACCTAATGTGAGAAATGCGTTTTAACAGGCCAAGAAGAGCTCGGAAAAGCATATAATCAGCTCGGGGCCTAAGACAAATCGTGAGTGACTTTTTAATTTACCCAAGGATTATCTTTAACCTTGTGCAAGTGGAAACGAGTATGTTATATGAACTCCTGTATGTGTGTTATCTAAATAAAAACCATGGCCGAAGGACCATGTGTGAAGGCCTATGAGGATATGATATATGGAACTCAGTGCCGAGGTACCATGAGTGAAGGCACTTGAGAAATTGATTGAGATAGTTTCCAATGTCGAAGGAGCTTGTGAAAAGGCATATGGAAAACCAGTACATGATGGCACGATGCTGAGAGACCATGAGTGAAGGCACTTGTGCAGTGAATTAATAATAAAACTCAGTGCTGAGGGACAATATGAGAAAGCACTTGAGAGTTGAAATGCCGAGGGACGAAATGTGAAGGTGTATGAGTATATGAAATAATATGAATTGAATTATGAGGTTAATAGCGTTGAGATTTGCTCCGCTGCTTCTTAGAAAGATATTTATGCTATATTGTTAAATGACATGATTGACACAGTAATTTGTACTAATAAGATATATAGTAGTTTTATGATCAACATTAACTCAAGGATTTAAATTGTAATAGATAACTTAGTGCGACAACCCAACTTTTAGCAACCAATGCGTTGAAAAGTCCGAAGGAGAGGAATAAAAGACCATGTTGGACGCATGGTCAAGACTGAAGTAACGCATAGTAAAAGCGGACGTATAGGAAGTACTCAAGCACTTAAAAGGAAAGAAGTAAGACGCATAGACTTCTATTATAAGATATTTCTAAGTGTTGGAAAGT
Organism: Citrullus colocynthis; assembly: GCA_031780015.1. Classification (NCBI taxonomy): domain Eukaryota; kingdom Viridiplantae; phylum Streptophyta; class Magnoliopsida; order Cucurbitales; family Cucurbitaceae; genus Citrullus; species Citrullus colocynthis. The sequence continues at coordinate 126,787 of QLSR01000146.1, forward strand.
AGAAGGTTGTTTAGTAGACATAAAAACTAGAACATGTGTTGGACGCATGCTAATTTATCTAAAAGGAAATAGTTAATATAAGGAAAAGTTTAAAAGAATAACCTTGGAAATAATCAAGGAATGACTAAGGATAGGAAGATGGTCATGGACGCAGGATGGAAGTGAACGCAACAAGACCAACGCATAGAGGAAGAGCTTGAGAAGGATTTGTTGTCGTTGACGCTTAGCGGTATTGTGTAAACACTGGATTGTAATAGCACGACTATATGTTGAAGGTGATCACGAATGGTTGTTGTGAGCTGAAGTAGTCGCTGCGTCGACGGGAGAAGAAACGTATTTGGCTTACCATGCGTTGGTGAGGTTGTTATGCATTGAGGTCCCTATGCGTTGAGACAGTTATCTCTACGCGTCAAAGACGATAGTGTAGTTAGTTAAGAGTTAGACAAGTGAGTAGGGAAGCTCAAACCTTAGAGGAAACTCAATGAACGCATGAGGGCGCTGTATGGATTGAATGGCTGTCTATTTGAAAATATTGGACGAATAAGATAAGTTATAAAGGCCAGGTGGCTTCATATAAACTTGACACCTTAAAATAAGGATGTGTCACAAAGGCATGTTAAGTGTTTCATGCAAGGTGACACTTAGACTAATGCATGGTTAGTCAGACATTCAAACTGTAGCAACCAAGTGGTAAAAAGGGAAGGAAAGAACAATGGCCAACCCTCTATAAATAGGACTCTGAGGGGGGAAGTAAGGATTGATGACTCTGGAGTAAGAAATCTTGAGAAAAGGGGAGGAAGGAGGTATTCTTGATAAACTTAGTCATTTGATGATAAGGGAAGATGTCTTGCCTCAGGATCGGCCTTGTGTTGAGAACAACATTATGTTTAAGGTGAACGCCGCATCCACAATTGGATGATGGGTTCAAGTTAGGCTTCACGTCCAAGAGAGGTCAACACATCCGGAAAAAGAAGAGTTAGGAAGCACCTTGAGTTAATCATCGACCTTGCGTTTTAAAGGCAAGGTTGCGTCCACCCGAATTGACAGAAGAACGTCAATCTTGCGTTCCAAAGTTAGAACGCTGCGTTCAACTGAGCTACCAGAGGGTGGAAGCAGCTACCTTGTGGGTTAGAAGCTGAAACCTTGCGTTTAAGGAGCTCGAGAAAACAGGGATTTGGAGGAAAAGGGGAAAATTCCTTAAGAGATTTGTGAGTGACTCTTTCCTTTCTTCGAAAATGAATTTTATTAAAAATGTTGTTACGTGATATGGTCTTGAGATGACTGTTTCTGTGAAAAGTATAATGCTTAAATACATTGTTCAAAAGGCATGTTTTACTTGATTGTTTTATGATAGCGAAAGGCATGTTGCATAATATGGTTTAAGGTGATCATGAATGGTTGTTGTGAGCTGAAGTAGTCGCCGCGTCGATTGGAGAAGAAACGTATTTGGCTTACCATGGGTTGGTGAGGTTGTTATGCATTGAGGTCCCTATGCGTTGAGACAGTTATCTCTACGCGTCAAAGACGATAGTGTAGTTAGTTAAGAGTTAGACAAGTGAGTAGGGAAGCTCAAACCTTAGAGGAAACTCAATGAACGCATGAGGGCGCTGTATGGATTGAATGGCTGTCTATTTGAAAATAATGAATGAATAAGATGAGTTATAAAGGCCAGGTGGCTTCATATAAACTTGACACCTTAAAATAAGGATGTGTTAAAAAGGCATGTTAAGTGTTTCATGCAAGGTAACACTTGGACTAATGCATGGTTAGTCAGACATGCAGAGCGACATATGGCAATCAAGTGGCAAAAGAGGAGTAGGATGGCAAGATCTCTATAAATAGGACCCTGGGGGAAGAGTAACGACTGATGATTCTGAAGTAAAAATCTTTGAGAGAAGAAGGAGAACGAGACAGAAAGAAGGAACCCTTTGCGTTGTAAAAGGAGGTCTGCAGCCAAGAAAGAAGACATTCTTGACAACTTAGTCATCTGGTGTTAAAGAAGTTATCTTGCGTTGAAGAGGGGTCGACCTTGCGTTTGAAACGAATCCAACATTTAAGGTGAACACAGTGTTCGAAAATAGACGATGCGTTCAAGAGAAGTCGACGCATCCGAAAGAAATAAGAGGAGTTAGGCTGCACTTTGCAGTAGTCATCAACCTTGCGTTGAGGGGCAGGGTTGTGTCCAGCCAAACTGATAGAGGAATGTCAGTCTTGCGTTCTAGAGTTAGAACATTGCGACCAACTAAGCTACCGAGAGAGAAAGTAGCTACCTAGTGTGGGTTAGAAGCTGAAACCTTGCGTTTAAGGAGCTCGTGAAAACAGGGATTTGAAGGAAAAGGGGAAAATTCCTTAAGAGATTTGTGAGTGACTCAATCCTTTCTTCGAAAATGAATTTTATTAAATGTTGTTATGTGATATGGCTTTGAGATGACTGTTTCTGTGAAAAGCATAATGCTTGAACATACTGTTCAAAAGGCATGTTTTACTTGATTGCTTTATGATAACAAAAGGCATGTTGCAAAATATTATTTATCAAGGAACATCCTGTTTTCTGAAAAAGATTTTGATGAATTATTTATGTAAATTGATGGAGAAAATGTTTTAGAGGAGGCTCATGCTAATAAGGCATGTGAACTTCCCCGGGACCCAGTAATTGGGCAATTCGTCTATAAATGTTTTAGAGGAGGCTCAATGCTAATAAGGCATGTGAACTTCCCCGAGACCCAGTACTTGGGCAACCCGCCATATTCCTATGTGCACATAGAGGTTGAGTTGGTTGGTGCGTCGAGTTTTGCTCCGCATCAAGCCAGGGATAATATTGACTTTGAGAGCGTTGAGTTTTTCTCCGCCTCAACTAAGGGAAAAGATTGAAATGCCAAACGGTTTTCTGATTAATTATTTTGATAACGATTCAATATGTTTCACGAGATTGACAAAGTTTTGCAGAAGAACTGTTTTGCTTAATCCTTGTTTTATGGGTATTGTTTTGACATGCCTCTGTTCGAACTAAAGATAGTTTTTACAAAGCCAGTCACTCACGGAGCTTGTAGCTCACATTTTCCTATTTTATTTTATTTTCCAGGTAGCAAGCGAGTTCGAGATGCTTTGCCTACGCGGAAACCTCGTCTGGGCTGTTCTTGACGGAAATGGTTGGACAGTGAACCTTACAGAAGAGTCAAGGTTGCTGTCTTCACATCTCTTCTCGGGTTAAGAAAGGATAATCCGGGAGTGGGTGTGACAATCCTGTTTTCTGTAAAAGATTTAGATGAACTATTTATGTAAACTGATGAATAAAATGTTTTAGATGAGGCTCAATGCTAATAAGGCATGTGAACTTTCTCGGGACCCAGTACTTGGGCAACCCGCCTATAAAATGTTTTAGAGGAGGTTCAATGCTAATAAGGCATGTGAACTTCCCCAGGACCCAGTACTTGGGCAACCCGCCTATAAAATGTTTTACAGGAGGCTCAATGTTAATAAGGCATGTGAACTTCCCCGGGACCCAGTGCTGATGGACATGGAGAAGGTACTTGCGCAACCCGCCATATTCCTATGTGCATATAGAGGTTGAGTTGGCTGGTGCATCGAGTTTTGCTCCGCATCAAGCCAGGGATAATATCGACGTTGAGAGCGTTGAGTTTTTCTTAGCTCAACTAAGGGAAAAGATTGAAATGCCAAAGGTTTTCTGATTAATTATTTTGATAACGATTCAATATGTTTCACGAGATTGACAAAGTTTTGCAGAAGAACTGTTTTGCTTAATCCTTGTTTTATGGGTATTGTTTTGACATGCCTCTGTTCGAACTAAAGATAGTTTTTACAAAGCCAGTCACTCACGGAGCTTGTAGCTCACATTTTCCTATTTTATTTTATTTTCCAGGTAGCAAGCGAGTTTGAGATGCTTTGCCTACGCGGAAACCTCGTCTGGGCTGTTCTTGACGGAAATGGTTGGACAGTGAACCTTACAGAGGAGTTAAGGTTGCTGTCTTCACATCTCTTCTTGGGTTAAGAAAGGATAATCCGGGAGGGGGTGTGACACTTAGTCACTCACTGAGCTTTAGACTCACGCTTTCTTATTTATTGTTGTTCGTTTCAAGTAGCAAGCGTGTCCAGGACGCCTAGCCTACAGAAGATCCTCGTCTGGGCTTACTCGACTTTAGTTCTCTGGGATAGTTGTAAATACTCAGTCTAAGTACATGTTTTGTTATACATGATCCTTGTGGCATAACGAGAGTGGGTTTTGTACTGTATGCTGAACAAATACTTGTTATGATAAATTATGAGCTGAGAAATCTTATGTAAAACTTATGTTTAACTTATGATGTTTCACTAGCATAAAGCTTTGTACAATTGATCTGGTATCAAATTGTGTTTCAAGATATAAAGAAAAGAAACTAAGACAAATGGGGTAAAACATGTTCACAAGCCTGTGGAGTTAGAAAACTTTTGAGGCAGAAAATCCTTTTGAGGCAGAAAATCTGGGCTTGTGAAGTTAGCCAAATTTTGGCCAAAATAAAGACCCATGCGTTGAGATGGAGGGAAGGAGGAAAAGAGCTTGAGTTAACTTGAGTTTTGGGTTGAAAATAAGCCGTAGGTGAGTTTGGGAGAAAATTGCGTTAAGCAATTTTTGGGCTTTGAATCTCTGAGTGACTATTGAGATAAGAAATCCTTTGAACCTCCGGATGACTATTGAGCTAAGAAATCCTTCTAAGTGTCACAACTATGCTAGGAGAATGGCTAGCTTGGATGCCTAGCCTAAGGAAATAAGAGGAAAATCTCACTAAGTGTTGGAAAAAAGAGTTGGAAGCATAATTGGAAGCTAGTTGTAAGTTGGACACATCCTTAGGAGGAATATCGCCATGTTGGACGGATGGATGATGAAGCTTGGAAGCATAGTACCTCATTTAGGAAGAAAATTGGTTAAGTATTGAAGTGTTGGAAGAAAAACCTAGGTCTCGAGAAGAAGAGTAAGACACATGAGGCAAGTTAAAGGAGAAGTGTTTCCTCACCTAGGGTAAATGCATGGACCCTTCTTTAAGAGAGATTTTGGTTAAGTCTTGGATGATTTGGAGAGTTGAAAAGCAACCCTAAGGAAGGAAAGTAAGGGTTGATGCATACTTGGTACATTGATTGGAAATGGCTAAGCGTGGAAAGCTTAAAAAAGAAAAGTTGGAAGCATAGCCTTGGGAGACATCACATGGAAGCATAGGAGGGCAATCAAGGAGTCCATAAGGCTAAGATGCAAGGCTTGGACGCCTGGTTGGGAGAAGTGAACGCATGATCAAGGTGTTGGACGCATAGTGAAGACTTGTAAGTGGGATTTTGGGTAAGTGTCGGAAGACCGAGTCTTGTTGGGCACATACCTCTTCAAAGGAAGGGATTTTTGTTAAGTGTTGGACTTGGAGAAGGATGTGGACGCATAGGGAAGGCTTGTGGATGCATAGGGAAGGCTTGTGGACGCATAGTAGAACTTGGGAAGGAAATTTGGCTAAGGGTAAAAAGGCCGGGAGGAAGAAAGGAGAACAAAAGAAGCTAAACCCTAAAAGAAAACACCATGAATGCATGGTTAAGGGAGGCTTGGATGTATGGTCCCAATCCCAGGACTAAGTTGAACGCATGGTTGGACCATAGGTGCTAGGTGGTTTTGTTTGGACATAATACTTTATAAGGTAGAGGTGTCGGGATGCATGACGGGACCACCATGTAAAGAACCACATGGTTGGATGCATGGTAGGATTACTATGCAAGGTGATATGTGGAGTTTGGATGTCAAGCTAAGAAGAAAAGTTGGGTGACTAAGCTCACCATCTAAACTCTATAAATAGGACTAAGAAGGAGGAGAAGAGCCACACACTGAGGATGGAATTTGTCGCCCAATTCTGTGCCAAATAAATTTTCCTAACTTACCTACAGTAGAAGTGGCAAGTCGGGTCGAATACAGGGAGCCCTCGAATTTCACAGTTGAAAAGTTTTCAATTCAAGGTAACTAAAAGGAGGGGTTTGAAAAAGGTTGATTGCAAGAAAAAGTAAATTTCATGAAAATAAAATGCGGAAAGTAAAATAGAGCAAAAATTCAATGGAAGCTCTAGCTTAGGTTACGCGAGATTTTCTTTGTTCGATGTTCTTATCATTGGTTTTTCATTACTAAATTCATTGAAGCTAGCACCTAATCAATTCGACTAGAAACGCCAGAATTGAATTGCCCTAGTCGACAAGTTAGATTTAAGCAAATCGATGAAAAGCATGCAAAATTTGACTAAACCTAACCGCATTAAGTTCAAGGAAAAATTAGGTGGGACATGCAACTGGAAAGACCTATATTGAATGTGTAAGCACGTTCAAAAGCTTAAAGCGGATTATTATTTATTAATTTCTTTTTGTAAATTAAATAAAAATGAAAATAAAGGAAAAGAAAATTAGAAAATTAAAAAAAAAAAAAGAAAAGAGAAAGAAAGTGGAGGGGAGGCGGTGCTTAGTTTTATTGAGGGGGATGAGTGTCGATTGGTTTTCTCTCCATTTCCAAACTCATTTCTATGCTATCTTTCAGCTGCACGTTGAGGAGAGGTTGAAGAAGAGTTCTAGAGCAAATTTGTGTAAGGTTTTGGCCGGTTTCATGGTAAAATTGAAGCTGAAACAGAAGCTTCGTCTGCTGTCGTAGAGTTTGAACCAGGTTCGGTGTTTGGTGTATATTGAGCTGAAGAGATTGAATTTTGGGCTGACATTTTAAGGTTAGTAATTTAACTCAATTTTTAACAACTTTTATGTACGATGCCTGAGCTAAAATGGAAAAAAATATGTAAACTTTTAGGTGAAAGTTACTGATACGGAATTGCTGTGTAAGCTGGAGTAGCGCAGAGAAATCTTGGAATATCTGATGAACGAGGAGGAGTTAAGCCACAAAATTTGAGGTAAGCTAGAAAAGATATTTCCCTACAAGTTTGTAGAAGGGAAGAAGTTTTATATCTAGCTGGAAATATGACTTTTAACAAATAGAAGTGAGAACAAAAAGGAAAGGAGGAAACTTTGCTGTCGAGTGTCGCTAAGAAGCTGGTGTCGCTGAGAATTGGAAAGTAAGTAGCGAGACAAATCTCACTGCTGGTGTAGAGGAGCTTTTCATCTCACAAATCTCGCTGACTCTCGCTAGGTCTCGCTGTTGGGATGCAGATCTGAAGTGCAAAACTTGTTACTGCGTCTATCTATTATTATTAAGTTTCCTATGCGCTTAACATACTATGCGTCTTACTTATGCTTAATGCTATACGTTGGTGATCTGTCAAGTTTTCCTATCCTTTACCCAAGTATAAGCAAAGGAGTAGGTTTTCTCGGTGAGTCCGAGGTCGAACACAGGGATTATGTTGATTCTTTATTTAACTGGATTATATGCGTTGTAGTGGTAACCAAGAATAATTTGAGAGAGGTGTTTGTTTCTAATCTAAAGAAAGCGATAACATGTACACTAAACTAAAATGTGGAAGATGAAAAGGCATGCGACACAGCAAAGTCAGTTAGGTGAATTTAATGAATGGGTAAAAACAAAATTAGGGTTGGTTAACATCTAACATCAGAAACGCATAGTGATAGTCTATTGATACTTGCGACTCTTCTCCCGGTTGTCAGCTGCTATGCGTTATATGTCTATAATGCATAGGAGAGTGTTAAGTGCCAAGGTTGTTCCTATGTCTAGGCAACACTACTTGGCCTTGTAAATTGAGTTCCACAATCACTTACCCTCTCGAGCAGTTTGATTATTACTACTTATATCGATTAGCTAGATGGACATAAGCATCAGATTAAGATTACAATTGACAAGATCCAATAGTTATACTATGGTTCTTATTTAGATGCTAATGCAACCCTTAACCCGTGCTAGATTAGTTACTCATGGATTCAAAGTAAAATAAAAAGCAGAAAGTGTAGAGAAATGAGTAGTCATGGAAGAAATATAGATTGATGAACGGAATACGACTTTAGATAGCTCAATGTCTTGACACAAATCTAAAATCAAACTAGAAAAACAAGATAGAAAGAAGGAAAAGGGCGTCAATGTCTTGAGTCGCCAGGATGGAAGCATGAGGTTCTGCTGTGAAGTGGTCAGGCAGAGGGAAGACTCTTCTCTCTCGAGCTATTCATCTCTGGTTGTGTTCTGGAGAGAACTCTGCTGTCATCAGGAATTTTTCCGAAAATGAACAACCTTTTCTCATTTCGCAGGACTGCCCTTTTATTGATGTTGCGTTCGCAATCAGTGGCAAATCTGCTTGATTGGCGGCGAAATTGATATCATGCGTCCATCTCGCCTAATTGCGTAATTCTTGGGTCAATTTAGATCCACCACTTTAGCCACAGATTATGTATGTCAATCTTCCGACAATCTCTCAAGATTCTGATCTGATTTTCCGCTCCTTGCGTTTTTGGTAATTATGCATTCATGGAGAAGTTTGGCGGATGTCAACGCGTCATGGGTTGCTAATGCATAGTCTTGCATTAAGAGGTAGTCAATGCATCATTTGCATTCTTGCGTTAAAACATGCGTTTTAGGCTCAAAAAGTGGTAAAATTATTATCTTCATAAAAATACAAGAGTAGAATGCGTAGGAAGATTTATTAGTAGAATTTAGCTTAAACTACCGCATGCTTCTCTATTTAATCTCTATTTTTCTAAGAAAAAGGCTATAATAACTTGTATCTCTACAAGTTATCACTCGCTCCTCAGGTAGTCTAGCTAGTCTCGCTCATCCTGGTGTTGCTAGTGCTGTGTACTTGTTGTGTAATTTCGCTAGTAATCTCACTAGTAAGGTAAAATCTTGCTGGTGATCTCGCTAGTGACATGGAATCTTGCTAATTATGATTAGTTTGGGAAAAAGGAGAGTCTCGGTGATGAAACATGATTAGAGTTTAATCATGCACACTTAATGATCATGGAAAGGGAAATTAAGGAAAGCTTAACATGAGAAATGTGTATTTACAGGTCAAGAAGAGCTTGGAAAGTTATATATTCCGCTCGGGGCCTAAGGACAAGTTGTGAGTGACACTTTTCTTTCTTTAAAAACGATTTGATTGAAATGTTTAGTTCGATTTTCTGATGAAATATGGCATTGTGATGAATTGTTTTGAAAAGCATACTGTTTGATTTTATTGTTCACAAGGCATGTTATATGTTTTCTGAAAGATGTTGAAAAGCATGTTTGTGAGATGTTATTGATTGAAGAACTGTCTGATTTTCCATGAAATATTTTCATATGAGACATCTATATAAAATACTGGTTTCTAAAATGTTTTAGAGGAGGCTCAATGCTGAAGAACGTTGAGAAGGCATGTGAGTTTTCTCGGGACCCAGTACTGAAGGACTCGGAGAAGATATTTGGGCAACCTGTGATATTCCTATGTGCACATAGACATTGGTATTGCTAGTGCATTGAGTTTTGCTTCGCATCGAGCCCTTATTTTGATGATGTTGGTGTGTTGAGTTTTGCTCCACATCAAGCCATGGTTTTGACGTTGGGTGCATTGAGTCTTGCTCCGCCTTAACTAAGGGAAAATTTTTAAGAACGAACTGATTTCATGTACGACCATTTTGGAATGAATTTATGTGATTTGATCAAGTTGTTGGAAAGTATGATTTTACAGAAATAATGAATCGGATCCATGTTTTACGTATATTGTGTTATAATGATTGTAACATGTCTGTTTTCAAGCAAAAGATAATTTTACAAAACTAGTCACTCACGGGGCTCCTAGCTCACGCTTTCCATGTTTTCTTTTCTACCTAGGTAGCAAAGACGTTCCCGGTGCTTAGCCTACTCCAGCTCACCTTGCCTAAGCTTCGAGATATCAGGAAATAGACATATTTGAGTTGTTGTACGTTTATATAACCTTGTATAGGTGGCATGTAGACCTAGTTACATATTAGTTGAGATGTGAGACGGGTTATTGTACAAATATATTGTGGATATGTTGAAAGTTTAATTGTAATAACATAGGTCTTTATGGTTCTTGCTTTCTAAGCGAATATGTATGTTATAGTCTCACAGGTTATTCAGGTACAAATGGGCAGTGAATATCACAAAAGGGGTGATGTTTACTATCTTTACATCTCCTCTCGGGTTGGGTAGGGTAACCTGGGAGTGGGTGTGACAAGTTGGTATCAGAGAGAAAGAGTCTTGGGGATAGGATCATGCATAATATTGTACGACCTTGTATTTCTAGTAATTAATAATACCCTCTCATAATATAGGAAACATGCCACCTTGAAGCAGGCGAGCTAGGCAAGCAATAGTCGGAACTCCTGAAGCTACTGGGAGTCGTGGAGATATGTCCGAGGGTGAATCTAGTCATCCTCAAGTTGGGGTCAATGTCGAGGAGTAGATATTTACTAAAATTGCTGAGAGATTGGCTGTTGGTATTGGATCAGTGCAGTCAGACACTAAAAAGAGATATAGTATTGAAAGATTGAAAGCTTTAAGTGCTACTACTTTTGAAGGCACTGTAGATCCTGCTGAAGCAGAAGTATGGTTGAATTTACTCGAGAAATGTTATTGAGTGATGAGGTGCCCTGATGATAGAAAAGTGGAATTAGCAGTGTTTTTGCTCCAGAAGGGGGCAGAAGATTGGTGGAGAATTGTAGAAAGCAGGAAGGAAAACATAGAAGGAGTAAGTTGGAATGAGTTTAAGAAAGCATTCTAGGAGAAATATTGTCCAAGAGCGTTCCGTGATGCCAAACGGAATGAGTTTCTGAGATTGATACAGGGATCGATGTCAGTGGCAGAGTACGAGAAGAAATATACTGAATTGTCTAAATATGCCACTGCAATTGTTGTTGATGAGATTGACAGGTGTAAGAGATTTGAGGAAGGCTTACGGGAGGAAATACGTACTCCTGTGACCGCCAGTGCTGGATGGACGGATTTTTCCAAACTAGTAGAGGCAGTTATGCGAGTTGAAAAGAGTCTGATAGAAAAGAAGACATAACGTGAATCATTTAGAAGTAGACGTGCAATCCACTCCTCAGGTACTACTCAGGGACAGTCAGGTAGAAGATTTTTACCAGGTGTATCTAGTGGAGGGAATTTCAAAGTCAGATTGAGTGGATAAGCTACTTCTAGGGCCAGTACTGGTGGAGGTATACGGGGCAAGGACCAAGGAGTTTCAGCGGTCCAGCACAGTCAATGGGAGTTTCTCAAAATGGACAACCTGGTGAGTCCACAGCTAGTTCAGCGAGGAAATCGTTATGTCCCTCCTGCGGAAGGTACCATTGGGGACAGTGCAGGGTCATTGTGTGTTATAATTGCAGACAAGCGGATCATTTTAGACAAGAATGCCCCCAGTTGATGCAAGAAATTAAGTTTGAATAGAGAACTGCTTCACATGTGGTTAGTCAACCACAAAGACCTGCTGGAATTGTTGATGAGGGAACTAGTGGATCAAGGTAGAAGGGAGCTACAGGACGACCAAGACAGCAAGGGAAGGTCTTTGCCATGACTCAGCAAGAAGTTGATGACGCTCCTGATGTTGTTACTGGTACACTTTCTATTTGTCATATTTTTGCCCATGTTTTAATAGACTCTGGAGCTACTCATTCTTTTGTTGCTAGTATGTTTTCTATGAATATAAATGGAAACTAGAACCTTTACCTGAGGAACTATTTATTTATACTCTTGTTCGTGATGTGTTTGCGGCTAGTAAGGTGTATAAGGAGTGTGTGGCCGAAATTGATGGTGTAACCATGACAGCCAACTTGATTCCTTTAGATATTCAAGAGTTTGATGTTATATTAAGAATGGATTTCTTGTCTAAATATCGAGCCACCATGGATTGTTTCCAGAAAGAGGTTGTGTTTAAGGGATTCGAAGGGACTGAGTTATTTTCAGGGGAGATAGGAAAATTCTTCCTACCTGTTTGATATCTGCAGTTAAAGCTAGAAAGTTGTTAAGCAATGGTTGTTCAGCATATCTTACTTATGTGGTTGATGCACAGGCCAGTAAGTTGAGGCCAGAGGATATTCTTGTGGTAAATGAATTCCTGGATGTGTTTCCTGAAGAATTATCAGGTTTACCTCTTGATAGGGAAGTAGAGTTTTCTATTGATCTGATTCCAGGAATTGCACCAATTTCACAAACTCCATGTAGAATGGCTCCTAAAGAATTGAGATAATTGAAAGTATAGTTGTAGGAATTGATTGATAGGGGGTACGTACGACCCAGTGTGTCACCATGGGGAGCACCTGTATTGTTTGTTAAGAAGAAAGATGGCACACTTAGGCTATGCATTGATTACCGTCAGTTGAACAAGGTAACTATACGTAATAGGTATCCATTACCTCATATCGATGACCTGTTTGATCAACTCAAAGGTGCTTCAGTATTTTCTAAGATTGATTTGCGATCTGGATACCATCAAGTGAAGATTAAGGGATCTGACGTTCCAAAGACTGCGTTCAGGACAAGGTATGGACATTATGTGTAAGACCCTAACTCAGAGTTTTTAAGATGGCTAGTAAGAAAAGAAGTAAGAGAAGAAGAAATACTAGTTAAATGCATAATATTGGGAAAAGAATGGATATTCCGCTAAGAGTGAGAATGAAGGATTGAAGGCATAGTTTGGAAATTAGTTAAACATTTAGATGTATTTTTTAGCATAGTTCGGTTAATGCATAGATGGTAAAGAGTTAAAGAGAAAAGAGGAAACGCATGGCTCACACTTAGTTTTGGGAATTAAAAAGTTATGGATTAGCTTTGGAGAGTGTTAAGCTAGAAAGAAAAGAGAAACCGAGGAAACTTAAGGCGGGAGCAACATGCGTTAGATATTATTATGTGTTAGTAAGGACTTTGGTGATGATAAAGAAGTCTATGCCCAAAGACCAAATGTTTAAGGTAACCACGATCGAAAGGTTGCTGTGTGTTGAAGGGCGGCTACCAACTATGCATTGGGGAGGCCAATTCCATGGTAAATGGAAACATAACTTTGATTTCGGGTAAACGCATAGGTTGAAATTCGAGAGTTTAAGGAGTAGGAAGTTGGACGCATGGTACGATGCGGTAAGGCACAAACGCATAGTAGTATGCGTTTGGGACATTGACACCTAGTAATGTACGGGGGAGACACGATTTCAAAGGTATTATGGCGGAAAGTAAAGGAAATAAGTAATGAAGTTAAAATCTTAAAGGAAATTCGGTGAACGCACAAGGGTAGAATGATTAAAAGAATAGTTCATATATTGGAAAAGGTTGGACGTATAAGATAAGCTTTTAAGGACTAGGTGGCTTCATAGAAACTTAACACCTTATAAGCAGGAGGTGTTAGAAGTATGTTAAGTATTTCATGCAAGGTGACGCTTGGATAAATGCATGATTGATTAAACATGCAGTTTGACATGTGGCAAGCAAAATGACAAAAAGGGAGAAGTAGTATGACCAGCCCTCTACTCCAAAACTATAAAGACATTGAGGGAAAAAGAGTGACTGATGATGCTGAAGTAGGAATTCTTGAGAAAAAGAAGGAATTCTAGTGTTCGTAATAGAAGTTTGAAGCCAAGGAAGAAGATATTCCAGATAGCTTAGCTATATTTTGCGTTAAAGAAGTTGTCTTGCGTTTAAAGAAGGTCAGCCTTGCGTCTAAGTTTCAAGGTGAATGAGGCGTCCAAATTGGACCTTGCAGGGTCGACGCATCCGAAAAGAGAAGTAAGGAAGAGTTGGGATACACTTTGCGTTAGCTATCAACTTTGCGCTCAAGGGAAGGGTTGTGACCAACCGAGCTACCAGAGTAATAAAAAGCTTTGCGTTCAGGATTAGAACGCTACGTCTAAGAAGCTCGGGAAAAAGGAAGATAGCGGGATAGAAGAGAAACTATCCATAAAGCATTCTGTGAGTGATACTTTTCTTATTTTACATCAATTTTGTTGTATATGTTAGTCGGTTTTTCCAATGGAATACGATTTTATGTTCAAATGATTTAGGAAGCATACTTTATGTTCCTAAAGTTATTGAAAAGTATGTTTATGAAATGTTACTGATAAAATAGTTGCCCTGTGTTCTTAAGAATGATTTGCTTACGTTTTGTTTGTATAAAGTGTTGCTTCTTTAAAGGAAAATGTTTAAGAGGAGGCTCAGTGCTGATGGACTTGAGAAGGCACGTGAGTTTTCCTGGGACCCTGTACTGAGGGACTTGAGAAGGTACATGGGCAACCCACCATATTCCTATGTGCACATTGAGGTTGATATTGCTGGTGCGTCGAGTTTTGCTCCGCATCAAGCCAAGAATGATTTCGACGTTGGGTGTGTTGAGTTTTGCCTCACCCCAACTAAGGATGTTTTTCGACGTTGAGAGTGTTGAGCCTTGCTCCGCCTCAACTAAGGGAAATCGTTGAGAACAAACTGATTTTATGTACAACTACTCTGGAATGTATTCATGTAATTTCATTATAAATTGAAAAGCTATGATTTTATAGAAGTGATGATTTGAATTAAGTATTTTGCGAGATAATGATGATAACATGCCTATTTTTGAACTAAAGATAGTTTCACAAAATCTGTCACTCACTGGGCGTTTAGCTCATCTTTTTTTATGTTTTCCACTTTCCAGGTAGCATGACAATTCCTATTGCTGATCGAAGTCGAGTTTTGTCAAATGTATAGTGGTATCATCGTCCCAGGAAGGATGATTAAATGGGAATATAAAGGAAGTGTTGACAGTGGAAGTCGATAATAGAGTTGATGACTGCTGTCTTCATACTCTGTCTTGGGCTACAGGAGGGTAGTTCAAGATAGGGTGTGACATTATGAGTTCCTTATGATGCCTTTTGGGTTAACTAATGCTCCAACTGTATTCATGGATCTCATGAATTGAGTATTCCACATGTACCTTGATCAGTTTGCCATAGTATTTATTGATGATATACTGGTGTACTCTGAAAGTAAGGAGAAGCATACTGAAGACCTCAAAATAGTATTACAAACATTACGTGATGAAAGATTATACGCTAAGTTCAGTAAGTGTGAATTCTGGCTTAATCATGTTGTATTTTTGGGACATGTGATACCAGTAGAAGGAGTAAGTGTAGATCCACAAAAGACTGAAGTGATAGTTAAGTGGGATCGACCTACTACTGTGACAGAAGTCTGTAGTTTTTTGGGTTTGGCAGGTTATTATCACCGATTTGTGGAAGGTTTCTCGAAGATAGCACTTCCATTAACGAGTTTAACTAAGAATAATGCCAAATTTGAGTGGACTGATGAATGTGAACGGATTTTTCAGGAATTAAAGAAAAGACTTGTGACAGCACCAATATTGACTTTGCCTACCCCTGGTGTGGAATTCGAGATTTATTGCGATGCATCACGACAAGGCTTAGGTTGTGTGCTTATGTTGGGAGGAAAGGTTGTTATATATGCATCTAGACAGTTAAAGAAACACAAATGCAACTACCCCACTCACGACCTGGAATTAGCCGCTGTTGTGCTGACCTTGAAGATTTGGAGACATTACTTATACGGAGAGAAATGCCATATCTTGACTGATCATAAAAGCTTGAAATACATTTTTTATCAAAAGGAATTGAACTTGAGACAGAGGAGATGGGTGGAGTTAATCAAAGACTGTGATTGTACGATAGAGTACCACCCTAGCAAGGGTAACATTGTGGCTGATGCATTAAGTAGAAAGTCAAGACAAGCTAGGACTTCACTTAATGCTATTGGTGTGGAGTTAGTAAAGGAGCTAAAAAGCTCGAAGGCACTATTATTAGTGGATAAGTTGGGAGGTTTATTTGCACATTTCTAGGTGAGACCCACTTTGATCGATGTGATTGTTAAAAGACAAATGGAAGACTCCATACTCAGGAAAATAGCAAAGGAGGTAAATCTTAAACAGAGAACAGATTTTGATATAAGGAGTGATGGAGCCTTACTGAAACAGGAAACATTGTGTGTTTTTAATGATCTGACATTGAAAAATGCTATTATGGAGGAAGCTCATAGTTCTGCATATGCAATGCATCCATGGAGTACAAAGATGATAGAACTTTGAGAGAATATTACTGGTGGCCAGGAATGAAGCGAGAAATTGCAGAAAGTGTAGCTAGATGTTTGATTTGTCAACAAGTTAAGCCAGAGAGACAGAGACCAGGAGGACTTTTCAACCCACTTCCCGTGACGGAATGGAAATGGCAGCATATTACTATGGGTTTCTTGTTTGGTCTTCCTATGGGAGCATTCAACCCACTTCCCGTGCCTAGTGCAGAAGAGCTTTTCGTCTCACAAATCTTGCTGACTCTCGCTAGGTCTCGCTTCTCAGATAGTCTAGCTAGTCTCGTTCATCCTAGTGTCGGTAGTGTCGTCTACCAGTTGTGACAACCCAACTTTTGCAACCAATGCGTTGAAAAGTTCGAAGGAGAGGAATAAAAGACCATGTTGGACGCATGGTCAAGATTGAAGTAACGCATAGTAAAAGTGGATGTATAGGAAGTACTCACGCACCTAAAGGGAAAGACGTAAGACGCATAGACTTCTATTATAAGATATTTCTAAGTGATGGAAATAGAAGGTGGTGAAGTAGGCATACGAACTAGAACATGTGTTGGACGCATGCTAATTTATCTAAAAGGGAATAGTAATATAAGGAAAGGTTTAAAAGAATAACCTTGGAAATAATCAAGGACAGACTAAGGATAGGTAGAAGGTCATGGACGCAGGATGGAAGTAAACGCAACAGGACCAATGCATAAAGGTAGAGCATGAGAAGGATTTGTTGTCGTTAACGCTTAGCGGTATTGTGTAAACACTGGATTGTAATATGGCGACTATACGTTGAAGGTGATCACGAATGGTTGCTGTGTGTTGAAGTAGTCGCCGCGTCGACGGGAGAAGAAACGTATTTGGCTTACCATGCGTTGATGAGGATGTTATGCATTGAGGTCCCTATGCGTTGAGACGGTTATCTCTACGCGTCAAAGACGATAGTGTAGTTAGTTAAAAGTTAGACAAGTGAGTAGGGAAGCTCAAACCTTGGAGGAAACTCAAGGAACGCTTGAGGGCGCTGTATGGATGGACTGGCTGTCTATTTGGAAATAATGGACGAATAAGATGAGTTATAAAGGCCAGGTGGCTCCATATAAACTTGATACCTTAAAACAAGGATGTGTTAAAAAGGCATGTTAAGTGTTGCATGCAAGGTAACACTTGGACAAATGCATGGTTAGTCAGACATGCTGTCACACCCCCTCCCAAGTTCACCTACTTAACCTGAAAGGGGTCGTGAGGATAGTATACATCACCCCTTTGCGACGCATACCATCCATCCCTTCACACACATCCTGAACTATTCACCATAAATTTCACGTTCTAAGACATTTAAATATCACATATAGGAAAGTATAAACAAGTCAAACCACTTCTTCAACTCATTCATACGCTCTATTACAATCCATGGTTCAATCTCTTACAATTATACACGTATATCTACATGCCACCTAATAGAGGTTTAACATACAACAACACTTCTACAAGTTGGGTTTTTCTGAATCTCGAAGCTTAAGCAGGGCGAGTTGGAGTAGGCAAAGCACCTAGAACGTCCTTGCTACCTGGAGGGGAAAGAAAACATTGAAAACATGAGCTAAAGACCCAGTGAGTGACCATTTTAACAAAACATTTCTTTCGGAAATCATTAATGGTAAAACTGAGTTCAACATCAACATAAAACATGCAATTACTTCTAAATACGTTAGTTAAAACAACTTAATTGCCCTTATCAATTCGTACAGGATTTTTAATAATTCATACGGAAAAAGTTGAAGTGCAATACTTTTCCCTTAGTTGAAGTGGAGCAAAACTCAACACCCCAACGTCGAAAACATATAAGCCTCGATGCGGAGCAAGACTCAACGCACCAGTATATAACCTCTATGTGCACATAGGTACATGGCGGGTTGCCCAAGTATCTTCTCATGTCCCTCAGTACTGGGTCCCGGGGAAACTCACGTGCCTTCTCAAGTCCATCAGCACTGAGCCTCCTCTTACACGTTTTTCTTTTAAGAAGTAACACTTTATACAAACAAATCATATGCAATCATTTATAAGAACTCAGGGCAACTATATTTCATCAATAACATTTCATAAACATACTTTTCAATAACTTTAAGAACATAAAGTTTGCTTCATAAATCATTTGATAACAAAGTTGTATTCCATTGGAAAACCGAACTAACATATATAACAAAAATTGCTTTAGGGTAAGAAAAGTGTCACTCACAACTCTTTCTAGGCCTTCAATGGGTTATAAGCCCTTCCTATCTCCTCTTGGCCTGAAACAAACATTTTCCTTTGTTACACTTCTTTTCTATTCATCAAACATAAACAACAACTCATCGTATACTTAATATTTAGAGCTAGGTATGCGATTCAGCTATCATTAGTTCATTCTCAAGCTTTAAGCACTAAGGCTATTACTTCTAGCCGCTCCTTACCCTTTTGTTGAACTCCAATTCAGAGGACACTTTGTATACAGCTCATTCTTGCTGATAATCCAATGTTTGAACTTTATCTTTCTCTTGACAGAGCTAATTGCTACAGCTTGGATCTCTTTGCTTAAGCCCTGTTAAAAACGCATTTCCAGTTCATATTAAGACTTCTTCCCTTCTACAAACTTGTAAAGAATTGAGTTCCACAGCTTACCTCAAAATTTCAAGGCCTAACTCTTTATCGTTCTCTGGTTATGCTAAAATCACTCCGCGTTGCTCCAGATTACATAGCAGTTCTGTCGCTGCTTCTTTTACCTAAGGATTCATGTGATTAACTTCACTTCCAGCCTAACCATCCTTCACAAGACTTGTTAGAAATTGTGTTAACTTACTAACCTCCAAATTTCAGCTTTAAACTCAGCTTCCTCGAGTCGTTCTACTCCAAACATCGACCACTGTTTAATTTGTGCATCTGCAAATCAAACTTCTGTTTTAGTTCTGATTTTGGCACCAAAATGAGTGGAATTTCGCCCAAAACTATAAGAACACCTTCCTCTACTCTCCTTTGTGGTTTCTCTGAAAGATGGGACCGACTTAAGTTCTTGAAATGTCTGAAAATGATTAAACTCACCTATATATACTGCCGACTTACGCATCACAAGTACCGAGATGATAATGCCGACTTACTTACCCGCAGGCTGGTGTTAGTCTTCTCCTCAATGTAGGGCACTCATGTCTAAATTGTTCCTTCAGCGCCTTCAGCACTAATCATTCTCAGCTCATAGTGTTCGTTCTCGGCGCCTCCTACCTCCGACGCATACACACATAGTCTTACACACACTAGCTTTATCGCATCAAGACCTTTCTGTCTTGGACGCAATGTGGCTCCAGCGCATGGCTGTCTTCGACGCATGGTGGCGCCTTCAACGCATAGTGACTTCAATGCATGCTCTAAGTATATTTCTTCTCTTGACAATGATTATTTATTCTTCGACACGATAACTACTTCAACACACAGCCCTTCGCGACTTACTCAACAATGCATAATTCTCAAGATATTTCAACTTTCACTTCATTCATCAACGCATGGTCTTAGCCAATACTTAACCGAAATTTCACCCCCTTCTTGGCTACTTCTCGGCTGTTCTCCTTCTGACGACGCATAAAACCATAACCTCAAACGCATAGCTCTCCCAACACTTGGTATTGCAAGTCAGTGCTTACAATTCCTTACCCCCTTTTTAAGAATTTCGTCCTCGAAATTCAATTAAGGTTACTGTGAGAAAAGATGTGGATATTTAATTTTCATTTGCTCTTCACTTTCCCATGTTGCTTCTTCTACTTGATGATTTCTCCATAGAACCTTAGCAAGTGATATGGTTTTTGTTCTCAATACTTGTTCCTTGCAGTCAAGAATTTGCGCAGGTTCTTCTTCATAAGATAAATCTTCATTTACTTGGATAGGTTGAGCTTCTAGAACATGAGTGGGGTCTGGAATATATTCCCTCAATAAAGAAACATGAAATACATCATGTACTTTGGACAACTCCATAAGTAATGCTAGCCGGTAGGCTGAAGGTCCTATGCGTTCTAAAATTTCATAAGGTCTAATATATCTTGGACTCAATTTTCCTTTTCTTCCAAATCTCAATATTCCTTTCCAAGGTGATAGCTTCAAGAAAACCTTGTCACCAACTTGGAATTCTAAATATCGACGCCTCTTATCAGCATAACTTTTCTGCCGATCTTGGCAGTCTTTAACTTTTCTTTTATGAATTTCATGTTTTCTGATGTAATTTGGACTACTTCTGGTCCTATCAATTTCCGTTCTCCTACTTCACCCCAACATATGGAAGTTCTACATCGCCTGCCATACAACGCCTCATAAGGTGCCATTCCAATACTAGAATGGTAGCTATTATTGTAAGCAAATTCCATTAAAGATAGCTGAGTATCCCAGCTTCCTTTAAACTGCAACGCACAGGCACGTAGCATATCCTCTAAAGTTTGAATTGTTCTTTCTGATTGCCCGTCTGTTTGGGGATGGAAAGCAGTACTAAACTTAAGTTTAGTTCCCAAAGCTTGTTGCAAGCTTGGCCAAAATTTAGATGTAAACCTTGGATCCCTATCGGAAACAATAGATACGGGAGCTCCATATTGACTCACTACTCTGTCAACATACAGTTTCGCTAGTTTATCCAAGGTGAAAGTCTCTTTAATGGGTAGGAATCGTGCAGTTTTTGTAAGTCTGTTTACTATCACCCATATTCCATCATGTCCATTAGAGGTTTTTGGAAGACCGAATAAGAAGTCCATTGTAATATGCTCCCATTTCCACTCAGGTACAGGAAGCGGTTTTAAAAGTCCACCAGGTCTTTGTCTTTCTGGTTTAACTTGCTGACAGATCAAACATTTTGATACACATTCAGCAATTTCCCGTTTCATTCCTGGCCACCAATAATATTCCCTCAATGTCCTGTAAATTTTTGTACTACAAGGATGCATTGCATATGTAGAACTATGAGCTTCTTCAAGAATGGCATTCTTCATTAACGCATCATTAGGGACGCATAGTCTTCCTTGTTTTATTAAAGCTCCATCAGTTCTTACATTAAAATCCATCCTTTTCTTAAGATTCACTTCTTCTATTATTTTCCTAAGTACATCATCTTGCATTTGTTTATTCACAATCTCTTCTATTAAAGTAGGTCTCAAATGGAAATGTGCAAACAAAACTCCTAACTCGTCTACTGATAGAGACGCATTCGAGCGTTTAAACTCTTTTGTCAATTCTGCACTAACAGCACTCAATAACGCCTTGGATTGCCTTGACTTTCTACTCAATGCGTCGACTACAACATTAGCCTTTCCAGGATGGTACTCTATCGAGCAATCATAGTCTTTAATCAATTCCATCCATCTTCTCTGCCATAAATTCAATTCTTTTTTATCAAAGATATACTTCAAACTTTTGTGATCAGTTAGAATACAACATTTCTCCCCATACAATTAGTGTCTCCAAATTTTCAGAGCTAAAATGACTGCTGCCAGCTCTAAATCATACGTCGGGTAGTTACTCTCATGCTTCTTCAGTTGCCTCGACGCATAAGCAATCACTTTTCCTTTCTGCATAAGTACACAGCTTAATCCTTGGTGTGACGCATCACAGTAAATCTCAAACTCCATTCCTGGTGTAGGTAGCGCCAATACTGGTGCTGTCACCAGTTTTTCTTTCAACTTCTGAAAACTCTGTTCACATTCACTAGTCCATTCAAACTTGGTTGTCTTTTTGGTTAAACTTGATAAGGGTAATGCTATTTTTGAAAATCCTTCCACAAATCGTCGATAATAACCCGCTAGTCCCAGAAAACTACGAATTTCCGTCACATTAGTAGGCCGTTCCCAATCAACTATCGCCTTAATCTTTTGCGGGTCCCCACTTACCCCTTCATCTGATACCACATGTCCTAAAAACATAACACGGTCTAGCCAGAATTCACATTTACTGAATTTAGCATACAACTTCTTAGCACGCAATGTCTGTAATACTATTCGGAGATGTTCCATATGCTTCTCCCTGTTCTCGGAATATACTAGGATACCATCAATAAATACTACCACAAACTGATCAAGGTAGGGATGGAATATTTGATTCATAAGATCCATGAATACCGCTGGAGCATTAGTCAATCCAAAAAGCATTACAAGAAACTCATAATGTCCATACCTCGTTCTAAAAGCAGTCTTTGGAATATCTATCTCTTTAATCTTTACCTGATGATATCCAGATCGTAAATCAATCTTGGAAAACACTGAAGCACCTTTAAGTTGGTCAAATAAATCATCAATGCGAGGCAATGGATACTTATTAAGTATCGTTACCTTGTTCAACTGGCGATAATCAATGCATAGGCTAAGTGTGCCATCCTTCTTCTAAACAAACAATACGGGTGCTCCCCACGGTGACACACTGGGTCGTACATACCCTTTATCAATTAGTTCCTGCAACTGTACTTTCAATTCCTTCAATTCTCTCGGTGCCATTCTATATGGAGTTTGCAAAATTGGTGCGGTTCCGGGAATCAAATCAATAGAAAATTCTATTTCTCTATCAGGCGGTAAACCAGGCAGTTCTTGAGGAAACACATCCAGGAATTCACTGACCACTGGAATATTCTCTGGTTTCAACCTACTACCCTGAGTATCAATCACATAAGCAAGGTATGCTAAACATCCCTTGCTTAACAACTTCCTTGCCTTAACTGCTGATATCACACAAGTAGGGAAGATTTTCCTGTCTCCTCTAAAAGTAACTTTGTTTCCTTCGACTCCTTTAAACACAACTTCCTTCTGGAAGCAATCTATGGTAGCTCGATATCTAGACAGGAAATCCATTCCCAATATAACTTCAAATTCTTGAATATCTAAGGGAATTAAGTTGGCTGTCATGGTTGCACCATTAATTTCAACTTCACAATCTCTATATACTCCATTAGTCACAAGCACATCACCAACAGGAGTATATACATGCAGTTCTTCAAACAAAATTTCTAATTCAAGATCCATATTTACAGTAAACATTTTAGCAACAAAGGAATGAGTAGCACCAGGATCTATTAAAATATGAGCAGAAGTATGACAAATAGGAATTGTACCACTAACAACATTAGGAGCCTCGTCTGCTTCTTGTTGAGTCATAGCAAAGACTTTTCCTTGCTGTCTAGGGCGACCTGTAGCTCCCTTTTGTCTTGATCCACTAGTTCCTTCATCAATAATTCCTGCAGGTCCTTGTGGTTGATTAGCAGTAGTAGAACCCGTTTTCTGTTCAGCTTTGACCTCTTGCATTAACTGGAGGCATTCTCGTTTATAATGACCTTCTTGTCCACAATGATAACATACATTGCTCTTACATTGTCCCCAATGGTGTTTCCCGCAGGTAGGACATAACGGCTTCCTCATGGAACTAGCTGTGGACTCACCAGGTTGTCCACTTTGAGAGCCCTCCACTGACTGAGCTGGTCCACTAAAGTTCCTCGGTCCTTGTCTCCGTGCACCTCCTCCATTACCACTCTTGGAATTACTTTTACCTTGCTGATTCGGTCTGACTTTGAATTTTCTTCCACCAATTACGCCTAGTACAAATCTCCTACTAGACTGTCCATGAGTAGGGTCGAAGGAAGGAATTGCACGTCCACCTCTTGCTGACTCACGTTCCATTCTCTTTTCCATTAAACTCCTTTCAACTCACATAGCTGCCTCTACGAGTTTGGAGAAATCTGTCCATTCAGAACTAGCAGTTACAGGAGTACGTATCTCTTCTCGTAACCCTTCTTCGAATCTCTTGCATCTATCATGCTCATCTGCAACAATCG
This sequence comes from Citrullus colocynthis, assembly GCA_031780015.1. Classification (NCBI taxonomy): domain Eukaryota; kingdom Viridiplantae; phylum Streptophyta; class Magnoliopsida; order Cucurbitales; family Cucurbitaceae; genus Citrullus; species Citrullus colocynthis. The sequence continues at coordinate 150,603 of QLSR01000146.1, forward strand.
TCATGGCATATTTGATAATTCTGTATACCTCTTTTCATATTCTGCTACTGACATGTATCCTTGTATCAACCTCAAAAACTCATTCCGTTTAGCATCTCGGAACGATCTTGGACAATACTTTTCTTGGAACGCCTTTTTAAACTCGTTCCAGTTTATTCCTTCCTGCTTTCTACCATTTTCCACCAATCTTCTGCCCCTTTCTGGAGCAAAAACACTGCTAACTCTGCCTTTCTATCATCAGGGCACCGCATTACACGATAGCATTTCTCCGGTAAGTTCAACCATGACTCTGCTTCAGCAGGGTCTACAGTGCCTTCAAAGGTAGTAGCACCTAAGGCTTTCAATCTTTCAATGCTATACTTCTTTTCAGGATCTGATTGTACTGATCCTATGCCTGCAACTAATCTCTCTGCAATTCTGGTAAATATCTGTTCCTCAGCATTAACTTCAACTCGAGGATGACTAGATTCACCCTCTGACATATTCCCTCGATCTCCAGTAGCCTGAGGAGTTCCTGTCGCTGATTGCCTAACTTGCCTGCTTCGAGGTGGCATGTTTTCCTATATGATAACACAATGTTACTATTGGCTAAACAATTACATGCTCCTACACTATAATGTATGATCCTATTCCCAAGACTCTTTCGCTCTGATACCAACTTGTCACACCCCCTCCCAAGTTCACCTACTTAACCTGAAAGGGGATGTGAGGATAGTATACATCACCCCTTTGCGACGCATACCATCCATCCCTTCACACACATCCTGAACTATTCACAATAAATTTCACATTCTACGATATTTAAATATCACATATAGGAAAGTATAAACAAGTCAAACCACTTCTTCAACTCATTCATACGCTCTATTACAATCCATGGTTCAATCTCTTACAATTATACACGTATATCTACATGCCACCTAATAGAGGTTTAACATACAACAACACTTCTACAAGTTGGGTTTTTCTGAATCTCGAAGCTTAAGCAGGGCGAGTTGGAGTAGGCAAAGCACCTGGAACTTCCTTGCTACCTGGAGGGGAAAGAAAACATTGAAAACATGAGCTAAAGGCCCAGTGAGTGACCATTTTAACAAAACATTTTGTTCGGAAATCATTAGTGGTAAAACTGAGTTCAACATCAACATAAAACATGCAATTACTTCCAAATACGTTAGTTAAAACAACTTAATTGCCCTTATCAATTCGTACAGGATTTTTAATAAATCATACGGAAACAGTTGAAGTGTAATACTTTTCCCTTAGTTGAATTCGAGCAAAACTCAACACCCCAACGTCGAAAACATATAAGCCTCGATGCGGAGCAAGACTCAACACACCAGTATATAACCTCTATGTGCACATAGGTACATGGCGGGTTGCCCAAGTACCTTCTCATGTCCCTCAGTACTGGGTCCCGGGGAAACTCACGTGCCTTCTCAAGTCCATCAGCACTGAGCCTCCTCTTACACGTTTTTCTTTTAAGAAGTAACACTTTATACAAACAAATCATATGCAATCATTTATAAGAACTCAGGGCAACTATATTTCATCAATAACATTTCATAAACATACTTTTCAATAACTTTAAGAACATAAAGTATGCTTCATAAATCATTTGATAACAAAGTTGTATTCCATTGGAAAACCGAACTAACATATATAACAAAAATTGCTTTAGGGTAAGAAAAGTGTCACTCACAACTCTTTCTAGGCCTTCAATGGGTTATAAGCCCTTCCTATCTCCTCTTGGCCTGAAACAAACATTTTCCTTTGTTACACTTCTTTTCTATTCATCAAACATAAACAACAATTCATCGTATTCTTAATATTTAGAGCTAGGTATGCGATTCAGCTATCATTAGTTCATTCCAAAGCTTTAAGCACTAAGGCTATTATTTCTAGCCGCTCCTTACCCTTCTGCTGAACTCCAATTCAGAGGACACTTTGTATACAGCTCATTCTTGCTGATAATCCAATGTTTGAACTTTATCTTTCTCTTGACAAAGCTAACTGCTACAGCATAGATCTCTTTGCTTAAGCCCTGTTAAAAACGTATTTCCAGTTCATATTAAGACTTCTTCCCTTCTACAAACTTGTAAAGAATTGAGTTCCACAGCTTACCTCAAAATTTCAAGGCCTAACTCTTTATCGTTCTCTGGTTATGCTAAAATCACTCCGCGTTGCTCTAGATTACATAGCAGTTCTGTAGCTGCTGCTTTTACCTAAGGATTCATGTGATTAACTTCACTTCCAGCCTAACCATCCTTCACAAGACTTGTTAGAAATTTTGTTAACTTACTAACCTCCAAATTTCAGCTTTAAACTCAGCTTCCTTGAGTCGTTCTACTCCAAACATCGACCAGTGTTCAATTTGTGCGCCTGCAAATCAAACTTCTGTTTCAGTTCTGATTTTGGCACCAAAATGAGTGGAATTTCGCCCGAAACTATAAGAACACCTTCCTCTGCTCTCCTTTGTGGTTTCTCTGAAAGATGGGACCGACTTAAGTTCTTAAAATGTCTGAAAATGATTAAACTCACCTATATATACTGCCGACTTACGCATCACAAGTACCGAGATGATAATGCCGACTTACTCACCCGCAGGCTGGTGTTAGTCTTCTCCTCAACGCAGGGCACTCATGTCTAAATTTTTCCTTCAGCGCCTTAAGCACTAATCATTCTCAGCGCATAGTGTTCTCGGCGCCTCCTACCTCCGACGCATACACACATAGTCTTACACACACTAGCTTCATCGCATCAAGACCTTTCTGTCTTGGGCGCAATGTGGCTCCAGCGCATGGCTGTCTTCGACGCATGGTGGCGCCTTCAATGCATAGTGACTTCAATGCATACTCTAAGTATATTTCTTCTCTTGACAATGATTATTTATTCTTCGACACGACAACTACTTCAACACACAGCCCTTCGCGACTTACTCAACAACGCATGATTTTCAAGATATTTCAACTTTCACTTCATTCATCAACGCATGGTCTTAGCCAATACTTAACCGAAATTTCACCCCCTTCTTGGCTACTTCTGGGCTATTCTCCTTCTGACAACGCATAAAACCATAACCTCAAACGCATAGCTCTCCTAACACTTGGTTTTGCAAGTTAGTGCTTACACATGCAGAGCGACATATGGCAATCAAGTGGTAAAAAAGGAGTAGGATGGCAAGATCTCTTTAAATAGGACCCTGGGGGAAGGGTAACGACTGATGATTCTGAAGTAAAAATCCTTGAGAGAAGAAGGAGAACGAAGACAGAAAGAAGGAACCCCCTTGCGTTGTAAAATGAGGTCTGCGGCCAAGAAAGAAGACATTTTGACAACTTAATCATCTGGTGTTAAAGAAGTTATCTTGCGTTGAAGAGGGGTTGACCTTGCGTTGGAAACGAATCCAACATTTAAGGAGAACACGGTGTTCGAAAATAGACGATGCGTTCAACTTGACCTTGCGTTCAAGAGAAGTCGACGCATCTAAAAGAAATAAGAGGAGTTAGGCTGCACTTTACAGTAGCCATCAACCTTGCGTTGAAAGGCAGGATTGTGACCAGCCAAACTGATAGAGGGAGGCCAGTCTTGCGTTCCAGAGTTAGAACGCTGTGACCAACTAAGCTACCGAGAGTGGAAATAGCTAACTAGTGGACTAGAAGCTGAAGCCTTGTGTTAAGGGCTCGGGAAACAGAAATGTGAAAGGAAAAAGGGGGAAATTCCTTAAGAGATTTGTGAGTGACTCTTTCCTTTTTCAAAAATGAATTTTGTTAAAAATAATGTTATGTGATATAGTTTTGAGATAACTGTTCTGTGAAAAGCGTAATGCTTGAATTTATGGTTTAAAGGCATGTTGCAAAATATATTTATCGAGGAACACCCTGTTTCCTAAAAAGTCTTTGATGAACTATTTATGTAAATTGATGGAGAAAATGTTTAAGAGGAGGATCAATGCTAATAAGCATGTGAACTTCCCCGGGACCCAGCACTTGGGCAACCCGCCTATAAATGTTTAAGAAGAGGATCAATGCTAATAACGCATGTGAACTTCCTCGGGACCCAGTACTCAAGGACATGAGAAGGTACATGGGTAACCCGCCACATTCCTATGTGCACATAGAGGTTATATGTCGGTGCGTTGAGTCTTGCTCCGCATTGAGCCTTATATGTTTTCGACATTGGGGTGTTGAGTTTTGCTCCACTTCAACTAAGGGAAAAGATTGAAATGCCAAATGATTTTTCTGAATTATTTATTTGATAACGATTCTATATGTTTTAGAATGGATTCCCAAGATTTACAAGGTTTTGCGGAAGAGCTATTTTGCTTAATCCTTGTTTTATGAATATTGTTTTGACATGCCTCTGTTTGAACTAAAGATAGTTTTTACAAAGCCAGTCACTCACGGAGCTTGTAGCTCACGTTTTCCTATTTTATTTTATTTTCCAGGTAGCAAGCGAGTTCGGGATGATTAGTTACTCATGGATTCAAAGTAAAAAGCGGAAAGTGTAGAGAAATGAGTAGACATGGAAGAAGTATAGATTGATGAACGGAATACAACTTTAGATAGCTCAATGTCTTGACACAAATCTAAAATCAAACTAGAAAAACTAGATAGAAAGCAGGAAAGGGCGTCAATATCTTGAATCGCCGGAATGGAAGCGTGAGGATCTGCTGTGAAGTGGTCAGGAGACTCTTCTCTCTCGAGCTGTTCATCTCCAGTTGTGTTCTGGAGAGAACTCTGCTGTCACTTAGGAATTCTTCCAAGAATGGACAACCGTTTTTCATCTTGCAGGACTGCCCTTTTATAGGTGTTGCAGTCGCAATCAATGGTAGATCTGCTTGATTGGTGGCGAAATTGATATCATGCATCCATCTCGCCTAATTGCGTAATTCTCGGGTCAATTTAGACCCACCACTATAGCCACAGATTATGCATGTCAATCTTTCGACAATCTCTCAGGATTATGATTTGATTTTTCGCGCCTTGCGTCTTTTGTCATTATGCGTTCAAGGAGGAGTTTGGTGGATATCAATGCGTCATAGGTTGCTAATGCACAGTCTTGCGTTAGGAGGTAGTCAACTCATTGTTTGCGTTCCTGCGTTGAAACATGTGTTTTAGGCTAAAAAAGTGGTAAAATTATTATCTTCAAAAAAATATGATAACTTGTAGAAATACAAGTTATAATAGCCTTTCTCTTAGATAAATAGAGATTAAATAGAGAAGCATGCGGCAGTTTATGTGATTTTTATTAATAAATCGTTCTTTGCGTTATACTCTTGTATTTCTATGAAGATAAATTATTTTACCACTTTTTGAACCTAAAACGCATGTTTTAACGCAGGAATGCAAACGATGCGTTGATGACGTTTTAACGCAGGACGACGTGTTAGCAATCTGTTCTTCATGGATGCATGATCTGAACGGAACGCAAACAACCTGAAGGTGCGTTAACAACTACTCAATGAAAGACTACGCGTTAGCAACCTACGCCGCGTTGACATCGGCCAAACTATTCATGGACGCATAGACGACCATTAATGCAAGGCGCTGAGAATCAAAGCAGACTCTTGAGAGATTGACGGATGATTGACGAACATGATTTGTGGCCAAAGTGGTGGATCTTAATTGACCCGAGAATCATGCAATCAGGCGAGATGGACGCATAGTATCAATCTTGCCGCCAATCAAGCAGATTTGCCATTAATTGTGAACGCATCATCTATAAAAGGGCAGCTCTGCGAGATGAGAAAGGGTTGTTGATTCTCGGAGGAACTCCATAACTGACAGCAGAGTCCTCTCCAGACTTCAACCGGAGACGAATAGCTCGAGAGAGAAAAGTCTTCCCTCCGCCGGACCACTTCACAGCATAGCCTCACGCTTCCATCCGGGCGACTCAAGACATTGACGCCTTTCCCTGCTTTCTTTCTTATTATTCTATCTTGATTTTAGATTTGTGTCAAGACATTGAGCTCATCTAAAGTTGTCTTTCATTTCATCAATATAATTATCTTCCATGTCTACTCATTTATCTAAACTTTCCGCTTTTTACTTTCAAACCATGAGTAACTAATCACTCAAGGGTCTAGGGTTGCGTTAGCATCTAACTAGGAACCACAGCGTAACTATTTTATCTTGTCAACTACGAGCTTAATCCGATGCTTATGTCCATCTGACCAATCGATATAAGTAGTAATAATCAAACTGCTCGAGAGGGTAAGTGATTGTGGAACTCAATTGACAAGGGCCAAGTAGTATTGCCTGTCTATGGGGATAACCTTGGTTCTTAACACTTTCTTATGCGTTATAGACATATAACGCATAGCGGCTAACAACCGAGAGAAGAGTCGCAAGTATAAATAGAATACTACTGTGCGTTTTCGATGTTAGATGTTAATCAACCCAAACCCTTTCTTTATCCGTTCACACACATTCTAGCTGAACTTGTTGTGTCGCATGCTTTCCATATTCCACAATTTTCAGTCTAGTGTACAAACAATCGCTTTCTTTAGATTAAAATCAACTCTCTGAACTATTTATTGGTTACCACTGCAACGCATGAAATTCAATTGAAAACTTAATCAATATAATCCCTGTGTTCGACCTCGGACTCACCGAGAATACCTAGTCCTTTGCTTATACTTGGGTAAAGGATAGGAAAACTTGACAAGACCACCAACGCATAGTAGTAAGACGCATAGCATGCTCAAAACATGATATGTTGAACGCATGAACACATCATTTAACACTTTGCGTTAGGACAATTTACTCATACAAAATAATAGCAACAAGTTTTTGGCGCCGTTGCCGGGGATTATTTCATTGATTTAATTATTTTCTTTGGGTTATTGTGTTGTAGGATTCCTCAATCAAAGGAGTATAGTAAGTTTCTTCTCTGCCAGAAGCTTCTAACAATATTGGAGTGACGGGAGCAATCCATAGCTCAATATTGACCCAGAGATTGAGAGGACCTTCACCCGAAGGACAAGGTAGAATTGAAGAAGGGCCAATTGCTTGGACCTAATTCACCCGGCTAGTGAGGAATTGCCTGCGTAAGTAGGAGGATTATTGGATATGACTTACTCATATGCCGAAGATATTTTCGACAGAACTTCATGGAATACCAATGGGTGGGTGGACGACGGATATGAATTTCGCTCCACCAATAGAAGGAAAACGCAAGCTGGAATGCTTGAAGCTGATGCTGCATCTATCTCTCAGCTCAGATCACCAAAATGACACCTCTGCTGGAGACGTAGTCTTGAAAAATCAAGGTAGATCAGTTGCTGTGGGGAACGCAGTGCACGCGATAAACCCGACAACATCTGTAGATTGCTCGCAGTATGGTGCGGGGCACTTGTATGACATGTGCCCCTACAACCTCTAGCCGATCTGCAGTATTCAACACAACCCCTACGGTGAGACGTACAATACGGGTTGGAGGAACCACCTTGACTTCGGATGGGGTGGAAATCAGCAACAAAATACAAGAATAGAACGCGTAGGAAGATTTATTAGTAGAATTTAGCTTAAACTACCGCATGCTTCTCTATTTAATCTCTATTTTTCTAAGAAAGAGGTTATAATAACTTGTATTTCTACAAGTTATCACACCCCCAAACTTAGATAAATGCTTGTCCTCAAGCATAACTTCTATCTAAGACACTTCAACCATCCCTAAAGTTTTGTCAACGCATGGACTAGTCTCTCAGAATTCTATACTCAATCAGCTACCCGTCAGTTATAGTATTTCTCTACCTGTGTATTCTTTTCTTTAGGACGGGTCTAGTTTGTATGTGGCAAGCTTTCTTTTCAAAATTCTTTACACCTTATTCACAAAATTTTTGTTTCTTCTTTTAACATTGAGTCTGAAAAGATGAAGATATAAAGTTCTTTTTTCTTTCGTTTGTTTTATTGTTTATAAGTAACCATGCGTCGAGAAGGGTTACCCACTTTCGTTCTGACATACCAACTATGGGGTGCATGGAGGGAGCCAACTAGACATTGGAGTTTGTTATTTTATCTATGCGTTGCTGATTACGATTACCCACATGAAGGTGGCCACTACGGGCAGGTGTCGTTTTCAGCTAAACTCTTAATAAGATGAATATATTAGTCTTGTCAGCGGAGTTTTGCTTTTAAAATAATTTTTTTTTGACATGAAATAAGTTCCTCATATTTTTATCTTTGACAGTTCAAACCTCTTCCACCCCCAAACTTGAGAGCAGCAAGGTCCTCATTACTTAAATTGTAAACAAAGATGATGTTGCAAAATTTTGTAAAAGAGGTTTGAATTGGCCGCTTGCATGCATGCAAAGTAGGTTTGCGTTTCTAAGGAATAGTATGTAGACGCATTGAAAGTAATCTAACTTAAGAGTGTGCAAAAAGTGTAAGCATGATGATCATCACAGTAACTAACTTTTCAACACAAGGATAAAAGTTGGGAATAATTATATATGTACTTAGAATGAATTTACAAAAAGGGACAATGCAAAGAGGTAATTAGAAACTCAGTGCGATGGAAAAATTTTCATTCTATTAATTCTTTTCCATAAACGCATACATTCTCTAGAAGATAAATACAAGGAAAGCAGTAAAGAAGATGCAACTCTGACTACACCCCTAAATTTAAACTATCCGACTTGTCTTCATCAGTGTTGTGTTTTTGCTCAGGTGCAGGACGTTACGACATTGGAAAGACAATCGGATGTTGTAGGCGTTCAGGAATGTTAAGGGGCGGGACTTCCGGTCGAATCGAAAACAGTTGATGAATGTAATTCAGTGTGAAGTGAAACTGCTCTGTCTGCCGGTGTGCTAACATATTCATTGCATGCATCATTGGATGCAATATTGATTGCTGCAGGTATGTTTGCACTGTCTCCCAGTCAAGGTCGAGTTGGGCTTCTTGAGGTTAAGGCTGCGTTGTGGTTGAGGACGGGTTGGCTGAGGGCGAGAGGTTGATGGAGTTTCATCAAATGCAGGAGATGATGGACGCATAAAAGTTGCACTAAAATCTCCGTAGTGTGAGTCATCAACTCTTATTGAGGAGGTGAGGGAGATAGGTTTTGTGGAAGGTTGAGGTTAAGAGGGTTCTGTGCGATGCGTCTTAGGAGGAGGTGGAGTTGGTTCTCTTCTGGTTGTTGGGAGTGAGGGTGAAGGACTTGAGGAAGGGGATGGTCTAATGGTGGCATCAGGACTTGCCACAATCTTGTGTTTCTGTTTAGATGACTTCCCCTTCTTCTGCATTTGCGGCTTTGGAGGCAACACTCTAGTTGATTGAGTGGGTTGATGAGGTCTTTTGGTGGCCTTAGCAGGCTCTGGCAGATGTTGCGATCCTCTCATCAACCGACGCAGAGTCTTATGGGCGATTACCCCACTGACTTCGATCATCTTGTCTGCGTCTAACACCTCTGTTGGCCCTCCAATGGCAGCATTGGCGCTCAAGTTCATGATAAGTGTGGGGAAAAAGAGCTAGCCTCTTTGTTTATTGAAGACCCCTCTTATCTGCACTGCAATTATGTGTCCTACATCAAGGGGAATGCGACGCATAATGCAATAGGCTGCCATTACCCGATCTCTTGATACAGTTCTATCATGCGTCGTCGGGATTAGCCGCTTCTTCACCAAGTATACCCACAGGTTGGCCTCTGGCTGTAGGCTGTTAGCAGGCAAGGTTTTGATGCCTGTGGGTGATACGTCCCACTTTGCCCCGGGCTTTGCCAATACGCAGATTGCGTCTTCCATTAATTCCGGTGGAGTCGACTCTATTATTTTGTTTCCTTCTGCATCCGCGTTGTCCCTCAACTTAATATTGCATTTATTTCCCTTGCGTTGAATGGGACCTCATTTTCTTTGACTACTACCACGTTCTCCTCTTCGTCAATGTGTCCGTTATAAAAATTGCGGACTAAGCGAGTTAGATCCAAGAAGTGTTGGAACAGAAATTTCTCCACCCGTGGTGGTAGTCGATGATTTCAGTAATGTATTGCCGCAACGGGGCTTCTTTCGAGAAAAATCCCACCTCCATCAGTAAATCAGGGAACACCCTGCGTCTCCCTTTTCCCTCCTTCTTCTTTGGCGACGCATCCGCCACCTTCTCTTTTCCTTTGGCCTTAGCAGGTATTTTGTCCATGGACTTTTTCTTGCTCTTGGCCAGGTTGGTTACTTCCTTTTTCTTCTTTTTCAAGGCGCTGACACCTTGCTCCTCTAACGCATCCTCCCCTATGCGTTCCTTTCGAGTAAGCGAGTGGTGCCTACTTTTCTTTTTATTTTTCTTCTTGCCCTTCTTATCTTCTTGCGCATTTATTCGTGCAGCCAACTCCTCATCTTCTTCTATTTGCAGCTCTCTCTCAAGCTCCTCAGCTACTTTTTCTATTCTTTCTTCTTCCCTCATTTCCTCTTCTAATGTCATAGCAGCTTCGTCAATTTGAGGATTAGGAAGGCCTTGTGTTTCTCCTTCTTTCTCAGGTCGCACTACCCTGCGCACCTTTTTGCTGGACAATACGTCCTTTGCAATTTTTTCTGCTCCTTTTCTTAGGGCCCTGAGCTCTTTCCTCAACTTGGCCCTTTTGTTCTTCATCTTCTCTGCCAATCTATCAAAGGATGTTGCCGTAATCGGGGACTCAGGTCTTCATCCTTGCTCTACGTTTGTTGGCTCTTCATCCTTGGCAGTTTCTTCTGATACCCTTCGTTTCTTCCTTATCAGGGGTACCACTTCTTCCCAATGCTGAGGGAAGATGTGAAGGCATGTGGGAAACCCAGTGTTGTAAGAAACCCAATGTTGAGGAAAGATGTGAAGGCATGTGGGAAACCCAGTGTTGTTAGAAACCCAATGCTCAGGGAAGATGTGAAGGCATGTGGGAAATCTAGTGTTGTAAGAAACTCAATGCTGAGGGACAATGTGAAGGCATGTGGGCAATCTTGTATTTGAAAACTCAGTGCTGAGGGATGTAGAGAAGGCACTTGAGTATCTTGAGGATCCAGTACTGAGGGACTGGGAGAAGGTACTTGAATAGCCCGTGAGCAAATTGTGATTGACTGATGCTAAGGTGCTGAGAGTAGTCCACTGAGCTGAGAAATATCGACGTTGGGTGTGGTAAGCTTCGCTCAGCCTCAACTAGGGAAGGAGATTTAAGGAAACGGTTTGTGAATAATGTTTCCATAGATAATCAGATGTGGTTAAACTATAATCTGAAATATACTAGTCATGGACATGGCTGGGTTTTATATTTTTATACACTGTTGAGAAAAACTTTAATTAGCCACTCATTGGGCGTTTAAACTCACGTTTTCCTTGCTTTTCTATTTTCTAGGTAGCGAGCGAGTTTGGGATGCTTAGCTTACACAAGATCTCGTCTGGGTCTATCAACGGTGTTTAGTATTCAGAAAATTGTAAATAATTGAACTGGATCATGTGTTGTACATATAGAGAGGGTTAAGGAAGTTGTTGTGTATTTATGCTATTATATGTCAAAAGAAAAGGATGTGCGTTTGGAAAGTTAACTCTGGTGTATGTGTGAAGTAGTTTTTATGGTTTATAATTGTTTATTAGGTAAAGGAAGAGTTTATGGTTGACAGTGGATGTCGTAAGAGGGTCGGTGTCTACTGTCGTCACACTTCTGTTGGGTTGTATGTCCTAAAACTCGTAGTTTTTGTAAATAGGTGATTTTTAGTACATATGAAGTTATTCAAGTGAATTAATTATTTATTAACTTTAAATCCAATTAAACTACTAACCCTTGGCTACTATCATGAGTACTTGAACTTTATGTGGAGACATAAACAAGATCAAGTTTGAGTAAGTAGCCTCAATAGTTTATAGTACATGGATCAGGTTGGGTACCTCTTCCTGGAGACACTATTGAATACGACTCGCTTCATGATTGTTACAAATGTTGTAAAGTGTCATAAATGAAGTAATTCTGATTTGGTCATGTAGAGACATGTGAGCGGGGGTATTCTACATAATGAGATTGTGTAAGATTGACTCTGAAATAATTACTGTTACGTATTAACACCATTTACGATTAACACTGATTAATTTCACTTATCGATGACCTAGATAACTTGATCTAAATCTTGAGCTATCTATGAACTCCTGTTTATTTAGAACACTACTAGAATTTTGGTCTTTCTTGATGGACGATATTTTTGCTTTTTTGATGGCCATGAAAAGAAACCATCAAGAAAACCATAATTTGGATGTTTTAAAATTATTATTTATTTAAAATTACATTTTTTGATTGTCTTCGAACATCAAGAAAGGTTTATATTTTTCTTGATGTGCATGTACGTCAAGAAAAATATTTTTCTTGATTGCAAAGTATGTACGAAAAATACCAAATAATGAATTCCCGGTTTTTGGATTCGTTGATGGGCAAAAACCATCAAGAAATGTCTTTCTTGATGGTCACTACCCATCAAGAAAAGAGATAAGTTTTTGGATTTGTTGATGGTAAAAAACCATCAGGAAAATGCAACTCTTTCTTGATGGTCGTTCATCGGCCATCAAGAAAAAGTCGAAAAAACACATTTTATGCCATTATGTTTTAGAAATTAAAAACTTTTCTTCTAAATTACGGTTAGCAACAAGATTAGAAAGACAAACAAATTGTATATTTAATGTTCATAAACCTGATTCTAAAATCCTAAAAATAAAAAAATTGAATAGTTATGAATGGAGTATGACATTCAAAACTATATATATATATATATATATATATATATTTGTTAATAAATTTAAAGGCTAGACAAAATTAATTTATCAGTTGTGTGCGTTTTTTTTTTTTTAATTCAATGATGAGTAAAATAGGGGAGGATCGAAATATTAAAAATGAGTGTAATAAATTAGCAAACTCTTTCTTGATGGTCCCTAATTGGCCATCAAGAAAAAACGCAAAAAATAAATTCTAGGAAAACTCTTGCTTGAAAGTCGATTGCCCATCAAGAAAACCCTCAAAAAATAAATTCTAGGAAAACTCTTGCTTGAAAGTCGATTGCCCATCAAGAAAACCCTCAAAAAATAAATTCTAGGAAAACTCTTGCTTGAAAGTCGATTGCCCATCAAGAAAACCCTCAAAAAATAAATTCTAGGAAAACTCTTGCTTGAAAGTCGATTGCCCATCAAGAAAACCCTCAAAAAATAAATTCTAGGAAAACTCTTGCTTGAAAGTCGATTGCCCATCAAGAAAACCCTCAAAAAATAAATTCTAGGAAAACTCTTTCTTGATGGTCACTAATTGGCCATCAAGAAAAAACTCAAAAAATAAATTCTAGGAAAACTCTTTCTTGAAAGTCGATTGCCCATCAAGAAAAGTGATAAGTTGTAACATTTGTTGATGGTCAAAAACCATCAAGAAAACTCAACTCTTTCTTGATGGTCATGAATTGCCCATCAAGAAAACCCTCAAAAAATAAATTATAGGAAAACACTTTCTTGATGGTCACTCCCATCAAGAAAAGGGATATGTTTTTTGGATTCGTTGATGGTCAAAGACCATCAGGAAAGCTCAATTCTTTCCTAATGGTCATGAATTGGCCATCAAGAAAAGTGATAAGTTGTAACATTTGTTGATGGTCAAAAACCATAAAAAAAACTCAACTCTTTCTTGATGGTCATGAATTGCTCATCAAGAAAACCCTCAAAAAAATAAATTGTGAATATTTTGGGGGAAAAAGAGAGTTCGGTGATGGAACGAGTACAAAGACTAATTATCTATACTTATTGATCATAGAAAGGAAGTCCAAAGAAAACTTAATGTGAGAAATGTGTATTTTCAGGCCAAGAAGAGCTCGGGAAGGCATATAATCCGCTCAGAGCCAGGATAAGTAGTGAGTGACTTCCTATTTTATATAATGGTTACTCTTACCATGGTTACTTAGTAATGAGTGAGTAGAAACTATCGTATGGTGTAGCAATTAAACATTTGTGTTGTGTTGATAAGTTTTAAAGATGTTGTACGTACTATTTAAATGCAACCCATGACTGAGGGACCTTGTGTTTTAGAAATTAAAAACTTGAAAAACCCCATTTTATAGGACACTATGTTTTAGAAATTAAAAACTTTTCTTCTAAAATCGGGTTAGCAACAAGATTAGAAAGACAAACGAATTGTATATTTAATGTTCATAAACCTGATTCTGAAATCCTAAAAATAAAAAATTAAATAGTTATGAATGGGGTATAACATTCAAGACTATATATATATATATATATATATATATATATATATATATATATATATATATATATATATATATATATATATATATATTCTCTTATGTTATATACCCCACTCAACACTATATTTTTTTTTTTTTTTAATTCAATGATAAGCAAAATAGGTGAGGATGGAAATATTAACAATGAGTGTAATAAAGTAGAAAACTCTTTCTTGATGGTCAGTAATTGGCCATCAAGAACAACCCAAAAAAATAAAGTCTAGGAAAACCCTTTCTTGATGGTCGCTAATTGGCCAGCAAGAAAAAAACTCAAAAAATAAATTCTAGGAAAAGCCTTTCTTGAGGGTCACTAATTGGCCATCAAGAACAACCCAAAAAAATAAAGTCTAGGAAAACCCTTTCTTGATGGTCGCTAATTGGCCAGCAAGAAAAAAACTCAAAAAATAAATTCTAGGAAAAGCCTTTCTTGAGGGTCACTAATTGGCCATCAAGAAAAAACTCAAAAAATAAATTCTAGGAAAACTCTTTCTTGATGGTCACTAATTGGCCATCAAGAAAAAACCCAAAAAATAAATTCTAGGAAAAGCCTTTCTTGATGGTCACTAATTGGCCATCAAGAAAAAAACTCAAAAAATAAATTATAGGAAAAGCCTTTCTTGATGGTCACTAATTGGCCATCAAGAAAATGCCTAAACCTTCTTGGTTCATCTTTCTTTGATGGTCAATGCCCATCAAGAAAACGTTTCTTATAAAACCCTATTTACATTAGGGTTTGGAAACTCACATCTTCATAAGATCCGCCGCCGCCTCTCCATATCCATTCCTTTGAGTTTGTCGTCGCCGGAAGCATTAACCAGTTGTATCGTTAGCCGTTTGTCAGCAGTTCGTGAAGGATCGTCAACCGCCGCCGCCACCGGTTCGTGGTCTCATCTGTCAGCCGCGCCTCTGCAGATCCATCCGCCGCATCCTCGATCTTGATCATTCTGCCACTGCGTCGTGCAAACTCGTCCGCCACCGCATTGCGTAGATCCGTCCCCGCCGCCACATTGTGCAGATCCACGACCACTACATCGCGTAGATCCATCCCCGCCGCCGCGTCGAGCAAGTCCACGAACACTGCATCGCGCAGATCCGTCCCCGTCGCCACGTCGTGCAGATCCACGACCATCGCATCGCGTAGATCTGTCCCCGCCGCCGCATCGTGTAGATCCACGAACACCGCATCGTGCAGATCCATCCCCGTCGCCGCATCGTGCAGATCCACAAACTGCCGTCACATCGTGCAAGAACTTCTGTCGTCGCATCATGTAGGTCTGTTCGCTGCCGCATCATGCAAGTCAGTTCGCCGCGCCTCGTGCATATCCTTCCGCCGCTGCCTCCGCATATCCTTTCTCGCCGTTGTCGGTTCATGGTAGTTTTTAGGTTGACCGGTTCGTGGTACATTGTAGCAACTTTGCATAGCCGGTTCGTGGTAGTTTTTGGGTTAGCTAGTTCTTGGTAGCAGTCGGTGTTCGTTTGCTACTCGTCATCCGGTGCTTATGAGTGTTAAAATTTTGTTATTATCACTATGAATTTTGAATTTTTGTATTTTAATTTTGGTATTTGGTTGCTGTAAGATTTAGGTTTAATTTTCTTGTAAGCTAATAAAATTAATAACTATTCAAACACAATTAAGAATCTTTTGTTTATGTTTTTTTAGAGTATAGTGACGACAAACCAAAAATAGTTTTCTAAATTATTAGTGGGCATATAAATAATTCACTAAATTCAACTATCTACCAAGGTATAAAAAGAGGTATGTGTTTGGAAAACGTGATGAAAGGGGAGGTTAACTAGATGAGAATTAGGAACCCTTAAATTCGAGTAAGTTTTGAAATAAAAGTTTTTTGAATCAATTGTGTCTGATTATCTATTTTTTCTGAGTATAATGTATTATGTTAATTACTATAAGGTGGATGACTATCCTGCAGCTATGGTAGTCACTTATATGATGTGTTATAATTTTAGTTAAGTTAAATGTGTACTCCATTATATTTCAGTTTCTTATGTGTCCTTATTGTCTCATTAGTATAATATGATATGACTTATTCACTTCATTTGCTCAGGTTTCAACATAATGGATAAAACATGGATGAAAAAAGATAGATTATCTAACGAATACGAAGAAGGCGTTGATAGTTTTATTGAGTTTGCTCAAATACATTTGAGTGGTAAAACTTTTATACGATATCCATGTGTTAAGTGTGGAAATTGCAAGATGTTGAACACTAAAGAAGTGAAAAACCACTTATTAATATATGGTAATGACATAAGATATGATAATTGGATATGGCATGGAGAAAATCTTGTTAGGTATTCTCCATCGAATATAATACCAAAATCAGACAAAAACCTTGACAAACAAGTGTTTAATGATGATTTTGATGACAACATTGTTGAGATGGTTGAAGCAACACAACAACATAGTGTTGATGATCCCAGACAATTTAATAAGTTGCTTGCAGATGCTAAGAAACCTCTGTATCCTGGGTGTGAAAAATTGACTAAGTTAGGTACATTAATCAAATTGTATCACTTGAAAGCAAAATTTGAGTGGAGCGATACTATCTTTACAGAACTATTAACATTATTGAAAAGTATATTACCCGAAAATAACGAATTGCCAAAATCTACGTATGAGGCAAAAAAAATTTTAGTTACTCTAGGAATGTCCTATGAAAAGATTCATGCATGTCCCAACGATTGTTGCCTATACAGAAAAGAGTTTGCTGAGGCATCTAATTGTCCTCATTGTAACGAGTCAAGGTGGAAGAAGCGTAAGAACTCTTCTGAAGTGAAAAAAGGAGTGCCTGCTAAGGTTGTATGGTATTTTTCACCAATACCACGATTTCAAAGAATGTTCAATAGTCCGATACATTCAAAGAACCTAACATGACATGCTAACGAAAGATTGGTTGATGGAAACCTACGCCATCCAGCTGACTCTCCATCTTGGAAATTGGTCGATCATTTATGGCCTAAGTTTGGAAATGAAGAGAGGAACCTTCGCCTTACTTTATCAACTGATGGGATAAATCCTCATAGTAAGATGAATAGTGAGTATAGTTGTTGGCCTGTGATTTTGACAACATATATTCTCCCACCCTGGTTATGTATCAGACGTAAATTTATGATGTTAACCATGCTAATTTCTGGGCCAAAGCAACCGGGGTACAACATAGACGTGTATTTGGCCCCTTTAATAGATGATTTGAAAATTCTTTGGAATGATGGTGTACCATGTTATGATGGGTATCGACGTGAAGTTTTCACATTAAAGGCAACATTGTTGTGAACTATTAATGATTTTCCTGCATATGGTAATTTAGCGGGTTGCACAGTTAAAGGGTATTGTGCGTGTCCAATATGCGGTGAAAACACATCTGCCATACATTTAAAATTTGGAAAAAAGATGGCATATCTTGGACATAGAAAATTTTTATCACCTGACCATTCGTTTCGAAAACAAAACAAAGCATTCAATAATGAAAAAGAACTTGGGATGGCTCTAAAACCGCTGTCTGGAGAAAGTATATTTGAAATATTCATCAATAATGATTCTCCTTATGAGTTTGATTCGTCGAAAGATAAGAATCCGATAAGTTCTTTGCGCAGTTGTTGGAAAAAGAATTCTATATTTTTTGAACTTGAATATTGGAAAAAGTTGCACGTTTGACATTGTTTAGATGTTATGCACATTGAGAAGAATGTATGCATGAATTTGATTGGTACCTTGCTTGACATCCCTGGCAAGACAAAGGATGGATTGCAGACTCGTCGTGACTTGGAACAACTATGAATTCATCCTGAGTTGGTGCCAAAGGTTGTGGGGAGAAGGATATATGTGACACCCCCTCCCAGATTACCCTCTTAACCCAGGAGTAGGTGCAACCTATACGTATATGCGTTATCTTGTATACTGAAGCATAATTGAAAACCTAATCAAATGTACAAACTTCTATACTGATGAGAACATTATAAGGTAATCATAAGTTATACATAAGGTTCCTCAGCACTAGAATTTATCAAACAGGTGTATTTGTTCAGTATATGTTACAAAACCCCACACTCGTTATGCCACAGTGCTCATTTACAACAAAATATGTGCGTAGACTGGTATTTACAACTATCCCAGAGTACTAAAGCCAAGTAAGCCCGACGAGGACTTCTGTAGGCTAGGCGTCCTGGACATGCTCGCTACCTGAAACAAACAATAATAAACAAAAAGGCGTGAGCTTAAGCTCAGTGAGTGACTAAATTATCAGTTACAATTCAATCCTCAAATTTATGTTGATCATAAAACTGCTATATAGCTTAATAATACAACTTACTGGGCCACTCGTGACATTTAACAGGGAAACATAAATATTTAGCTAATGAGTGGCGGAGCAAAGCTCAATGCTCTTAACCTCATACTTCGACTGTTAATATTCATATATTCATACGCCTTTACATTTAGTCCCTCGGCGTTTCAACTTTCAAGTGCTTTCTCATATTGTCCCTCATCACTGAGTTTCAATATTAAATCACTGCTCAAGTGCCTTAACTCATGGTCACTCAGCACTAAGCCATCATATACTGGTTTCTATATACCTTCTCACAAAGTCTCTCGGCATTAAAAACTATTTCAATCAGTCTCCATAGGCCTTCACACAGGGTCTTTCGGCCATGTTTTGCATTTAAATAGCACACATACAGGAATTCACCTATTATATATTCTCTTCCACTTGTACATTAAAAACGATAATCTTTAGACAATTTGAGAGTCACTCACAGTTTGTCTTAGGCCCCAAGTGGATTGTATGTTTTTCTGAGCCCTTCTTGGCCTGTAAAACACATTTCTCATATTAGGTTTCCTTTGAATTCCTTTTTCAAAATTACTAGGTATGCATATTAATAACTAACGATACTCTATGTCACTAGCGAGGCTACCAGCGAGATTTACACTACTAGATGCTGCACTAGAGAAACTGGAGTGAATTAGACTAGCGATATCATCTTAAGGAGCGATACCTAGCGAGACTTCAGCGAGAATTGTGAGACGCAGAGCCCTTTGCGTTTATCAGCGACATCCATTCTGCTGCTCACTCTCCCGCTCCTTAGCGATATCACTGTCTAGTGACACTTGATATCATAGTTTCCTTCCTTCTCTTCAAACTTCTTCCTTTATCCTGCTAAAAACCATATTACAGCCAAAATCAGAACTCCCTTCCTTCTACAATCTTGTAAAGTCATGAGTTCTCTAACTTACCTCAAAATTTCAGGCCATGATTCATCTTCATTTGAGAATTATTCCCAAATAACTTCGACTGTCCTGCTTTGCTTAGCAGTTCAACTCCGCTTACTTCTTCCTAGAGATTAACACATTTTCGCTCGGTTTTAGCTTACACATCCTTCATGGAAGTTGCTAAGAATTGATTCAACTTACTTACCTCAAAATTTCAGTTCTTGTTTCGACGCCTTTGGTTCACTCTCCTTCAAACACGGATTGGTGTTCAAATCTATCAGCAACAATCAAGTTTCTGGTTCCAGCTTCAAAATCATCACGAAACTGATCTGATTTCTACTCAAATTCTATTCAAGTACTTTTTTCTACCTCTCCTCATTTTTCATCTACGAAATAGAGTTAATCTGAGTTCAAAAATGTATCCAAAAGGCTTAATTATTTGATGCACTCCTTTATATGTCAATATAAATCACCGACTTACCAGCTCCAACTTCATCCTCCTTCTAAAATTAGCCAGCGCCACCTTCCACGCATGGCTTCGGCAACGCATAGTTTCCACTTACTATGCCACTGATTGCTTCACGCCGGATAGCTGATTACTGCATGGCCCTCTCGGCCACTTCTCTATGTCCGACGCATACTATTCTTCAATGCATAGCGATGCCAACTTCTATCACATAGTAGCCTTCAATACATACCTCTATTAACGCATATGGCACCCTTCTCCCTTCACATCTTTCTCCCCGCCGAGCTGCCCTCTTCAACACATGCTTTTCAGTAGCAACTATTGTAAATCTTAAATATCCCTCAACACATGGTCACTCATCGCCTAGCCAACACTTAACCATTTTCACTCTCCCCCAACTTAGCAAATTTTCTTTACTTACTTGCCCCATAATTTCTTTTTACTTACTTTCTCTTAATAACAAGTACGGGGCTTACAATTACCACCTCTTTATAAAGATTCATCCCCAAAATCAGAAATGGTCGATTCCTAAGTAAATAAATGGGGATATTGTTTCACCATCTGCTCCTTTGGTTCCCATGTCGCTTCCTCTATCTTATGATTTCTCCATAAAACTTTAACCAATGGAATTATTTTGGTTCTCAGCACTTGCTTCTTTTCATCTAATATCTGCATAGGTTTCTCTTCATGATTTAAGTCTTCATGAAGCTGCATTGGTTGTATTTCCAACACATGACTAGGATCTGGAACATATTTCCTTAAGACTGAAATATGGAATACGTTGTGTATCCTAGACATTTCCTCTGGTAGTGCTAATCGATAAGCCATGGGTCCCACCCTTTCCAAAATCTCAAAGGGTCCTATATATCTAGGGCTTTGCTTTCCTCTTTTCCCAAATCTTAGGATCCCTTTCCATGGTGATAGTTTTAAGAATACCTTATCACCGATTTCGAATTCAAGGTCCTTCCTTCTTGTATCTGCATAACTTTTCTGTCGCTCCCTGGCTGCTTTAAGATTTACTTTAATCAACTCTACTTTTTCTGTTGTAGATTGCACAATTTCTGGTCCAATCAACTTCCTCTCACTCACTTCTCCCCAGCAGACCGGGGTTCTACATAGTCTACTATAAAGTGCTTCGTATGGTGCCATTCCAATGCTCGCTTGGTAGCTATTATTATAAGCAAATTCCATCAAAGATAGAGACCCTAGACTGTAGTACACAAGCTCGTAACATATCTTCTAAAGTCTATATAGTCCTCTCTGACTGTCCATCAGTTTGAGGATAAAAAGCAGTACTAAATTGCAACTTGGTCCCTAGCGCCTTCTGCAAACTTTCCCAGAACTTAGAAGTAAATCTAGGGTCTCTATCAGATACTACAGTTACTGGTACACCATACTTACACACAATTCTGTTCACATAAAGTTGTGCTAATCTATCTAGAGTAAATGTTGTCTTAACTGATAGAAACCAGGCCGTCTTAGTCAGGCGGTCAACTATTACCCATACACCGTCCAAACCTGGTGGTGTTCTTGGTAATCCAAATAGAAAGTCCATAGTAATATGTTCCCATTTCCACTCAGGAACAGGAAGTGGATGTAGCAATCCTACTGGCCTTTGGCGTTCGGGTTTGACCTGTTGGCAGATTAAACACTTGGCACATACTTAGCTATTTCCTTTTTCATATTCGGCCACCAATAGAATTCCCGCAATGTTTTTTACATCTTGGTACTACTAGGATGCATAGCGTACGCTGATCTATGTGCTTCTTCCAAAATTAACTGTTTAATTTCTTCATTCTTTGGCACACAAGTTCTACCTTGCTTCAAAAGTACACCATCAGACCTAAGCTCATAATCTGATCTCTGCTGTGTTTTTACTTCTTCCATCAATTTCTTTATTTCAAGGTCTTCTAACTGTTTTCTTATTACCTCATCCACAAGTTTGAATCTCAGCTAAAAATGTGCTAGTAAAGCTCCTGCTTTGGTTACACTCAAGCTAGCTGCATTATCTTTGAATTCTTTTAACAACACCGCTCTAGTTGTATTTACTCTTCCGGCTACACTTCTACTTTTCCTGCTTAAAGCGTCAGCTACAACATTTGCTTTTCCTGGGTGATAATTTATGGTACAATTATAATCCTTGATCAATTCTAGCCACCTCCTTTGTCTCATGTTAAGTTCTTTCTGGTCAAAGATGTATTTCAGACTTTTGTGATCCGTATAGATATAGCACTTCTCTCGAAACAAATAGTGCCGCTGTTGTTGGTGGATTTTGTATGTGTGTAAATTGTCCTAACACAAAGTGTTAAATGATGTCTTTCTGCGTTCAACATGTCATGCTTTGAGCATGCTATGTGTCTTACTACTATGCGTTGGTGATCTGTCAAGTTTCCCTATCATTTACCCAAGTATAAGCAAAGGAGTAGGTTTTCTCGGTTAGTCCGAGGTCGAACATAGGGATTATGTTGATTCAATATTTATGTGAATTACATGCGTTGCAGTGGTAACCAAGAAATAATGGGGAGAGTGTTTGTTTCTGATCTAAAGAAAGCGATAATATGTACACTAGACTAAATGTGGAAGATGGAAAGGCATGCGACACAGTAAGTTCAGCTAAAGATGTGTGCGAATGGATAAAGAAAGGGTTCGGGTTGATTAACATCTAACATCGGAAACGCACAGTAGTATTCTATTCATACTTGCGACTCTTCTTCCAGTTGTCAGCCACTATGCATTATATGTCTATAACGCATAGGAGAGTGTTAAGAACCAAGGTTATCCCCATAGACAGGCAATACTACTTGGCCCTTGTCAATTGAGTTCCACAATCGCTTACACTCTCGAGCAGTTCGATTATTACTACTTATATCGATTTGTCAGATGGACATAAGCATCGGATTAAGCTCGCAAATGACAAGATAAAATAGTTACACTGTGGTTCTTAGTTAGATGCTAACGCAACCCTAGACCCTAGAGTGATTAGTTACTCATGGTTTGAAAGTAAAAAGCGGAAAGTTTAGAGAAATGAGTGGACATGGAAGATAATTATATTGATGAAATGAAATTCAACTTTAGATGAGATCAAGTTGGGCTTCTTGTGGTTGTGGTTGCGTTGGGGGTTGAGGCAGGTTTGGCTGAGGGTGAGAGATTGATGGAGTTTCATCAAACGTAGGGGATGATGGACGCATAAAAGTTGTGCCAAAATCCCCATTGTATGAGTCATCAACTCTTATTGAGGAGATTGGGGAAGATGGTTTTGCGGAAGGTTGAGGTTTAGAAGGTTTTGGGCGACGCGTTTTAGGAGGAGGTGGAGGTAGAGTTGGTTCTCTTCTAGTTGTTGGAAATGGAGGTGAAGGGCTTAAGGTTGGGGAAGGTCTCATGGTGGCATCAGAACTTGCCACAGCCTTGCGTTTCAGCTTCGACGGCTTCCTCTTCGTTTGTGGTTGCGGCTTTGGAGGCGGAATGGGTTGATGAGGTCTTTTAGTGGCCTTAGCAGGCTCTGGTAGATATTGTGATCCTCTCATCAACTGACGCAGAGTTTTGTGGGCGATTACGCCACTGACTTCAATCATCTTCTCTGCGTCTAACACTTTCGTTGGCCCTCTGATGGAAGCATTGGCGTACAAATTCATGATAAGAGTGGGGAAAAAGAGTTGGCCCCTTGGAGTTAAACACCCCTCTTATCTACGCCGCAATTATGCGTCCAACATCCAGGGTGATGCAACGCAAAATGCAATAAGCTGCCATCACTCGATCCCTTGATACTGTCTTGTCATGCGTTGTAGGGATCAGCCGCTTCTTCACCAAGTATACCCACAGGTTTGCCTCTGGTTTTAGGCTGCTAGCGGATAGCGTTTTGATACCTGTGGGTGAAACATCCCACTTAGCCCCAGGCTTCGCCAGTACCCGGATTGCGTCCTCCATCAACTCTGTTGGAGTTGATTCTATAATCTTGTTTCCTTCTGCATCCGGGTTGTCCCTCAACTGATAGATTGCATTTATTTCCCTTGCGTTGAACGGGACTTCAGTTTCATCCACCACCACCACGTCTTCCTCTTCATCTATGCATCCATTATAAAAACTTCAGACTACGTCAGGTTGGACCCAAGAGGTGCTGGAACAGAAGTTTCTCCAGCCGTGGTGGTCAATAATCTCGGTGATGTATGGCGGCAATGGGGCTTCTTCAGGGAAAAATCCCACCTCAATCATCAAATCAGGGAACGCCCTGCGTCTCCCTTTTCCTTCCTTCTTTTGTGGCGACGCATCAGCCACCTTAGCTTTTCCTTTGGCCTTAGCAAGAATTTCGTTGACAATTCTCTTCTTGCTCTCGGCCACTTCAACTGGTGCTTTAGTCACCTTCTCCTTCTCTTTGCGTTTCTCATTATGCATGCTTGGGAGTTTTGTGACTGACACCTCTTTTTCTTTCTTCTTCTTCTTCTTCAAGGTGCTAACACCTTGTTCCTCTCTTGCATCCTCCTCGATGCGTTCCTTCCTTGTAGGCGAGTGATGCCTACTTCTCTTCATCTTTTTCTTCATTTCTTCCACCTCTTCTTGGGCTTTTCTTCTAGCAGCCAGCTCCTCATCCTCTTCAATTTGCAGTTCTTTCTCAAGCTTCTCAGCTGCTTTTTCTATTCTTTCTTCTTCCCTCATTTCCTCTTCAAATGCCAATGCAGCTTCTTCTATTTGAGGATCAAGAAGGCCTTGCTTCTCCCATTCTTCTTGAGGCCGCACTTCCTTGCATGCCTTCTTGCTGGACAATGCGTCCTTGGAAATTTTCTCAGCTCCTTTTCTTAGGGCCCTGAGCTCTTTCCTCAACTTGGCCCTCTTCTTCTTCATCTTTGCTGCCAGCCTATCGAAGGATGTTGCCGCAATTGGGGACTCAGGACCGCATCCTTGCTCTGTGGTTTTCGGCTCTTCATCCTTGGCAGTTTCTTCTGATACCCTTCTTTTCTTTCGTATCAGGGTTACCACTTCTTTTTCCTCTTCCCTTCTTCTCTTGGGCTCTGTGGCCATCACAACTTTTTTGATGGGTCCTTCATTGGAGTCTAAGGTCGTCTCCTCAGGACCGATGGAGGGAGGGACTAACGCATGCATTTCAATTGGCTCGCCTACGACCTCCTTGCTGTAGGCGGCTTCTCCTTCCTTATTGACCCCAGTCCCTTCACCCTCCCAAGTCTCTTTTGGTTGAATCTGGTCCTCTTTTATCGGGGAGGGTGATTCACATCTTGCGTCTGAAACGGTTGCTTCCATTGGGTCACGCAATCCGCTCAAGATTTCGGCTATCCATGCTTCCGGGGAACGTGCGGAATTCACTTCCCCCTCTTTGACAGCCATCTCTTCTTCTACTTCTCTTCCCATCTCTTCAGTTTCTCTTGTGCTGGGTGGACGAGGTGAGGGTGAAGGCTGGTTGACCTCCCCATCATCCTCCCAATTCTTTGCTTGCTTCTCCTCTTGAGCGATTCTCTCCAAAATGTCACCAAATACCTCTCTCTCTTCTCTTCGGCGTACTTTGCTGCTTCCGTACAGTGTACTGGCTTCATCGCGAACCGTTCCAGGACCCGGTTGCTTTGCCTCGGAGTTTTCCGTGCTTAACCGTTGGCTTCCGACATTGAAATTTGCGGCAGAAAACTCCCTCATGTTCTTCATTCTGGGCCTGGAGATGCAAGATTTTACCTGGCTTTTGGGTTTCGGAGTAGGGACTAGGTTGATTTGGCTCAAGGCGCGGATATTTAGAACTTCCACACAGTCGTCGGAGTCAGTGTCGACTACTGGTGGACGGGTTGGGGGTCTAGCGAATGGTCGAAAAAATGGGTATATGGGTGGTCTTTGGGCAGTAGCCCTGATTCTAGATGCTGAAAAGGTTGGGATAAACAATGGTCTGGGATTTGGAGGTCTTGGTCGGACCCGAAAGCAAAAGGTCTCACAGGTCTGGAAGGATGAAATGTA
Source organism: Citrullus colocynthis (assembly GCA_031780015.1). NCBI lineage: Eukaryota > Viridiplantae > Streptophyta > Magnoliopsida > Cucurbitales > Cucurbitaceae > Citrullus > Citrullus colocynthis. The sequence continues at coordinate 176,455 of QLSR01000146.1, forward strand.
GGTGGAGAGAAGAATGGAGATCGAGGGTTAAGAAATACCTCGGGAGCTGGTGTCTGTGATGATGAAGATCTTGGGGAAACGTCGCTGGCAAGGTGTTCTTGGTTTTGTGGATTTGAATGGCTAGACATATGAGGTTCTGTGTAGAACACGAATCGTCGGAGGTTATAGAGGTGAAAGGTTTCGAAAATGGAAAATGGGAAATCGGATCGCGTTTATAAAGGGCTAATTTAGCCGTCGGTAATAAATGCGGATATGCGATATCTTGAATCCCACGGATCAAGGCAAATTTTATTTAGCTGCACACCCATCAAGTGTGATGGGCGGCTACTTAACGCACATAGAGCACTTGAGTGTTTTTCTAGGAAAAACGCGTAGACTGAGAAGATATGTGCGTTTCACCTATTGCTCTATTTAAAACGCAATGAACTAATGATAAACACATAGCTGATGAACGCCTGGTTCTCAGGTTAGATTGTGCGTTGTAGGTTAAGTATTATGCATTTGAAAAAAAAATATGTACGACCCTAACCTTACCCCTAACCTTAACTCGACAAACACAGTAATCATTTATCGATGAACGCATAGTTTACTTATGCGTTGGACGCATGCATGAACAATAGAGTATGCGGTGAAATCAAATTGTTTATATTACGAACTCAACGCCTAATTTCATGCTTATCCCATTTATACTACTAAGCTGAAATTAAAGAAATAAATAAATGCTAAAAAACAAAATATACACGGAAGAAGGAAAGCAAAATAAAATAATAAAAAATAAATAAATACTAAAACAAGTTCAAATGACAATAAAGCAAGGGTAAAAGAAAGCGTCCCTGGAAAAGTAGACATTCGGCAATGCAGGGATCTTTCGACGCAAGCTCAGTTATTACATTCACGTAGGTCAATGGAGGTTTTGTCAATTTCAAACTCTCCAATGTGGTAGGGTTTTACCCTCTGTCCATTGACCTTGAAGGAAGTGGTTTCGTCTTCGTTTGTCAACATGACCGCACCATGCGGGAACACTTCCTTGATTATGAATGGACCCGACCAGCGAGACTTCAGCTTTCCTGGAAACAAACGCAACCTTGAATTAAATAACAGGACCTTCTGGCCAACATATAGAGTTTTCTTACTAATGTTTTTGTCGTGCCATTTCTTGGTCCTTTCTTTATACAGCTTTGCGTTTTCGTAAGCTGAATGTCTCCACTCCAAGAGTTCATTTAATTGAAGCTTTCTGGCTTCGCCGCTTGCGTCCTGGTTTAAATTGAGCTTCTTCATGGCCCAAATTGCCTTGTGTTCCAGCTCAAGCGGGAGATGGCATGCTTTCCCAAACACCAACGCATAGGGTGACATGCCTATAGGTGTTTTCAATGCCGTTTTGTATGCCCATAGAGCTTCATCTAATCTCTCTGTCCAATCTTTCCTTGATGTGCTCACGACCTTTTCAAGTATGGACTTGATCTCCCGGTTTGTTATTTCAGCTTGGCCGTTTGTCTGTGGGTGATAAGCAGTTGCTACCCTGTGCGTGACATTAAATTTAGTCAGTAAATTAGCGATTATGCGATTTATAAAGTGTGTACTTTCATCACTAATTATCGCCCTTGGTGTCCCAAATCGAGAGAAGATTTGTTTCTTTAAAAACTTGGACACTGTGTTTGCATCATTCTTTGCACAGGCTGCTGCTTCTACCCATTTTGATACGTAGTCGACCGCTACTAGAATATATTGATTGCTGCAAGAAGGAGGAAATGGTCCCATGAAATTGATTCCTCATACGTCAAACAACTCAACTTCCAGCATTGAATTCAGAGGCATCTCATTTCGGTTGGAAATGTTGCCTGTTCTCTGACAACGATCGCAAGCTACCGCATATGCCCTTGCGTCTTTGAATAATGTGGGCCAGAAATATCCACTTTGTAACACCTTTGCAGCTGTTCTCTGCCCTCCAAAGTGTCCTCCGTAAGGTGCTTCATGACAGCTCCTCAAAATGCTATGCGTTTCATATTCTGGAACGCGTCGACGCAGGATATGATCAGGGCCAAGTCTATATTGATATGGCTCATCCCAGCAGTAAAACTTACTTTCATGTTGGAGCTTTTTCTTTTGTTGAGCATTGAATTCTTCAGGCCATTGATTGCAGACCAGGTAATTTACTATGTCTACGTACCACGGTTCCTGACTCTCTGTGTTCATGATATGCTCGTCTGGGAATCGTTCCTCTATATCACTCCAGCTTTCCTAGACCTCTTTATTTTCCAACCGAGATAGGTGGTCCGCAACCTGATTCTCGGTTCCCTTTCTGTCTTTAATCTCCAAATCAAATTCTTGTAACAGCAGTACCCATCAGATGAGTCTAGGCTTTGCGTCCTTTTTCGCCATCAAATATTTGATCGCAGAATGATCATTATAGATGGTCACCTTTGACCCTATCAAATATGCTCTGAATTTGTCAACCGCAAAGACTATGGCTAACATTTCCTTCTCAGTAGTAGTATAGTTCTCCTGAGACGCATTCAACGTTTTACTAGCATAATAGATGGGGTGCATTATTTTCTCTTTTCTTTGCCCCAATACTGCTCCCACAGCATGGTTGCTTGCGTCGCACATTAATTCAAATGGGAGAGACCAGTCAGGTGCAACTAAAATTGGTGCTGAAATCAGAGCTTGCCTTAGAGACTCGAATGCGTTTAGGCATTAACCGTCGAAATTGAATTCCCTGTTGGCTTCCAGCAGCTCGCTCAATGGTTTTGCTACTTGTAAGAATCCTTTGATAAATCTTCTATAGAAGCCCGCATGGCCTAGGAAACTTCGCAAAGTTTTTATATTTGTGGGGGCTGGGAGTTTTGCTATCGCATCTATCTTTGCTTGATCCACTTCCAATCCAACCTTTGAGATCTTATGTCCCAACACAATACCCTCAGTGACCATAAAATGGCATTTTTCCCAATTGAGGACTAGATTTGTGTCTTCGTATCGCTTTAACACTTTTTCCAGGTTGGTCAAGCATTCATCGTATGATTTTCCAAATACTGAGAAGTCGTCCATAAACACATCTACTGACTGTTCCAAATAGTCTGAAAATATTGCCATCATGCATCTTTGGAACGTTCCTGGTGCGTTGCATAGTCTGAATGGCATGCGTCTGAACGCAAAGGTGCCATATGGACAAGTGAACGTTGTCTTCTCTTGATCTTCCGGAGCTATCATGATTTGGTTATAGCCGGAATATCCGTCAAGGAAGCAAAAAATTCATTTCCTGCCAGCCTATCTAGCATCTGGTCGATGAATGGCAATGGAAAGTGGTCCTTCTTTGTTGCCGCATTCAGCTTGCGGTAGTCCATACAGATGCGCCAGACAGTGACCGTTCTTATTGGTATCAACTCATTCTTACTGTTCATGATCACTGTCATTCCCCCTTTCTTAGGTACACACTGAACTGGGCTTACCCAGCTGCTGTCGGAGATTGGTAAATGACCCCTGCGTCCAGCCATTTGATGATCTCTTTCTTTACAACCTCTTTCATCGCAGGGTTAAGCCTGCGTTGCCTTTCAAATGACCCATCTTTACCCTCTTCCAACCGAATTTTGTGCATGCAGTATGAAGGGCTTATTCCTCTAATGTCCGCTAAGGTCCATCCAATGGCTTTGATATGATTTTTCAATATCTCCAGCAAAGCCTTTTCACAATCTGTAGTTAACGTAGCGGATATGATGACCGGTAGCGTGCTCTCTGCCCCCAAATATGCATACTTTAGATGCGTTGGCAGTGTTTTTAGCTCAAGGGTTGGCAGCTCTTCTACGGACGGTTTTGTTTTCTCCATGGATCGGTTGCTTAAGTCTAAGCGTTCGAAGCTTGCATTGGAGATTACACCTATTTCCACTTCTCTTCCCTCATCCATTTCGTCCAGCATTGTTTCGTCTTCAGCACATGCGTCTATGATGCTTGCCTTTTCTTCAATTATATCTTCGATCATCTGGCAAGACTGAAAATCATCAGGATATTTCAACGCATTAAAAACATTAAACTTTACCTGCTGGTCGTCCACTTGAATGGTTAACTCCCCTTCCTGGACGTCAATCAGGGCGCGTCCAGTAGCCAAGAAAAGGTCTTCCCAGGATGACGGGCACCTCTCTGTCAGCTTCATAATGCAGAATTATGGAGTCGGTTGGGAAGATGAATTTGTCTACCTTCACAAGAACATCTTCAATTTTTCCTTCTGGATGCTTAATGGAACGGTCAGCAAGTTGAAGTGTGACTGTGGTTGGTCGTGCTTCCCCTATACCCAACCTTTCGAATATAGACAGTGGCATTAAATTTATGCTGCCCCTAAGTCGCATAATGCCTGACCTACGTCCATTCCTCCTATAGAACATGGCAATGTGAAAACTCCCTGGATCTTTCATTTTGGCGGGTGTATTGCTTTTGAACAATGCACTGCATTCCCGTGTTAATGCGACTGTCTCAAACTCTCCAAGCCTTCTTTTCTTAGATCGTATGTCTTTCAGAAATTTGACATAGCTCGGCATTTGTTCTAGGGCTTCCACCAACGGAATGTTGATGTGAAGTTGTTTGAGAACATCCAGGAATTTTCTAAATTGGCCCTCATAATTTTTCTTCTTTAGGCTCTGAGGAAAGGGTGGATGCATAGGGGGAGTGATATTTTGAGATACCGACGCAGGGTTTGCCTGCGTTGCTTTTTCTCTCCCCTTTCCCTTCTCTTGTTCTTGAGAGGCTGTGGTGGTGGATGAAGATTGTGGTTCACTAGTAGGTGTTATTGGAGTTAGTTGTGGAGTGATGTGAGGCTGCAGATTTCCTTTCGTCCTCTGATCTTGCATTTCAGTGGGAAGAATCTTCCCACTCCTCAATGTCACAGCTTGACATTGTTCCTTACCGTTACCACGTGGGGCTTCGGTATTACTGGGCAATGCTCCTTGGGGTCTGATATTGCGCTCACTTGCCATTTCTCCCACTTGAATTTCTAAATTTCGGATTGCAATGGCATGGCTTTTTATTTCACCCATTTGGTTTTGGAGCATTGCTTCCAACGACTTACGCGTTTCTTCATTTTGAGTGATAGTTTGTCGCATAAGTGCTTCAAGGGATGATGATGATGAGTTTGCTGACTGGTTTCTTTGTGCTTGATGCCCTTGAACACCTTGGTTGTACACGGGGTTGTTGGTTCTCTGCGGCTGTTGTCCAGTTCCCTGTGTTTGTGATTGGTTTCCTCCCCATCCAAAGTTAGGATGGTTCCTCCAACCCGAATTATAAGTATTGGAGTACGGATTGTTTTGAACATAACAGACGGATTGTGGGTTGTAGGGACACATATCGTACAAGTGACCATCACTGCATTGCACACAGCTTATAGATGCTGTTGCATTCACTGTGTTCATTGCGTCCATTGACGCAACTGTTCCACCTTGGTTGTTCAATGCTATTGTTTGCAGCAAGGATGTCATATTGGCGATCTGAGCTGAAAGATTATTAGTCGCGTTAGTTTCAATCATTCCAGCTTGCGTTCATCTTTTATCCATGTACCGGGATCCATACCCATCATCTACCCATTCATTGGTGTTCCTCGAAATTCTGTCGAGGATCTCCTTGGCTTGTGCATAAGTCTTGTCCATTAATCCTCCTGCTGCAGAGGCGTCAGCCACTGATTGTGATGTTTTATTTAATCCTCCGTAGAAAATCTCCATCTGCACACAATCAGGGATACCATTATGGGGACAATTCCTTACAAGACTTTTAAACCGGGCCCATGCTTCACTAAGTGTCTCCGAGTCCTTTTCCTCTTAGGATCTCCTTGAGCTGATTCCATACTGGTTATCAATCTCTGAGCTATTCTGCTAAAGATTTGTTCTTCCATATTAATACTCGCCTGAGGATTGCTAGATTCTCCTTCAGATGTTTGCCTCTCCTCTTCGGTAGCACGCGATGTCTCAGCGCCTTCCCGCCTACCACGTCTGGTTCCTCTGGGCATGTTCCTATAACATAGTATGTGATCAATTTACTATTCCATGTTCCTAACTACTATGCATGATCTCACAGCCCAAAATCTTATGCTCTGATACCAAATTGTGAAACCCCCTCCCAGATTACCCTCTTAACCTAAGAGTAGGTCCAACCTATACGTATATGCGTTATCTTGTATACTGAAGCATAATTGAAAACCTAATCAAATGTACAAACTTCTATACTGATGAGAACATTATAAGGTAATCATAAGTTATACATAAGGTTCCTCAGCACTAGAATTTATCACACAGGTGTATTTGTTCGGCATATGTTACAAAACCCCACACTTGTTATGCCACAGTGCTTATATACAACAAAATATGTGCTTAGACTGGTATTTACAACTATCCCAGAGTACTAAAGCCAAGTAAGCCCAGATGAGGATCTTCTGTAGGCTAGGCATTCCGGACACGCTTGCTACCTGAAACAAACAACAATAAACAAAAAGGTGTGAGCTTAAGCTCAGTGAGTAACTAAATTATCAGTTACAATCCAATCCTCAAATTTATGCTGATCATAAAACTGCTATATAGTTTAATAATTCAACTTACTAGGCCACTCGTGACATTTAACAGGGAAACATAAATATTTAGCTAATAAGTGGCGGAGCAAAGCTCAACGCTCTTACCCTCATACTTCGACTGCTAGTATACATATATTCATATGCCTTCACATTTAGTCCCTCGGCGTTTCAACTTTCAAGTGCTTTCTCATATTGTCCCTCAGCACTGAGTTTCAATATTAAATCACTGCTCAAGTGTCTTCACTCATGGTCCCTCAGCACTGAGCCATCATATACTGGTTTCTATATACCTTCTCACGAGGTTCCTTGGCATTAGAAACTATTTTAGTCAATCTCACTAGTGCATTCACTCATGGTCCCTCAGCACTATGTATCATATATCTCCATAGGCCTTCACACAGGGTCCTTCGGCCATGGTTGCATTTAAATGGCACACATACAGGAATTCACCTATTATATATTCTCTTCCACCTGTACATTAATAATGATAATCTTTAGACAATTTGAGAATCACTCACAGTTTGTCTTAGGCCCCGAGTGGATAGTATGTTTTTCTGAGCCTTTCTTGGCCTGTAAAATACATTTCCCATATTAGGTTTCCTTCGAATTCCTTTTTCAAAATTATTAGGTATGCATGTTTGTAAGCACTGACTTGTAAAACCAAGTGTTGGGGAGAGCAATGCGATTGAGGTTATGCGTTACTAGAAGAAGAATAGCCGAGAAGTAGCCAAGAAGTAGAGCAAAATTTTAGTTAAGTGTTGGCCAAGACCATGCGTTGGTGAAGGTAGCGGGAAGTTGAATTATTTGAGGAACCATGCGTTGTTGATTGAATCACGAAGGGTTGTGAGATTAAGTAGTCGTCGCATCGAAGGATAAGTGATCATTGGCGGGGAAAGAAATATGCTTGAGCCATGCGTTGAAGTCACCATGCGTCGAAGACAGCCATGCGTTGAAGTCACCATGCGCCGAAGACAGCCATGCGCTGAAGTCACACTGCGTCCAAGACAGAACGGTCTTGACGCGATAAAGCTAGTGGTGTGAATGACTATGTTGTATGCGTCGGAAGTAAGAGATGCCGAGAACACCATGCGTTGAGAATGGTTAGTGGCTGAAGGAGAATATAGACATGAGTGCCTTGCGTCGAAGAGAAGACCCGCGCCAGCCTACGGGTGAGGGATAAGTCGGCATTATCATCTCCGTACTTGTGAGGGATAAGTCGGCAGTATATATAGGTGAGTTTAATCACTTTCAGACATTTTTCGAGAGCTTAAGTTGGTTCCATCTTTTAAAGAAACCACAAGAGAAGGAAGAGGAAGGTGTTCTTATAGTTTTTGGGCGAAATTCCACCCGTTTTGATTCTCAAATCCGAGCTGGAACAGAGGATTGATCGTAGACGCACAGACTGAACAGTGCTCGATGATTGGAGTAGAATGACTCGAGGAAGCCGAGTTTAGGGCTGAAATTCTGAGGTTAGTAAGTTATCATAATTCCTAACAAGTCTTATGAAGGATGGTTAAGCTGAAATTGAGGTTAATCAAATGAATCTTTAGGTAAAAGCAGCAACTACAGAACTGTTATGCAATCTGGAGCAACGTGGAGTGATTTTGGCATAACTGGAGAACGGAAAAGAGTTAAGCCTTGAAATTTTGAGGTAAGCTGTGAAGCTTAATTCTTTATGAGTTTGTAGAAGGGAAGAAGTCTTAATATGGGCTGGAAATACGTTTTTAGCAGGGATTAAATAGAGACATCAAGCTGTAACAGTCAGCTTTGTTAAGAAGAAACTAAGGCTCAAGTGTTGATATAACAGCAAGTGAGCTGCACGTAAAGTGTTCTTGAAAATCAAGGTATAGCAGAAGGGTAAGGGACAACTCGTAGTTATAACTTTAGAGTTAAGGCTTGAGAATAAACTAATGAAAGCTTAACTGCATGATGTGTTATAGACACTGAGCATATGATAAGTTGTTGTTTATGTTCTTGTGAATGGAAAAGAAGTATAACAAGGGAAAATATCTATTTCAGGCCAAGAGGAAATTGGAAAGGCGTATAATCCACTCAAGGCCTAGGAAGAATTGTGAGTGACACGTCTTTTACTTTAAAACGATTTTGTTGAACATGATAGTTCGGTTCTCCAATGAAATGTGAATTTGTGATTAAATGCTTTATGAGGCATACGTTATGTTCATAAAGCTATTGAAAAGCATGTTTATGAGATGTTATTGATATAATAATTGCCCTGTATTCTTATGAACGATTTGTGTACGAACGGTTGTATGAAATGTTGTTTCTAAAAAGGAAAATGTTTTAGAGGAGGCTCAATGCTAGTAAGGCATGTGAGTTTCCCCGGGACCCAGTACTTGGGCAACCTGCCTATAAAATATTTTAGAAGAGGCTCAATGCTAATAAGGCATGTGAGTTTCCCCGGGACCCAGTACTGAAGGACATGGAGAAGGTACTTGGGCAACCTGCCATAGTCCTATGTGCACATAGAGGTTATATCCTGGTGCGTTGAGTCTTGCTCCGCATCGAGCCTTATATGTTTTCGACGTTGGGGTGTTGAGTTTTGCTCCACTTCAACTAAGGGAAAAATATTGTATATAATCTGTTTCCTTATGATTTGTTTAAAAATCATGTATGAATTGATAAGGGCAATTAAGTTCGTTTTAACTATTGTATTTAAAGGGATTGCATGTTTTATGTTGATGTTGAACTCAGTTTTACTACTGATGATTTCCGAACTAAAATGGTTTGTTAACATTGTCACTCACTGGGCCTCTAGCTCATGTTTTCAGTGTTTTCTTTCCCCTCCAGGTAGCAAGGACATTTCTGGTGCTTTGCCTACTCCCACTCACCCTGCTTAAGCTTCGAGTCTCCGGAAAATTTGACTTGTTGAAGTGTTAGTTGTATGTTAAAGCTTAATTAGGTGGCATGTAGATAGGTATGTATGATAACTTGTAGAAATACAAGTTATAATAGTCTTTCTCTTAGATAAATAGAGATTAAATAGAGAAGCATGCGGCAGTTTATGTGATTTTTATTAATAAATCGTCATTTGCGTTATACTCTTGTATTTCTATGAAGATAAATGATTTTACCACTTTTTGAGCCTAAAACGCATGTTTTAACGCAGGAATGCAAATGATGCGTTGATGACGTCTTAATGCAGGACGACGCGTTAGCAATCTGTTCTTCATGGACGCATGATCTGAACAGAATGCAAACAACCTGAAGATGCGTTAACAACTACTCAACGCAAGACTACATGTTAGCAACCTACACCGCATTGACATCGGCCAAACTATTCATGGACGCATAGACGACCATTAATGCAAGGCGCTGAGAATCAAAGCAGACTCTTGAGAGATTGACGGATGATTGACGAACATGATTTGTGGCCAAAGTGGTGGATCTTAATTGAACCGAGAATCACGCAATTAGGCGAGATGGACGCATAGTATCAATCTCGCCGCCAATCAAGCAGATTTGCCATTAATTGCGAACGCATCATCTATAAAAGGGTTGTTGATTATCGGAAGAACTTCATAAGTGACAGCAGAGTTCTTGATAACTTGTAGAAATACAAGTTATTATAGTCATTATTTGATTTAATTAGAGTAACTTTGGAGTTAAACGCATGATTTTGGTAGTTAAATGATGAAAAATGTATCAACATGAGTTGGCACTACTTGCAAAAGAAAAATGCCTGAAAAACGATAAGCTTCTGTTCCTAACACAGGGTTAAGAAGAAAAGAAGTGGGAACAACCAAGTACGAAGAGATGAAGCTGCTGCGAGAACATGCGTCGAGCCTATGCGGTGAGGTCATGCGTTGAAGACCATGCGTCGAAGAAGAAACTCAAGCATGCTCAAGCAGCTGTCATGTCATTACGAAAAAGAGTAGCAACCTATCAAGATCATGGCAGAACAAATAGGCTGACAAATCTGAAAAGTCTATGCAGCATGGGTGAAATTTAATGCAAAGGTACGGTCATCATGATATCAACCTTTTGACGCCTATAAATAGCCCAAAAGCTTCTTAAAGAGGAGGGAGACGAGTTCAAGAGGCGAAAGCTCTGCACTATTTCTCCTTCACCATAACCAGCCTCCATTTCGAGCTCTTCTGAGAGAAGGATTCTGAGCATTTTCAGAGTCATCTCCCAGTGAGTGAGAACCTTCAACCTATGGAATTTATGTATCAGATAGTGACCATCTTAAGCCTCCATGAAGCAAGAGGTTGCCAGTGGCAGCTTGACGCCCTTCATTTCTGTTTTATTTCCATTTTTTTCCTTTTTGCTTATATTTTGTTAATAACATTCGAGAGAATGACTTATTCGCTTAATATGAGTTTGATTGACTATTCTCTTTCATCTATCTTTATACTGAACACCTTACACCATGTTTGAATGGATGAGTTGATGTTAAGAGTTAGTTTTCTTGAGCAATTCTGAGCATATTACATATTGATTAATGCATATCTTTAGCTTGCATGACTTTTTCTGACAAACACAAGTAGTAAGCATAACTGTCGAGCTTGAGAGAGTGGATAGTTAATCTTTAGCATTTATTAAGACTAGATGAGTTGCAGAGATGTAGTTCATCTTTTGCCAACGCAAACTTACCATGCGTCTTAGAAATAAGATTAATGTGGCGTCGAAACATTGAGAGATGGATTCACAATTGCAGTTTGTAGGTATGAAATTGTACTCAGAAGGTTTAGGTAACAACTAACTCTTGCATTAACTCATATCGCATGGTTCCATTCATTCTCAACGCATGCTATCTGACACTAAATGACATATGACTAACAATCACCGCGTCCATCTCATTATTAGTAGTAGGAAATTCTTTTCATTCTTAATGTATAGTTTTACACAACAAACAATTGCATATATTATATGTATAGTTCTCGACGCATCCTTGTACAGAAATGTTAAAATCTATTTTGTGCAACAAGCTAAGAAACAACTTAATTCAAATAAGAAATAATAACGAACAGTTCTCTCCAGACTTCAATCGGAGACGAATAGCTCGAGAGAGAAGAGTCTTCCCTCCGCCGGACCACTTCACAGCATAGCCTCACGCTTCCATCCGGGCGACTCAAGACATTGACGCCTTTCCCTGCTTTCTTTCTTATTATTCTATCTTGATTTTAGATTTCTGTCAAGACATTGAGCTCATCTAAAGTTGTATTTTGTTTCATCAATATAATTATCTTCCATGTCTACTCATTTCTCTAAACTTTCCGCTTTTTATTTTCAAACCATGAGTAACTAATCACTCAAGGGTCTAGGGTTGCGTTAGCATCTAGCTAGGAACCACAGCGTAACTATTTTATCTTGTCAACTACGAGCTTAATCCGATGCTTATGTCCATCTGACCAATCGATATAAGTAGTAATAATCAAACTGCTCGAGAGGGTAAGTGATTGTGGAACTCAATTGACAAGGGCCAAGTAGTATTGCCTGTCTATGGGGATAACCTTGGTTCTTAACACTTTCTTATGCGTTATAGACATATAACGCATAGCGGCTAACAACCGAGAGAAGAGTCGCAAGTATAAATAGAATACTACTGTGCGTTTCCGATGTTAGATGTTAATCAACCTGAACCCTTTCTTTATCCATTCACACACATCTTTAGCTGAACTTGCTGTGTCGCATGCTTTCCATATTCCACAATTTTTAGTCTAGTGTACAAACAATCGCTTACTTTAGATTAAAATCAACTCTCTGAACTATTTATTGGTTACCACTGCAACGCATGAAATTCAATTGAAAACTTAATCAATATAATCCCTGTGTTCGACCTCGGACTCACCGAGAATACCTAGTCTTCTGCTTATACTTGGGTAAAGGATAGGAAAACTTGACAAGACCACCAATGCATAGTAGTAAGACGCATAGCATGCTCAAAACATGACATGTTGAACGCATAAACACATCATTTAACACTTTGCGTTAGAACAATTTACACATACAAAATAATAGCAATAAGTTTTTGGCGCCGTTGCCGGGCATTATTGCATTGATTTAATTATTTTATTTGGATTATTGTGTTGTAGGAGTCCTCAGTCAAAGGAGTATAGTAAGTTTCTCTTCTACCAGAAGCTTCTAACAATACCGGAGTGACGGGAGCAATCCATAGCTCAATATTGACCCAGAGATTGAGAGGACCTTCACCCGAAGGACAAGGTAGAATTGAAGAAGGGCCAATTGCTTGGACCTAATTCACCCAGCTAGTGAGGAATTGCCTGCGTAAGTAGGAGGATTATTGGATATGACTTATATGCCGAAGATATTTTCGAACGAACTTCATGGAATACCAATGGGTGGGTAGACGATGGATATGGATTTCTCTCCACTAATAGAAGGCAACGCAAGCTGGAATGCTTGAAGCTGATGCTGCCATCTATCTCTCAGCTCAGATCGCCTAAATGACACCTCTGCTGGAGACGATAGTCTTGAAAAATCAAGGTATGGGTGGGTGGACGATGGATATGGATTTCTCTCCACCAATAGAAGGCAAACACAAGCTGGAATGCTTGAAGCTGATGCTGCCATCTATCTCTCAGCTCAGATCGCCGAAATGACACCTCTGCTGGAGACGATAGTCTTGAAAAATCAAGGTAGATCAGTTGCTGCGAGGAATGCAGTGCACGCGATGAACCTGACAACATCTGTAGACTGCTCGCAGTATGGTGCGGGGCACTTGTATGACATGTGTCCTTACAACCTCTAGCCTATCTGCAGTATTCAAAACAACCCCTATGGTGAGACGTACAATACAGGTTGGAGGAACCACCTTGACTTCGGATGGGGTGGAAATCAGCAACAAACGCAGAGGGCTGAGCAGCAGCCGCAGAGAGGCAACCCTCCTGGTTTCAACCAATGGAGTCAAGGCCAGTATCATCAGCATTCAAGGGATCCGCAAAAGGACGCATCATCCTCATTGTCTTCCATGGAATATCTTTTACGATAATATAATAATAAGACTGAAGCAACGCGCCAGTCGTACGAAGTGATGATCCAAAACCAAAGACAAGCCATGGCAATTCGCAGTATAGAAGTTCTAATGAATCAAATTGCAGAGGAGCGCAAAAATGAAACGCAAGGACCATTGCTAAGTACGATCGAAGTTCCAAGAGGGAACTCCGAAGAACAATGTCAAGGTGAGACATTGTTAAGTGGGAAAATCAATCCCACAGCGCATAATGAGGGGACGCAAGGAAACTTGCAACCCCTAAATGCTTCCACAAGTCAACCGATTGAAAGCACCGTGCATAATGACCATCATCCATCATCTTTTACCTAATCGCAAGAAGAGGAGTATATAGAGTGGAGAGAAAAAGCAACGCAGGCAGAACCTGCGTCGGTATATGAAGATACCACTTCTGGACGCGTCCTGATTGAGGTCCAAGAAGAAATCTCAACGCCCCGCGCGGGTGATCAGATGAATGCAGATATCAATGAAAAGACAAAACCTGTGAATGCGGCGTTGAGAGATGAAGTCCTCAAGGACAGTGAAGATGAAGAAGATGAAATCAAATTACTCTCAAATCGACAATTAGAGAAATTAGACCGAAGCAACAGATCTGCGGCAAAGATCGAGCCGCTATTAAAAGAGCCTTCAACGCATGAGCTAGAAACCCGACCAACGCATCCCAAGTACGCGCACTTGAGGGAGGTCATAATGCACTTCATTGTCTCCTCTGCGTTGAACCCTGAACGCGACAAAGGCTCTAATGACCCATGCAAGTGTAATAACTGAGCTTGCGTCGAAAGGCCTCGACGGCTTTGAACGACTACTTTTTCAAGGACGTCTTCTTTTACCCTTGCTTTCTTTTTATTCGAACTTTTTCTAGCATTTATTTTTATTTTATTTTAGTTTATTTTGCTTCCTCTATTCTGTTTATACTTTGTTTTTAGTATTTATTTCTTTTTCTTTAATTTCAGTTTTAGTAGTGTAAATTAGATGAGCATGAAATTAGGCGTCGAGCTTTAATTTAAACTATATATTTCACCGCTTTCTTTGCCAATCAATGCATAAGTAAACTATGCGTTCATCGATAAACGGTTTCTGTGTTTGTCGAGTTAATATTAGGGGTAAGGTTAGAGCCGTACATTTTTTTTAAAACGCATAATACTTAACTTATAACGCACAATTTAACCTGAGAATCATGCGTTCATCAACTATGCATTTATCATTAGTTCATTGCGTTTTAAATAGAGGCATAGGTGAAGCGCACATGCCTTCTCAGCCTACGCGTTTTTCCCAGAAAAACACTCAAGTGCTCTATGTGCATCACACTTGATGGGTGTGCGGCTCAAGAAAATCTGCCTAAATCAGTGGGATTTCGGATATTGCGTATCTGCATTTATTACCGACGGCCCAATTAGCCCTTTATCAACGCGATTCAAATTCCCATTTTCCATTTTCAAAACCCTTACCTCTAAAACCTCCGGCGATTTGTGTTATTCACATGTTTGTCTATGTCGAGCCAAGATTCCCAAAATCAAGAACACTTTACTGGCGACGTTTCCCTAATATCCTCATACAATACCCAGTATTCGACTCCATCCTCTTCATCATCACCTGAGGTATTTCGATCTCTATTTTTCTCTCCACCATTATTCCGACCTACTCGACCTGTGAGGCCTTTTGCTTCTCCGGTCCGCCCAAAATCTCCAAATCCCAGTTCCCCATTTATCCCAACTTTCTCTGCGTCGCGAATCAGGGCCACTGCCCAAAGACCGCTTATAAACCCATCTTTCCGACCATTCTTCAGACCCCAAATCCGTCCACCAGTAGTCGACCTTGACTCAGACGACTGTGTGTAAGTCTTGAATATCCGCCCCTTGAGCCGAATCGACCCGGTACCTACTCCAAAACCCAAAAGTCAAGTCAAATCTTGTATCTCTAGGCCCAGAATGAAGAACGTGAAGGAGTTTTCTACCGCGAACTTCAATGCAGGAAACCAAAGGCTAAGCACAGAAAACTCTGAGGCCGAGCAACAGGGTCCTGGAACTGTTTGGACGAAGCCAGCACACTGTACGGAAGCAGCGAAGTTCGCCGAAGAGAAGAGAGAGAGGTATTCGGCGACATCCTGGAAAGAATCGCTCAAGAGGAGAGGCAAGCAAAGGATCGGGAGGATGAAGGGGAGGTCAACCAGCCTTTACCCTCACCTCATCCGCCCAGCACAAGAGGAACAGAAGAGATGGGAAGAGAAGTAGAAGACGAGGTAGCTGTCAAAGAGGGGGAAGTAAACTCCGCACGTTCCCCGGAAGCATGGATAGCCGAGATCCTGAGCGGATTGCGTGACCCAATGGACGCAACCGTTTCAGACGCAAGACGGGAATCACCCTCACCGATAAAAGAAGCCCAGAGTCAGTTGAAAGAGACTCGGGAGGGTGAAAAGAACGAGGAAGATAAGGAAAGAGAAGCCGCCTACAGCAAGGAGGTCGTAGGCGAGCCACGTGAAACGCAAGGGTCTGTCCCTGCGTCTATCAGTCCTGAGGAGATGACCCTAGACCCCAATGAAGGACCAATCAGAAAAGTTGTGATGGCCGCAGAGGCCAAAAGAAGAAGAGAAGAGGAAGAGGAAGTGGTACCCCTGTTGAGGAAGAAGCGAAGGGTATCACAAGAATCTGCCGAGGATAAAGAGCCGAAAACCACAGAGCAAGGAGACGGTCCTGAGTCCCCAATTGCGGCAACATCCTTTGATAGGCTGGCAGAGAAGATGAAGAAGAAGAGGGCCAAGTTGAGAAAAGAGCTCAGGGCCCTAAGAAAAGGAGCGTAGAAAATTGCCAAGGACGCATTGTCCGGCAAGAAGGCACGCAAGGAAGTGCGGCCTCAAGAAGAAGGGGAGACGCAAGGCCTTCCTGATCCTCAAATAGAAGAAGTCGCATTGGCATTAGAAGAGGAAATGAGGGAAGAAGAAAGAATAGAAAAAGCAGCCGAGGAGCTTGAGAAAGAACTACAAATTGAAGAGGATGAGAAGCTGGCTGCTAGAATAAAAGCCCAAGAAGAGGGGGACGAAAAGAAGAAAAAGGAGAAGAGAAGTAGGCATCACTCACCTACAAGGAAGGAACGCATCGGGGAGGATGCGAGAGTGGAACAAGGTGTCAGCACCTTGAAGAAAAAGAAGAAGAAAGAAAAAGAGGTGTCAGTCACCAAACTCCTAAGCACGCATAATGAGAAACGCAAAGGGAAGGAGAAGGTGACTGAAGTACCAGTTGAAGTAGCCGAAAGCAAGAAGAGAACTGTCGACAAAATTCCCGCTAAGGCCAAAGGAAAAACTAAGGTGGCTGATGCGTCGCCACAAAAGAAGGAAGCAAAAGGGAGACGCAGGGCGTTCCCTGGTTTGATGATTGAGGTGGGATTTTTCCCTGAAGAAGCCCCATTGTCGCCATACATCACCGAAATTATTGACCACCACGACTGGAGAAACTTCTGTTCCAGCACCTCTTGGGTCCAACCTGACAGTCCGAAGTTTTTATAATGGACGCATAGATGAAGAGGAAGACGTGGTGGTGGTGGATGAAACTGAAGTCCCGTTCAACGCAAGGGAAATAAATGCAATCTATCAGTTGAGAGACAACCTGGATGCGGAAGGAAACAAGATTATAGAATCAACTCCACCGGAGTTAATGGAGGACGCAATCCGGGTATTGGTGAAGCCTGGGGCTAAGTGGGATGTGTCACCCACAGGTATCAAAACGCTATCAGCTAGCAGCCTAAGACCAGAGGCAGTCCTGTGGGTATACTTGGTGAAGAAGCGGCTGATCCCTACAACGCATGACAAGACAGTATCAAGGGATCGGGTGATGGCAGCTTATTGCATTATGCGTCACATTCCCCTGGATGTTGGACGCATAATCGCGGCGCAGATAAGAGGGGTGTTTAACAAGCAAAGGGGCCAACTCTTTTTCCCCACTCTTATCATAAATTTGTACGCCAATGCTTCCATCTGAGGGCTAACAGAAGTGTTAGACGCAGAGAAGATGATTGAAGTCAGTGGAGTAATCGCCTGCAAAACTCTGAGTCGGTTGATGAGAGGATCACAATATCTGCCAAAGCCTGCTAAGGCCACCAAAAGACCTCATCAACCCAATCCGCCTCCAAAACCACAACCACAGAAGAATGGGAAGCCGTCTAAGCTAAAACGCAAGGCTGTGGCAAGTCCTGATGCCACCATTAGACCTTCCCCAACCTCAAGCCCTTCACCCCCACTTCCAACAACCAGAAGGGAACCAATTCTACCTCCACCTCCTCCTGAGACGCATCACCCTAAGCCACCTCCACCTCCCCCTAAAACGCATCGCCCAAAACCTTCTAAACCTCAACCATCCACCAAACCCCCCTCCCCAATCTCCTCAACAAGAGTTGATGACTCACACTATGGGGATTTTGGCGCGACTTTTATGCGTCCACCCTTGCGTTTGACAAAACTCCATCAACCTCTCGCCCTCAGCCAAACATGCCTCAACCACCAACGCAACCACAACCGCAAGAGCCCAACTCGACCTCGACTGGGAAACAGTGCAAACATACCTGCAATAATCAATCTTGCGTCCAGGGATGCATTCATTGAATATGTTAGCACGACAGCGGACGGAGCAGTTTCACTTTACACTGAATTACATACATCAACTGTTCTCGATTTGACCGAAAGTCCCGCCCCTTAACATCCCTGAATGCTTACAACAGACGCTTGTCATCCCAATACCGCAGCGCCCTACACCTGAGCAGAAATGCAAACCTGATGAAGACAAGACAGATTAGGGGTGTAATTACGAGTTATATCTTCTTTCGAACTTTTATAGCATTATCTTCATCTCCATTTGTATGCATTGTGGATGATTCAATTAATAAAATGAAAAAAATTTCTTCGCCGCATGGAATTTCTAATTGCTTCTTTTGCATGGTCCTTTGCTGTAAATTCATTATAAGTACATATATAATTATTCCCAACTTTTATCTTTGCGTTGAAAAATCAGTCACTATGAGGATAATCATGCTTACACCTTTTGTACTCTTTAAGTTAGATTACTTTCAATGCGTCTACATACTATTCTTTCGAAATGCAAACCTACTTTGTATGTATGCAAGTGGCCAATTCAAACCTCTTTTACAAAATTTTGCAACTTAATCTTTGTTTCCAATTTAAGCAATGAGGACCTTGCTACTCTCAATTTTGGGGGTGGAAGAGGTTTGAACTGTCAATGATAAAAATATGAGGAACTTATTTCAAACATGTTAAAAAAAAAATAAAAAAATAAAATAAAATAATAAATAATAAATAAATAAATAAATTAATTAATTAAAAAAAATTGTTTGTAAATGCAAAACTCCACTGGCAAGACTAACATATCTATCTTGTTAAGAGTTTAGATGAAAACGACACCTGCTCGTAGTTGGCTGCCTTCATGCACCCCATAGTTGGTGTGTCAAAACGAAGGTGGGTAATCGTAATCAGCGACGCATAGATAAAATAACAAACTCCAATGTCTAGTGAGGAAACCGAACTTAGATAAGAGTTTAGTCGAGAAGGGCACTTGCTCGTAGTTGGCTGCCTCCATTCACCCCATAGTTGTTATGTCAGAACGAAGGTGGGTAACCCTACTCAATGCGTGATTAATATATACATAAGAAAACAAGAAAGAAAAAGAAACTTTATATCTTCATCTTTTTAGACTCAGTGTTTAAAAGAAGAAACAAAAATTGTGTGAATAATGAGTTAAAAGAATTCTGAAAAGAAAGCTTGCCGCATACAACTAGACTCGTCCTAAAGAAGAGAATATGGAGGTAGAGAAGTACCATAACTGACGGGTAGCTGATTGAGTATAGCATTCTGAGAGACTAGTCAATGCGTTGAGAAAATGTTTAGGATGATTGTAAGTTTCTTAGATAGAAGTTATGCTTGAGGACAAGCATTTATCTAAGTTTGGAGGTGTGATAACTTGTAGAAATAGAAGTTATAATAGCCTTTCTCTTAGATAAATAGAGATTAAATAGACAAGCATGCGGCAGTTTATGTGATTTTTATTAATAAATCGTCCTTTGCGTTATACTCTTGTATTTCTATGAAGATAAATGATTTTACCACTTTTTGAGCCTAAAATGCATGTTTTAACGCAGGAATGCAAACGATGCGTTGACAACGTCTTAACGCAGGACGACGCGTTAGCAATCTGTTCTTCATGGACGCATGATCTGAACGGAACGCAAACAACCTGAACATGCGTTAACAACTACTCAACGCAAGACTACGCGTTAGCAACCTACGCCGCGTTGACATCGGCCAAACTATTCATGGACACATAGACGACCATTAATGCAAGGCGCTGAGAATCAAAGCAGACTCTTGAGAGATTGACGGATGATTGACGAACATGATTTGTGGCCAAAGTGGTGGATCTTAATTGACCCGAGAATCACGCAATCAGGCGAGATGGACGCATAGTATCAATCTCGCCGTCAATTAAGTAGATTTGCCATTAATTGCGAACGCATCATCTATAAAAGGGCAGCTCCGCGAGATGAGAAAGGGTTGTTGATTCTCGGAAGAACTTCATAAGTGACAGCAGAGTTCTCTCCAGACTTCAACCAAAGACGAATAGCTCGAGAGAGAAGAGTCTTCCCTCCGCCGAACCACTTCACAGCATAGCCTCACGCTTCCATCTGGGCGACTCAAGACATTGACGCCTTTCCGTGCTTTCTTTCTTATTGTTCTATCTTGATTTTAGATTTGTGTCAAGACATTGAGCTTATCTAAAGTTGTATTTCGTTTCATCAATATAATTATCTTCCATGTCTACTCATTTCTCTAAACTTTCCGCTTTTTACTTTCAAACCATGAGTAACTAATCACTCAAGGGTCTAGGGTTGCGTTAGCATCTAACTAGGAACCACAGTGTAACTATTTTATCTTGTCAACTGCGAGCTTAATCCGATGCTTATGTCCATCTGACAAATTGATATAAGTAGTAATAATCAAACTGCTCGAGAGGGTAAGTGATTGTGGAACTCAATTGACAAGGGCCAAGTAGTATTGCCTATCTATGGGGATAACCTTGGTTCTTAACACTCTCCAATGCGTTATAAACATATAACGCATAGCGGCTGACAACCGGGAGAAGAGTCGCAAGTATAAATAGAATACTACTGTGCGTTTCCGATGTTAAATGTTAATCAACCTGAACCCTTTCTTTATCCATTCACACACATCTTTAGCTGAACTTGCTGTGTCGCATGCTTTCCATATTCCACAATTTTTAGTCTAGTGTACAAACAATCGCTTTCTTTAGATTAAAATCAACTCTCTGAACTATTTATTGGTTACCACTGCAACGCATGAAATTCAATTGAAAACTTAATCAATATAATCCCTGTGTTCGACCTCGGACTCACCGAGAAAACCTAGTCTTCTGCTTATACTTGGGTAAAGGATAGGAAAACTTGACAAGACCACCAATGCATAGTAGTAAGACGCATAGCATGCTCAAAACATGACATGTTGAACGCATAAACACATCATTTAACACTTTGCGTTAGAACATTTTACACATACAAAATAATAGCAACAATGTACAATTACCAGGGATTGGACTATGGGTTGTGTAAGGACATGTAAAAGAGTTGAGGAATTTCATTTTTGGCTTGTATATACTTTCCTATATGTTATGTTTAAAATGTCTTAGAATGTGGAGATTACATTGTGAACAATTTAGAATGTGTGGAAAGGAACGGATGGTATGCGTCACAAGAGGGGTGATGTATACTGTCCTCACATCTCCTTTCAGGTTGTGCAGGTAAACTTGGGAGGGGGTGTGATCAGTTGGTATCAGAGCGAAAGAGTCTTGGGAATAGGACCATGCATTATAGTGTAGGAGCATGTAAAGGTTTAGCCAATAATAACATGGTGTTATCATATAGGAAAACATGCCACCTCGAAGCAGGCGAGTAAGGCAATCAGCAACCGGAACTCCTCAGGCTACTGGAGATCGAGGGAATATGTTAGAGGGTGAATCTAGTCATCCTCAAGTTGAAGTTAATGTTGAAGAACTGATATTTACCAGAATTGCAGAAAGATTAGCTGCAGGCATAGGATCAATACAATCAGATCCTGAAAAGAAGTATAGTATTGAAAGATTGAAGGCCTTAGGTGCTACTACTTTTGAAGGCTCTGTAGACCCTGCTGAAACAGAGTCATGGTTAAATTCACTGGAGAAATGTTATCGTGTAATGCGGTGCCCTGATGAAAGGAAGGTGGAGTTAGCAGTATTCTTCCTCCAAAAAGGGGCAGAAGATTGGTGGAAGATTGTAGAAAGCAGAAAAGGAGACATGGAAGGAATAGACTGGGATGAGTTTAAAAAGGCATTCCAAGAGAAATATTGTCCAAGGTCATTTCAAGATGCCAAACGGAATGAGTTTTTGAAGTTGATCCAAGGATCCATGTCAGTGGCAGAATATGAGAAAAAGTATACAGAGTTATCTAAATATGCCATGACAATTGTTGCAGATGAGCATGATAGACACAAGATATTCGAAGAAGGTTTATGGGAGGAGATACGTACTCCTGTAACTGCTAGTACTGAATGGACAGATTTCTCCAAACTTGTAGAGGCAGCTATGCGAGTTGAAAGGAGTTTGATGGAAAAGAGAATGGAGCGTGAATCAGCAAGAGGTGGACGTGCAATTCCTTTCTTTAACACTACTCAGGGACAGTCTGGTAGGAGACTTGTACCAGTTGTAATTAATGGAAGAAATTTGAAAGCCAGACCGAATGAGCAAGGTAAAAGTACTTCCAATGGTGGTATTGGAGGAGGTGCACGGAGACAAGGACCGAGGAATTTTAGTGGACCAGCTCAGTCAGTGGAGGGCTCTCAAAGTGAACAACCTGGTGAGCCCACAGCTAGTTCCATGAGGAAACCGTTATGTCCCACCTGCGGGAAACACCATTGGGGACAATGTAAGAGCAATGTCTGTTATCATTGTGGACAAGGGGGTCACTATAAACGAGAATGCCCCCAGTTGATGCAAGAAGTCAAAGCTGAACAGAGAACTGGTTCTATTACTGCTAATCAACCACAAAGACCTGCAGGAATTGTTGATGAAGGAACTAGTGGATGAAGACAAAAGGGAGCTACAGGTCGACCTAGACAGCAAGGGAAAGTCTTTGCTATGACTACACAAGAAGCTGATGAGACTCCTAACGTTGTTACTGGTACAATTCCTATTTGTCATACTTCTGCTCATGTTTTGATAGATCCTAGTGCTACTCATTCTTTTGTTGCTAGAATATTTACTGTAAATATAGATTCTGAATTAGAATCATTGTCTAAAGAACTGTATATATATACCCCTGTTGGTGATGTGTTGGTGACTAATGGAATATATAGAGATTGTGTAGTTGAAATCAATGGTGTAACCATGACAGCTAACTTAATTCCTTTGAATATTCAAGAGTTTGATGTTATATTGGGAATGGATTTCCTGTTTAAGTATCGAGCTACCATAGATTGCTTCCAGAAGGAAGTTGTGTTTAAAGGAAGTGAGGGAACTGAAGTTACTTTTAGGGGAGACAGGAAAATACTGCCTACTTGTGTAATATCAGTAGTTAAGGCAAGGAAGTTGTTAAGCAAGGGCTGTTCAGCGTACCTTGCATATGTGATTGATACCCAGGGTGGTAAGTTGAGACCAGAGGATATTCCAGTGGTTAGTGAATTCCAGGATGTGTTTCCTGAGGAATTACCTGGTTTGCCGCCTGATAGAGAGATAGAATTTTCTATTGATCTGATTCCAGGAACTGCACCAATTTCGCAAACTCCATATAGAATGGCACCAAAGGAATTGAAGGAATTGAAAGTATAGTTGCAGGAATTGATTGATAAGGGGTATGTACGACCCAGTGTGTCACCGTGGGGAGCACCCGTGTTGTTCGTCAAGAAGAAGAATATCACACTTAGATTATGCATTGATTACCGCCAGTTGAACAAGGTAACGATACGTAATAGGTATCCATTGCCTCACATTGATGATTTATTTGACCAACTTAATGGTGCATCGGTGTTTTCCAAGATTGATTTACGATCTGGATATCATCAGGTAAAGATTAAAGAGATAGATATTCCAAAGACTGCTTTTAGAACGAGGTATGGACATTATGAGTTTCTAATAATGCCTTTTGGACTGACTAATGCTCCAGCAGTATTCATGGATCTTATGAATCGAATATTCCATCCATACCTTGATCAGTTTGTGGTAGTATTCATTGATGATATACTAGTGTGATCTGAGAACAGGGAGAAGCATACGGAACACCTCCGAGTAGTATTACAGACATTACGTCCGAAAAGGTTGTATGCAAAATTCAGTAAGTGTGAATTCTGGCTGGACCATGTTATATTTTTAGGGCATGTGGTGTCAGCAGAAGGGGTAAATGTAGATCCACAAAAGATCGAAGCGATAGTTGACTGGGAACGACCTACAAATGTGATGGAAGTTCGTAGTTTTCTGGGATTAGCAAGTTATTATCTCCGATTTGTGGAAGGATTTTCGAAAATAGCATTACCCTTATCAAGTTTGACTAAAAAGGCAACCAAATTTGAATGGACTAGTGAATGTGAACAGAGTTTGCAAAAGTTGAAGGAAAAACTAGTGACAGCACCAGTATTGTCATTACCTACATCTGGAGTAGAGTTTGAATTTATTGCGATGCGTCATGCTAGGGATTAGGTTGTGTACTTATGCAAAAAGGAAAGGTGATTGCCTATGCATCGAGGCAATTAAAGAAACATGAGTGCAATTACCCGACGCATGATTTAGAGTTGGCAGCAGTTGTAATAGCTTTGAAAATTTAGAGGCACTACCTGTACGAAGAGAGATGTCGTATTTTAACTGATCATAAAAGCTTGAAGTATATCTTTGATCAAAAAGAATTGAATTTACAACAGAGAAGATGGATGGAATTGATTAAAGACTATGATTGCTCGATAGAATATCATCCCAGAAAGGCCAATGTTGTGGCCGACGCATTGAGTAGGAAATCGAGGCAAACCAAGGTGTTGTTGAACACTGTTAGCGCGGAATTGACAAAGGAATTTAGACGTTCGAATGCGTCTTTATCAGTAGACGAGTTAGGGGTTTTGTTTGCACACTTCCATTTGAGACCCACTTTGATAGAGCAAATTGTGAATAAACAAATGGAAGACGATGTACTTAGGAAAATAATGGAAGAAGTGAATCTTAAGAAAAGGATGGACTTCGATGTAAGAACTGATGGAGCTTTAATGAAACAAGGAAGGGTATGCGTTCCTAATGATGTGTTACTGAAAAATGCCATTCTAGAGGAAGCTCATAGTTCTGCATATGCAATGCATCCTGGTAGTACAAAGATGTACAGGACGTTGAGGGAATATTATTGGTGGCCAGGTATGAAACGGAAAATTGCTGAATATGTAACAAGATGTTTAATATGTCAGCAAGTTAAACCAGAAAGATAAAGACCTGGTGGACTTTTAAAACTGCTTCCTATACCTGAGTGGAAATGGGAGCATATTACGATGGACTTCTTATTTGGTCTTCCTAAAACCCCAAATGCATATGATGGAATATGGGTGATAGTAGACAGATTTACTAAAACTGCACGATTCCTACCTGTTAAAGAGACTTTTACCTTGAATAAATTGG
The DNA here is from genome assembly GCA_031780015.1 of Citrullus colocynthis. Classification (NCBI taxonomy): domain Eukaryota; kingdom Viridiplantae; phylum Streptophyta; class Magnoliopsida; order Cucurbitales; family Cucurbitaceae; genus Citrullus; species Citrullus colocynthis. The sequence goes on from QLSR01000146.1 coordinate 201,681, forward strand.
CCAAACTATTTGTTGATAGAGTAGTAAGTCAGTATGGAGCTCCCGTATCTATTGTTTCTGATAAAGATCCAAGGTTTACATCTAAGTTTTGGCCGAGTCTGCAACAAGCTTTGGGAACTAAACTTAAGTTTAGTACAACCTTCCATCCTCAAACAGATGGGCAATCAGAAAGAACGATCCAAACTTTAGAGGATATGTTGCGTGCCTGTGCGTTGCAATTTAAAGGAAGCTGGGATACTTAGCTATCTTTAATGGAATTTGCCTATAATAATAGCTACCATTCTAGTATTGGAATGGCACCTTATGAGGCATTGTATGGAAGGCAATGCAGAACTCCCATATGTTGGGGTGAAGTAGGAGAGCGGAAGTTGATAAAACCAGAATTAGTCCAAACTACATCTGAGAACGTGAAATTCATAAAAGAAAGATTAAAAACTGCACAAGATCGACAAAAGAGTTATGCTGATAAGAGACGTCGAGATTTAGAATTTAAAGTTGGTGACAAAGTTTTCTTGAAACTATCCCCTTGGAAAGGAATATTGAGATTTGGAAGAAAAGGAAAATTGGGTCCAAGATATATTGGACCTTATGAAATTTTGGAACGCATAGGACCTTAAGCCTACCGGCTAGCATTACCTATGGAATTGTCTAAGGTACATGATGTGTTTCATGTTTCTTTATTGAGGAAATATATTCCGGACCCCACTCATGTTTTAGAGGCTCAACCTATCCAAGTAAATGAAGATTTATCTTATGAAGAAGATTGCACAAAGAGCCTCTCAGTACACACTCCCGTTGACTACCTGCTTCTGACTAGTGTGCAAATTCTTGACCACAAGGAACAAGTATTAAGAACAAAAACTATACCGCTTGTTAAGGTTCTATGGAGAAATCATCAAATTGACTAAGCGACATGGGAAAGTGAAGATCAAATTGGGGAGAGTAATGCGATTGAGGTTATGCGTTACTAGAAAGAAGAATAGCCGAGAAGTAGCCAAGAAGTAGAGCAAAATTTTAGTTAAGTGTTGGCCAAGACCATGCGTTGGTGAAGGTAGCGGGAAGTTGAATTATTTGAGGAACCATGCGTTGTTGATTGAATCACGAAGGGTTGTGAGATGAAGTAGTCGTCGCATCGAAGGATAAGTGATCATTGGCGGGGAAAGAAATATGCTTGAGCCATGCGTTGAAGTCACCATGCGTCGAAGACAGCCATGCGTTGAAGTCACCATGCGTCGAAGACAGCCATGCGCTGAAGTCACACAGCGTCCAAGACAGAACGGTCTTGACACGATAAAGCTAGTGGTGTGAATGACTATGTTGTATGCGTCGGAAGTAAGAGGCGCTGAGAACACCATGCGTTGAGAGTGGTTAGTGGCTGAAGGAGAATATAGACATGAGTGCCTTGCGTTTGGAGTAACCACAAGAGAAGGAAGAGGAAGGTGTTCTTATAGTTTTTGGGCGAAATTCTACCCGTTTTGGTTCTCAAATCTGAGCTGGAACAGAGGATTGATCGTAGACACACAGACTGAACACTGGTCGATGTTTGGAGTAGAACGACTGGAGGAAGCCGAGTTTAGGGCTGAAATTCTGAGGTTAGTAAGTTAACATAATTCCTAACAAGTCTTATGAGGGATGGTTAAGCTGAAATTGAGGTTAATCACATGAATCTTTAGGTAAAAGCAGCAACTACAGAACTGCTATGCAATCCAGAGCAACGCGGAGTGATTTTGGAATAACTAGAGAACGAAAAAGAGTTAAGCCTTGAAATTTTGAGGTAAGCTGTGGAAGTTAATTCTTTACAAGTTTGTAGAAGAGAAGAAGTCTTAATATGAGCTGGAAATGCATTTTTAGCAGGGATTAAGTAGAAACAGCAAGTGAGCTGCACGTAAAGTGTTCTTGAAAATCAAGGTATAGCAGAAGGGTAAAGGACAACTCGTAGTTATAGCTTTAGAGTTAAGGCTCGAGAATAAACTAATGAAAGCTTAACCGCATGATGTGCTATAGACACTGAGCATATGATGAGTTGTTGTTTATGTTCTTGTGAATGGAAAAGAAGTATAACAAGGGAAAATATCTATTTCAGGCCAAGAGGAAATAGGAAAGGCGTATAATCCACTCAAGGCCTAGGAAGAATTGTGAGTGACACTTCTTTTACTTTAAAACAATTTTGTTGAACATGATAGTTTGGTTCTCCAATGAAATGTGAATTCGTGATTAAATGCTTTATGAGGCATACGTTATGTTCATAAAGCTATTGAAAAGCATGTTTATGAGATGTTATTGATATAATAATTGCCCTGTATTCTTATGAACGATTTGTGTACGAACGGTTGTATGAAATGTTGTTTCTAAAAAGGAAAATGTTTTAGAGGAGGCTCAATGCTAGTAAGGCATGTGAGTTTCCCCAAGACCCTATGATAACTTGTTGAAATACAAGTTATAATAGCCTTTCTCTTAGATAAATAGAGAACAAATAGAGAAGCATACGGCAGTTTATGTGATTTTTATTAATAAATCTTCATTTGCATTATACTCTTGTATTTCTATGAAGATAAATGATTTTACCACTTTTTAAGCCTAAAACGCATGTTTTAACACAGCAATGCAAATGATGCGTTGATGACGTCTTAACGCAGGACGACGCGTTAGCAATCTGTTCTTCATGGACGCATGATCTGAACGGAACGCAAACAACCTGAAGATGCGTTAACAACTACTCAACGCAAGACTACGCGTTAGCAACCTACGCCACGTTGACATCGGCCAAACTATTCATGGACGCATAGACGACCATTAATGCAAGGCGCTGAGAATCAAAGCAGAATCTTGAGAGATTGACGGATGATTGATGAACATGATTTGTGGCCAAAGTGGTGGATCTTAATTGACCCGAGAATCACGCAATTAGGCAAGATGGACGCATAGTATCAATCTCGCCGCCAATCAAGCAGATTTGCCATTAATTGCGAACGCATCATCTATAAAAGGGCAGTTCCGCGAGATGAGAAAGGGTTGTTGATTCTCGGAAGAACTTCATAAGTGACAGTAGATTTCTCTCTAGACTTCAACCAGAGACGAATAGCTCGAGAGAGAAGAATCTTCCCTCAACCGGACCACTTCACAACATAGCCTCACGCTTCCATCCGGGCGACTCAAGACATTGACGCCTTTCCCTGCTTTCTTTCTTATTGTTCTATCTTGATTTTAGATTTGTGTCAAGACATTGAGCTCATCTAAAGTTGTATTTTGTTTCATCAATATAATTATCTTCCATGTCTACTCATTTCTCTAAACTTTCCGTTTTTTACTTTCAAACCATGAGTAACTAATCACTCAAGGGTCTAGGGTTGCGTTAGCATCTAACTAGGAACCACAGTGTAACTATTTTATCTTGTCAACTGCGAGCTTAATCCGATGCTTATGTCCATCTGACAAATCGATATAAGTAGTAATAATCAAACTGCTCGAAAGGGTAAGTGATTGTGGAACTCAATTGACAAGGGCCAAGTAGTATTGCCTGTCTATGGGGATAACCTTGGTTCTTAACACTCTCCTATGCGTTATAGACATAACACATAGCGGCTGACAACTGGGAGAAGAGTCGCAAGTATAAATAGAATACTACTGTGCGTTTCCGATGTTAGATGTTAATCAACCCGAACCCTTTCTTTATCCATTCACACACATCTTTAGCTGAACTTGCTGTGTCGCATGCTTTCCATACTTCACAATTTTTAGTCTAGTGTACAAATAATTGCTTTCTTTAGATTAAAATCAACTCTCTGAACTATTTATTAGTTACCATTGCAACGCATGAAATTCAATTAAAAACTTAATTAATATAATCCCTGTGTTTGACCTCGGCATCACCGAGAATACCTAGTCCTTTGCTTATACTTGGGTAAAGGATAGGAAAACTTGACAAGCCCACCAACGTATAGTAGTAAGACGCAAAGCGTGCTCAAAGCATGACATGTTGAATGCATAAACACATCATTTAACACTTTGCGTTAGAACAATTTACACATACAAAATAATAACAACAAGTTTTTGGCGCCGTTGTCGGGGATTATTTCATTGATTTAATTATTTTCTTTGGGTTATTGTGTTGCAGGATTCCTCAGTCGACGGAGTCTAGCAAACTTCTCTTCTGTTAGAGATTTCTAATAGTATAGGAGTGAAGGGGACAACCCAACATTTGATATTGACTGTCACACCCCCTCCCAAGCTTACCCCTTCTGCTGACACCACATGCCCTAAAAATATAACACGGTCCAGCCAGAATTCACACTTACTAAATTTCGCATACAACCTTTTTGCACGCAATGTCTGTAATACTATTCGAAGGTGTTCTGCATGCTTCTCTCTGTTCTCAGAATATACTAGTATATCATCAGTGAATACTACCACAAACTGGTCAAGGTATGGATGGAATATTCGATTTATAAGACCCATGAATACTGCTCGAGCATTAGTCAGTCCAAAAGGCATTACTAAAAACTCATAATGTCCATACCTCGTTCTAAAAGCAGTCTTTGGAATATCTGTCTCTTTAATCTTCACCTGATGATATCCGGATCGTAAATCAATCTTGGAAAACACCGATGCACCATCAAGTTGATCAAATAAATCATCAATGCGAGGCAATGGAAACCTATTACGTATCGTTACCTTATTCAACTGGCGGTAATTGATGCATAGTCTAAGTGTGCCATCCTTCTTCTTGACAAACAACACAGGTGCTCCCCATGGTGACACACTGGGTCGTACATACCCCTTATCAATCAATTCCTGCAACCGTACTTTCAATTCCTTCAATTCCTTTGGTGCCATTCTATATGGAGTTTGCGAAATTTGTGCGGTTCCTGGAATCAGATCAATAGAAAATTTTATCTCTCTATCAGGCGGCAAACCAGGTAATTCCTCAGGAAACACATCCTGGAATTCCCTAACCACTGGAATATCCTCTGGTCTCAACTTACTACCCTGGGTATCAATCACATAAGCAAGTGTTGCTATTATTTTGTATGTGTAAATTGTTCTAACGCAAAGTGTTAAATGATGTGTTTATGCGTTCAACATGTCATGTTTTGAGCATGTTATGCGTCTTACTACTATGCGTTGGTGGTCTTGTCAAGTTTTCCTATCCTTTACCCAAGTATAAGCAAAGGACTAGGTATTCTCGGTGAGTCCGAGGTCGAACACAGGGATTATGTTGATTAAGTTTTTAATTGAATTTCATGCGTTGCAGTGGTAACCAATAAATAGTTCATAGAGTTGATTTTAATCTAAAGAAAGCGATTGTTTGTACACTAGACTAAAAATTGTGGAATATGGAAAGCATTCGACACAACAAGTTCAGCTAAAGATGTGTGTGAATGGATAAAGAAAAGGTTCGGGTTGATTAACATTTAACATCGGAAACGCACAGTAGTATTCTATTTATACTTGCGACTCTTCTCCCAGTTGTCAGCCGCTATGCGTTATATGTCTATAACGCATAGAAGAGTGTTAAGAACCAAGGTTATCCCCATATACAGGCAATACTACTTGGCCCTTGTCAATTGAGTTCCACAATCACTTACCCTCTCGAGCAGTTTGATTATTACTACTTATATCGATTTGTCAGACGGACATAAGCATCGGATTAAGCTCGCAGTTGACAAGATAAAATAATTACACTGTGGTTCCTAGTTAGATGCTTACGCAACCCTAGACCCTTGAGTGATTAGTTACTCATGGCTTGAAAATAAAAAGCGGAAAGTTTAGAGAAATGAGTAGACATGGAAGATAATTATATCGATGAAACGAAATATAACTTTAGATGAGCTCAATGTCTTGACACAAATCTAAAATCAAGATAGAACAATAAGAAAGAAAGCAGGGAAAGGCGTCAATGTCTTGAGTCGCCTGGATGGAAGCGTGAGGCTATGCTGTGAAATGGTTCGGCGGAAGGAAGACTCTTCTCTCTCGAGCTATTCGTCTTCGGTTGAAGTCTGGAGAGAACTCTGCTGTCACTTATGAAGTTCTTCCGAGAATCAACAACCCATCTCGCGGAGCTGCCCTTGTATAAATGATGCGTTCGCAATTAATGGCAAATCTGCTTGATTGGCGGCGAGATTGATACTATGCGTCCATCTTGACTGATTGCGTGATTCTCGAGTCAATTAAGATCCACCACTTTGGCCACAAATCATGTTCGTCAATCATCTGTCAATCTCTCAAGAGTCTGCTTTGATTCTCAGTGCCTTGCATTAATGGTCGTCTATGCGTCCATGAATAGTTTGGCCGATGTCAACGCGGCATAGGTTGCTAACGCGTAGTCTTGCGTTGAGTAGTTGTTAACGCATCTTCAGGTTGTTTGCGTTCCGTTCAGATCATGTGTCCATGACAAACAGATTGCTAACGCGTCGTCCTGCGTTAAGACGTCATCAACGCATCGTTTGCATTCCTGCGTTAAAACATGCGTTTTAGGCTCCAAAAGTGGTAAAATCGTTTATCTTCATAGAAATACAAGAGTATAACGCAAAGGAAGATTTATTAATAAAAATCACATAAACTGCCGCATGCTTCTCTATTTAATCTCTATTTATCTAAGAGAAAGGCTATTATAACTTGTATTTCTACAAGTTATCAGCAAGATACGCTGAACAACCCTTGCTTAACAACTTCCTTTCCTTAACTGCTGATATCACACAAGTAGGCAGTATTTTCCTGTCTCCTCTAAAAGTAACTTCAGTTCCCTCACTTCCTTTAAACACAACTTCCTTCTGGAAGCAATCTATGGTAGCTCGATACTTAAACAGGAAATCCATTCCCAATATAACATCAAACTCTTGAATATTCAAAGGAATTAAGTTAGCTGTCATGGTTATACCATTGATTTCAACTACACAATCTCTATATATTCCATTAGTCACCAACACATCACCAACAGGGGTATATATATACAGTTCTTCAGACAATGATTCTAATTCAGAATCTATATTTACAGTAAATATTCTAGCAACAAAAGAATGAGTAGCACTAGGATCTATCAAAACATGAGCAGAAGTATGACAAATAGGAATTGTACCAGTAACAACGTTAGGAGTCTCATCAGCTTCTTGTGTAGTCATAGCAAAGACTTTCCCTTGCTGTCTAGGTCGACCTGTAGCTCCCTTTTGTCTTCATCCACTAGTTCCTTCATCAACAATTCCTGCAGGTCTTTGTGGTTGATTAGCAGTAATAGAACCAGTTCTCTGTTCAGCTTTGACTTCTTGCATCAATTGGGGGCATTCTCGTTTATAATGACCCCCTTGTCCACAATGATAACAGACATTGCTCTTACATTGTCCCCAATGGTGTTTCCCGCAGGTGGGACATAACGATTTCCTCATGGAACTAGCTGTGGACTCACCAGGTTGTCCACTTTGAGAGCCCTCCATTGACTGAACTGGTCCACTAAGATTCCTCGGTGCTTGTCTCCATGCACTTCCTCCAATACCACCCTTGGAAGTACTTTTACCTTGCTCATTCGGTCTGGATTTGAAATTTCTTCCACCAATTACACCTGGTACAAATCTCCTACCAGACTGTCCCTGAGTAGTGTTGAAGGAAGGAATTGCACGTCCACCTCTTGCTGATTCACGTTCCATTCTCTTTTCCATCAAACTCCTTTCAACTCGCATAGCTGCCTCTACGAGTTCGGAGAAATCTGTCCATTCAGCACTAGCAGTTATAGGAGTACGTATCTCTTCTCGTAACCCTTCTTCGAATCTCTTGCATCTATCATGCTCATCTGCAACAATTGTCATGGCATATTTAGATAACTCTGTATACTTCTTCTCATATTCTGCTACTGACATGGATCTTTGTATCAACCTCAAAAACTCATTCCGTTTGGCATCTCGGAATGACCTTGGACAATATTTCTCTTGATATGCCTTTTTAAACTCACCCCAGTCTATTCCTTCCATGTCTCCCTTTCTGTTTTCTACAATCTTCCACCAATCTTCTGCCCCTTTTTGGAGCAAAAATACTGCTAACTCCACCTTTCTATAATCAGGACACCGCATTACACCATAACTCTACCTCAGCAGGGTCTACGGTGCCTTCAAAAGTAGTAGCACCTAAGGCCTTCAATCTTTCAATACTATACTTCTCTTCAGGATCTGATTGTATTGGTCCTATGCCTGCAGCTAATCTTTCTGCAATTCTGGTAAATATCTGTTCTTCAACATTAACTTCAACTCGAGGATGACTAGACTCACCCTCTGACATATTCCCTCGATCTCTAGTAGCCTGGGGAGTTCCGGTTGCTGATTGCCTTACTCGCCTGCTTCGAGGTGGCATGTTTTCCTATATGATAACACCATGTTATTATTGGTTAAACATTTACATTATCCTATACTATAATGCATGGTCCTATTCCCAAGACTCTTTCGCTCTGATACCAACTTGTCACACCCCCTCACAAGCTTACCTGCACAACCTGAAAGGAGACGTGAGGACAGTATACATCACCTCTCATGGGACGCATACCATCCATTCCTTTTCACACATTCTAACCTGTTCACAATGTAATCTCAACATTCTAAGACATTTTAAAACATAATATAAAGGAAAGTATATACAAGCCAAAAATGAATTTTCTCAACTTTTTTACATGTTCTTGCACAACCCGTAGTTCAACCCTTGGTAATTGTACATACATATCTACATGCCACCTAATAAAGGTTTAACGTTCAACCAACACCTCAACAAGTCAAATTATTCAGAGTCTCGAAGCTTAAGCAGGGCGACTGGGAGTAGGCAAGGCACCAGAAACGTCCTTGCTACCTGGAGGGGAAAGAAAACATTGAAAACATGAGCTAAAGGCCCAGTGAGTGACAATTTTAACAAACCATTTTAGTTCGGAAATAATCAATAGTAAAACTATGTTCAACATCAAACCTAAAACATGTAATCACTTCAAATAAATTAGTTAAAACAAACTTTATTGCCCTTATCACTTCATACATGATCTTCAGCAAATCATAAGAAAACAGTTTAAGTGCAGTACTTTTCCTTTAGTTGAAGTGGAGCAAAACTCAACACCCCAACGTCGAAAACTTATAAGGCTCGATGCAGAGCAAGACTCAACGCACCAGCATATAACCTCTAGGTGCATATAGGAATATGGCGGGTTGCCCAAGTACCTTCTCATGTCCTTGAGTACTAGGTCCCGGGGAAACTCACATGCCTTGCTAGCATTGAGCCTCCTCTAAAACATTTTATAGGCGGGTTGCCCAAGTACTGGGTCCCGGGAAAACTCACATGCCTTACTAGCATTAAGCCTCCTCTAAAACATTTTCCTTTTAGAAACAACATTTCATACAACCGTTCGTACACAAATCGTTCATAAGAATACAGGGCAATTATCATATCAATAACATCTCATGAGCATGCTTTTCAATAGCTTTAAGAACATAACGTATGCGTCATAAAACATTTAATCACAAATTCACATTTCATTGGAAAACCGAACTATCATGTTCAACAAAATCGTTTAAAAGTATAAGAAGTGTCAATCACAATTCTTCCTAGGCCTTGATAACTTGTAGAAATACAAGTTATAATAGCCTTTCTCTTAGATAAATAGAGATTAAATAGAGAAGCATGCGGCAATTTATGTGATTTTTATTAATAAATCTTCCTTTGCGTTATACTCTTGTATTTCTATGAAGATAAATGATTTTATCACTTTTTGAGCCTAAAACGCATGTTTTAACGCAGGAATGCAAACGATGCGTTGATGACGTCTTAACGCAGGACGATACGTTAGCAATCTGTTCTTCATGGACGCATGATCTGAACGAAACGCAAACAACCTGAAGATGCGTTAACAACTACTCAACGCAAGACTACGCGTTAGCAACCTACTCTGCGTTGACATCAGCCAAACTATTCATGGACGCATAGACGACCATTAATGCAAGGCGCTGAGAATCAAAGCAGACTCTTGAGAGATTGAGGGATGATTGACGAACATGATTTGTGGCCAAAGTGGTGGATCTTAATTGACCCGAGAATCACGCAATCAGGCGAGATGGACGCATAGTATCAATCTCGGCGCCAATCAAGCAAAATTGCTATTAATTGCGAACGCATCATCTATAAAAGGGCAGCTCCGCGAGATGAGAAACGCATCATCTTAATTGCGAACGCATCATCTATATTCTCGGAAGAACTCCATAAGTGACAGCAGAGTCCTCTCCAGACTTCAACCGGAGACGAATAGCTCGAGAGAGAAGAGTCTTCCCTCCGCCGGACCACTTCACAGCATAGCCTCATGCTTCCATCCGGGCGACTCAAGACATTGACGCCTTTCCCTGCTTTCTTTCTTATTGTTCTATCTTGATTTTAGATTTGTGTCAAGACATTGAGCTCATCTAAAGTTATATTTCGTTTCATCGATATAATTATCTTCCATGTCTACTCATTTCTCTAAACTTTCCGCTTTTTATTTTCAAGCCATGAGTAACTAATCACTCAAGGGTCTAGGGTTGCGTAAGCATCTAACTAGGAACCACAGTGTAATTATTTTATCTTGTCAACTGCGAGCTTAATCCGATGCTTATGTCCGTCTGACAAATCGATATAAGTAGTAATAATCAAACTGCTCGAGAGGGTAAGTGATTGTGGAACTCAATTGACAAGGGCCAAGTAGTATTGCCTGTATATGGGGATAACCTTGGTTCTTAACACTCTTCTATGCGTTATAGACATATAACGCATAGCGGCTGACAACTGGGAGAAGAGTCGCAAGTATAAATAGAATACTACTGTGCGTTTCCGATGTTAGATGTTAATCAACCCGAACCCTTTCTTTATCCATTCACACACATCTTTAGCTGAACTTGCTGTGCAGCATGCTTTCCATATTCCACAATTTTTAGTCTAGTGTACAAACAATCGCTTTCTTTAGATTAAAATCAACTCTCTGAACTATTTATTGGTTACCACTGCAACGCATGAAATTCAATTAAAAACTTAATCAATATAATCCCGGTGTTCGACCTCGGACTCATCGAGAATACCTAGTTTTTTGCTTATACTTGGGTAACGGATAGGAAAACTTGACAAGACCATCAACGCATAGTAGTAAGACGCATAGCATGCTCAAAGCATGACATGTTGAACGCATAAACACATCATTTAACACTTTGCGTTAGGACAATTTACACATACAAAATAACAACAACAAGTTTTTGGCGCCGTTGTCGAGGATTATTTCATTGATTTAATTATTTTCTTTGGGTTATTGTGTTGCAGGATTCCTTAGTCAACGGAGTATAGCAAACTTCTCTTCTGTCAGAGGTTTCTAACAGTATATGAGGGAAGGGGACAACCCAACATTTGATATTAACCCAGAGATTGAGAGGACCTTCAGAAGAAGGATAAGGTAGAATAAACAAAGAATGAGCAATCAAACTATAGAAAATATGGATGCTCAAAATAATCAACCTCATGCTGGGGTTAGGCAGAACGCAAATGCGCAAGAGCACACAAACAATGATACAAACCCAATCCTCTTCGCGCATGATAGAAATCGCCCAATGAGGGAGTATGCGTCGCCAAATCTATACAATTTCGCACCGGGAATTTTACAACCAACCTTCGAGGGTAATGGAAGGTTTGAAATGAAACTAGTAATGTTGTAGATGCTGCAAGCCGCAGGGCAGTTTGGGGGTGCAACGGGTGAAGACCCACATGCACACGTGAAAAGTTTCTTGGAAATTTGTAGCGCATTCCCTATGGCTGGAGTACCACAAGATAGCATAAAACTGATGCTATAACCATTTTCTCTCAGAGATGAGGCAAGACAATGGGCATATTCATTTGAACCTGGTGAGATTACAACTTGAGGCCAAATGGTTGAAAAATCCATACAGAAATACTTTCCTCCGACGGTGAGTGCAAAGAGGCGACGAGACATTGTCACCTTCAAGCAAAAGGACTCGGAGACACTTAGTGAAGCATGGGCCCGATTTAAAAGGCTTGTAAGGAATTGTTCCCATAATGGTATCCCTGATTGTGTGCAGATGGAGATCTTCTACGGAGGATTAAATAAAACATCACAATCAGTGGTTGACGCCTCTGCAGCAAGAGGATTAATGGACAAAACTTATACGCAAGCCAAGGAGATCCTCGACAGAATTTCAAGGAACACTGATGAATGGGTAGATGATGGGTATGGATCCCGGTACATAGATAAAAGACGAACGCAAGCTGGAATGATTGAAACTGACGCGACTAATAATCTTTCAGCTCAGATTGCCAATATGACATCCTAGCTGTAGACAATAGCATTGAATAACTAAGGTGGAACAGTTGCGTCAATGGACGCAATGAACACGGTGAATGCAACAGCATTTGTAAGCTGTGTGCAATGCGGTGATGGTCACTTATACGATATGTGTCCCTACAACCCACAATCCATCTATTATGTTCAGAACAATCTGTACTCCAATACTTATAATTCGGGTTGGAGGAACCATCCTAACTTTGGATGGGGAGGAAACCAATCACAAATGCAGGGAACTGGACAACAGCCGCAGAGAACCAACAACCCCGTGTACAACCAAGGTGTTCAAGGGCATCAAGCACAAAGAAACCAGTCAGCAAACTCATCATCATCATCCCTTGAAGCACTTATGCGACAAACTATCACTCAAAATGAAGAAACGCATAAGTCGTTGGAAGCAATGCTCCAAAACCAAATGGGTGAAATAAAAAGCCATGCCATTGCAATCCGAAATTTAGAAATTCAAGTGGGACAAATGGCAAGTGAGCGCAATATCAGACCCCAAGGAGCATTGCCCAGTAATACCGAAGCAAACGTGGCAACGGTAAGGAACAATGTCAAGCTGTGACATTGAGGAGTGGGAAGATTCTTCCCACTGAAATGTAAGATCAGAGGACGCAAGGAAATCTGCAGCCTCATATCACTCTACAACTAACCCCAATAACACCTACTAGTGAACCGCAATCTTCATCCACCACCACAGCCTCTCAAGAACAAGAATATCACTCCCCCTATGCGTCCACCCTTTCCTCAGTGCCTAAAGAAGAAAAATGATGAGGGCCAATTTAGAAAATTCCTAGATGTTCTCAAACAACTTCACATCAACATTCCGTTGGTGGAAGCCCTGGAACAAATGCCAAGCTACGTCAAATTTCTGAAAGATATACTATCTAAGAAAAGAAGGCTTGGAGAGTTTGAGACAGTCGCATTAACGCGGGAATGCAGTGCATTGTTCAAAAGCAATTACCCGCCAAAATGAAAGATCCAGGGAGTTTCACATTGCCATGTTCTATAGGAGGAATGGACGTAAGTCAGGCATTATGCGACTTAGGGGCCAGCATAAATTTAATGCCACTGTCTATATTAAAAAAGTTGGGTATAGGGGAAGCACGGCCAACCACAGTCATACTTCAGCTTGCTGACCGTTCCATTAAGCATCCCGAAGGTGATCACGAATGGTTATTGTGTGCTGAAGTAGTCGCCGCGTCGACGGGAGAAGAAACGTATTTGGCTTACCATGCGTTGGTGAGGTTGTTATGCATTGAGGTCCCTGTGCTTTGAGACAGTTATCTCTACGCGTCAAAGACGATAGTGTAGTTAGTTAAAAGTTAGACAAGTGAGTAAGAAAGCTCAAACCTTAGAGGAAACTCAAGGAACGCATGAGGGCGCTGTATGGATTAAATGGCTGTCTATTTGAAAATATTGGACGAATAAGATAAGTTATAAAGGCCAGGTGGCTTCATATAAACTTGACACCTTAAAATAAGGATGTGTTCAAAAGACATGTTAAGTGTTTTCATGCAAGGTAACACTTGGACTAATGCATGGCTAGTCACACATGTAGAGTGACATATGGCAATCAAGTGGCAAAAGAGGAGTAGGATGGCAAGATCTCTATAAATAGGACCCTAGGGGAAGAGTAACGACTGATGATTTTGAAGTACAAATCCTTGAGAGACGAAGGAGAACGAAGACAGAAAGAAGGAACCCCTTGCGTTGTAAAAGGAGGTCTGCCTCCAAGAAAGAAGACATTCTTGACAACTTAGTCATCTGGTGTTAAAGAAGTTATCTTGCGTTGAAGAAGGGTCGACCTTGTGTTGGCAACGAATCCAACATTTAAGGAGAACGTGGTGTTTGAAAAGAGACGATGCGTTTAAGTTGACCTTGCGTTCAAGAGAAGTCGACGCATCCGAAAGAAATAAGAGGAGTTAGGCTGCACTTTACAATAGTCATCAACCTTGCATTGAGGGGCAGGGTTGTGTCCAGCCAAACTGATAGAAGAAGGTCAGTTTTGTGTTCCAGAGTTAGAACGCTGCGACCAACTAAGCTACCGAGAGTGAAAGTAGCTAACTAGTGGACTAAAAGCTGAAGCCTTGCGTTAAGGAGCTCGGGAAACGGGAATTTGAAAGGAAAAGAGGAAATTCCTTAAAGAGATTTGTGAGTGATTCTTTCCTTTCTTCGAAAATGAATTTTATTAAAAATGTTGTTACTTGATATGGTCTTGAGATGACTGTTTCTGTGAAAAGCATAATGTTTGAATATATTGTTCAAAAGGCATGTTTTACTTGATTGCTTTATGGTAACGAAAGGCATGTTGCAAAATATATTTATCGAGGAACATCATATTTTTTGAAAAAGTCTTTGATGAACTATTTATGTAAATTGATGGAGAAAATGTTTTAGAGGAGGCTCAATGCTAATAAGCATGTGAACTTCCCCGGGACCCATTACTTGGGCAACCCGCCTATAAAAGTTTTAGAGGAGGCTTAATGCTAATAAGCATGTGAACTTCCCCGGGACCCAGTACTTGGGCAACCCGCCTATAAAAGTTTTAGAGGAGGCTCAATGCTAATAAGCATGTGAACTTCCCTAGGACCCAGCACTTGGGCAACCCGCCTATAAATGTTTTAGAAGAGGATCAATGCTAATAAGGCATGTGAACTTCCCCGGGACCCAGTACATGGGCAACCCGCCATATTCCTATGTGCACATAGAGGTTGAGTTGGCTGGTGCGTCGAGTTTTGCTCCGCATCAAGCCAGGGATAATATCGACGTTGAGAGCGTTGAGTTTTTCTCCGCCTCAACTAAGGGAAAAGATTGAAATGCCAAACGGTTTTCTGAATTATTTATTTTGATAACGAATCTATTTGTTTCAGAATGGATTCACGAGATTGACAAGGTTTTGTGGAAGAACTATTTTGCTTAATCCTTGTTTTATGGATATTGTTTTGACATGCCTCTGTTTGAACTAAAAATAGTTTTTTTTTACAAAGCCAGTCACTCACGAAGCTTGTAGCTCACATTTTCCTATTTTATTTTATTTTCCAGGTAGCAAGCGAGTTCGGATGCTTTGCCTACACGGAAACCTCGTCTGGGCTGTTCTTGACGGAAATGGTTGGACAGTGAACCTTACAGAAGAGTCAAGGTTGCTGTCTTCATATATCTTCTCAGGTTAAGAAAGGATAATCCAGGAGGGGGTGTGACAACTAGATCCTCCCTCGGAGGTCTCCTTCGCATTACTGGTAGCGTGCGATGTCCCAGCGTCTACTTGCCTACCTTGTTTGGTCTTTCTAGTCATGTTCCGATAACATACCATAGCATAAATATATAACAAACTCATCATGCTCTTAACTTGTGAAACGCACATCCTTTTCATTCAGTCATATAATAGCTTAAATACACAACAACTCCCTTAACCCTCTCTATATGTACAATGATAACTTGTAGAAATACAAGTTATTATTGTCTCTCCCTTAGAAAAATAGAGTTTAAATAGAGAAGCATGCAGTAGTTAGTGTTAAATTCTATTAATAAATCTTCCTATGCGTTCTACTCTTGTAAATTGATGGAGATAATTGTTTTGAAGCTTTTTGAATCTATAACGCATGCTTTAATGCAAGAACGCGAGAAACCTGTGGATGCGTTGGCAACCTCTTAATGCAGGACTATGCGTTGGCAACTTGTGGATGCGTTGGCAACCTTTCAACGTAGGTTGATGCGTTAGCTACCCATGGATGCGTTGGCATAATTGAATGCATGAACCCATGTTATCCATGGATGCATATCAAGAAGGCAGCGGAAAATCAAATAATAATCTTGAGGGATTTCTGGGAGATTGATATGTGGTGAGAGTAGTGTATCTAAATTAAATTGGAAATCACGCGATTAGGCGAGATGGACGCAAGGCAGAAATTCAACCTCCAATCATGCAGATTTGCTAGTGATTGCAATGCAACATCTATAAAAGGGCAGACCTGAAGATGAAAATGTTGTTGAACCTCTCGGAAGAATTCCTAAGTGACAGTAGAGTTCTCTCCAAACTATAACCGGAGACAAATAGCTTGGAAGAAAAGAGTCTTCCCTTTGCCTGTCCACTTCACTGTAGAACTAACGTTACCATCCCGTCGAGCTCAAGACATTGAAAAGCCATTCCATGCTTTCTATGTAAGACCCTAACTCAAAATTCTTAAGATGGCTAGTAAGAGAAGAAGTAAGAAAAGAAGTAAGACTAGTTGAACGCCTAATATCAGGAAAACAATGGATATTCCACTAAGAGTAAGAATGAAGGATTGAAAGCATAGTTTGGAGATTAGTCAAAATTTAGATGTATTCTTGAGCATAGTTTAGTTAAGGCATAGATGTAAGCGTTAAAGCGTGGTACCTTAATTTGGAGGAATTTGATACTGAATTTTGAAAAAGGAAACAAGAATTAGGAAAAAGAGGAAACGCATGGCTCACACTTAGTCTTGGAAATTAATAAGTTATGGAAATGAACAAGTTATGGGATTAGCTTTGGAGGGTGTTAAGCTAGAAAGAAAAGAGAAGCCAAGGAACCTTAAGGCATGAGCAGTATGTGTTGAAGGTTTATTATACGTTAGTAAGGATTTTGGTGTTGATAAAGAAGTCTATGCTCAAAGACCAGGACATTTAGTGTTTAAGGTGACTATGATCGAAGGGTTGCTGTGTATTGAGGGGTGGCTACCAGCTATGCGTTGAGGAGTCCAATTCCATGGTAAATGGAAACATAACTTTGATTTCGTGTGAACGCATAGGTTGTAACTCAGTTTAAAGGGTAGGAAGTTGTACGCATGGTACGATGCGGTAAGGTACAAACGCATAGTAGTATGTGTTTGAGACATTGACACTTAGTAATGTATGGTGTAGAAACGAGTTCAAAGGTATTATGGCCAGGAGTACATGACGTAAATAATGAAGCTAAAACCCTAAAGGAAATCCAGTAGACGCATATGGGCAATATGATTGATTGAATAGTTGTGTATTAGAATATGTTGGGCATATAAGATAAGCTTATAAACCTGACACTTTATAAGCAGGAGGTGTTAAAAGGGATATATAAACATGACACCTTATAAGCAGGGGTGTTAAAAGGCATGTTAAGTATTGCATGCAAAGTGACGCTTGGTGATGTTGGATTTTGTATGTGTGTAAATTGTCCTAACGCAAAGTGTTAAATGATGTCTTTATGCGTTCAACATGTCATGCTTTGAGCATGCTATGCGTCTTACTACTATGCGTTGGTGATCTGTCAAGTTTCCCTATCCTTTACCCAAGTATAAGCAAAGGAGTAGGTTTTCTCGGTGAGTCCAAGGTCGAACACAGGGATTATGTTGATTCAATATTTATGTGAATTACATGCGTTGCAGTGGTAACCAAGAAATAATGGGGAGAGTGTTTGTTTCTGATCTAAAGAAAGCGATAATATATACACTAGACTACATGTGGAAGATGGAAAGGCATGCGACACAGCAAGTTCAGCTAAAGATGTGTGTGAATGGATAAAGAAAGGGTTCGGGTTGATTAACATCTAACATCGGAAACACACAATAGTATTCTATTCATACTTGCGACTCTTCTCCCGGTTGTCAGACGCTATGCGTTATATGTCTATAACGCATTGGAGAGTGTTAAGAACCAAGGTTATACCCATAGACAGGTAATACTACTTGGCCCTTGTCAATTGAGTTCCACAATCGCTTACACTCTCGAGCAGTTTGATTATTACTACTTATATCGATTTGTCAGATGGACATAAGCAACTGATTAAGCTCGCAATTGACAAGATAAAATAGTTACATTGTGGTTCCTAGTTAGATGCTAACGCAACCCTAGACCCTAAAGTGATTAGTTACTCATGGTTTGAAAGTAAAAAGCGGAAAGTTCAGAGAAATGAGTAGACATGGAAGATAATTATATTGATGATACGAAATACAACTTTAGATGAGCTCAATGTCTTGACACAAATCTAAAATCAAGATAGAACAATAAGAAAGAAAGCAGGGAAAGGCGTCAATGTCTTGAGTCTCCCGGATGGAAGCGTGAGGCTATGCAGTGAAGTGGTCCGGTGGAGGGAAGACTCTTCTCTCTCGAGCTATCCGTCTCCGGTTGAAGTCTGGAGAGGACTCTGCTGTCACTTTGGAGTTCTTCCGAGAATCAACAACCCTTTCTCATCTCGCGGAGCTGCCCTTTTATAGATAATGCGTTCGCAATTAATGGCAAATCTGCTTGATTGGCGGCGAGATTGATACTATGCGTCCATCTCGCCTGATTGCGTGATTCTCGGGTCAATTAAGATCCACCACTTTGGCCACAAATCATGTTCGTCAATCATCCCTCAATCTCTCAAGAGTCTGCTTTGATTCTCAGTGCCTTGCATTAATGGTCGTCTATGCGTACATGAATAGTTTGGCCGATGTCAACGCGGGGTAGGTTGCTAACGCGTAGTCTTGCGTTGAGAAGTCATCAACGCATCATTTGCATTCCTGCGTTAAAACATGCGTTTTAGGCTCAAAAAGTGGTAAAATCATTTATCTTCATAAAAATACAAGAGTATAACGCAAAGGAAGATTTATTAGTAAAAATCACATACACTGCTGCATGCTTCTCTATTTAATCTCTATTTATCTAAGAAAAAGACTATTATAACTTGTATTTCTACAAGTTATCACTTGGATAAATACATGGTTGGTTAAATTGCAACGTGATATGTGGAAACAAATGGCAAAAAGGGAGGAGAAGTAGTATGATCAACCCTCTACTCCAAGCTATAAATAGGACTGCCGCATGCTTCTCTATTTAATCTCTATTTATCTAAGAAAAAGGCTATTATAACTTGTATTTCTACAAGTTATCACTTGGATAAATACATGGTTTGGTTAAATTGCAACGTGATATGTGGAAACAAGTGGCAAAAAGGGAGGAGAAGTAGTATGATCGACCCTCTACTCCAAGATATAAATAGGACCTTGAGAGAAAAGGAGTGACTGATGATGTCGAGGTAAGAATTCTTGAGAGAAAGGAGGAATCCTTGTGTCCATAATAAAGTCTACGGCCAAGGAAGAAGATATTCCAGACAACTTAGCTATATCATGTGTTAAAGAAGTTGTCTTGCATCAAAAAGGGTCAGTCTTGCGTTTAAGTATCAAGGTGAACGATGCGTCCAAGTAAGACTTTGTGCGGTCGACGCATCCAAAAGAGAAGTAAGAAAGAGTTGGGAACCACCTCGCTTAGATATCAACCTTGCGTCTAAGGGCAAGACTGCGACCAACCGAGCTGCCAGAGGAATATAAGGCCTTGCGTTATATTTTAAAGTGTTATATTTTAAAGCCTTGCGTTATATTCTAGGAATAGAACGCTGCGTCCAAGAAGCTCGGGAAAGGGGAAATAGCGGGATAGAGGAGAAACTATCCTTAAAGTGTTCTGTGAGTGACACCTTTCTTTCTTCGAAATTGTTTATTTTAAAGTGTTATTCTAATTTCATTATGAACTATGATTTAATGAAAAATTATTATTTGAAAGCATTGTACTTGAATATTTTTAGTTCACAATGCATGTCTTATTGTTTTGAAAAGCATGTTATGAAATGTAATCTGCCGAGGAATATTTGATTTCTTCATGAAAGGTTTCATATGAACTAGTTATGTGAAATGTTGGTTTATAAAATGTTTTAGAGGAGGCTCAATGCTGAAGGATATGAGAAGGCATGTGAGTTTCCCAGGGACCCAGTACTAAGGGACATGAGAAGGTACATGGGCAACCCGCCATATTTCTATGTGCACATAGAGGTTGATACTGCTGGTGCGTCGAGTTATGCTCCGCATCGAGCCAAGAATGATTTCGACGTTGGGTGTGTTGAGTTTTGCTCCACCCCAACTAAGGATGTTTTCAATGTTGAGAGCGTTGAGTCTTGCTCCGCCTCAACTAAGGGAAATTGTTGAGAACAACTGATTTTATGTATAACTACTCTGAAATGTATTTATGTGATTTATTAAAAGTTGAAGGTATGATTTTATAGAAATGATAATTTGAACTAAGTATGTTGTGATATAATGTTGATAGCATGCCTGCTTTTAAACTAAAGATAGTTTTTCACACAATCTGTCACTCACTGGGCGTTTAGCTCATCTTTTATATGTTTCCATTTTCCAGCTAGCATGACAGTTCCCATTGCCGATCGAAGTCGAGGTTTGTCAAAAGTTAATTGTATTGTCGTCCTAGGAAATGCGGTTAAACGGGCATAAAGGAAGTTTGACAGTAGGAGTCGATAATAGGCTCAATGACTGCTGTCCTCACGCTCCGTCTCGGGCAAAAGGAGGATAGTTCGGGATGAGGTGTGACATTCTATCTCTTTTCTTACTTATGTTTTAGTCTATTAGCAAGGAATTGTATTTTCTAACACAGTTATTCCGTTCATCAATCTATACATCTTCCATGGCTATTCATTTCTCATCACTTTCCATTTGCTGTTTATCGTCCATGAGTAACTAACTCTCTCAAGGGTCACGGGTTGCGTTATCATCTAAATAAGAACCGTAGAAGACTATTTCATCTTGTCAAATGTATTTTTAATCAAATGCTAAATGATTCGGAGTTGAACTGCTAGATGATTTGGAGCAATCGGAGTCATTTAAGAATAGTTCTCAAACGAATAAGAGTTATGGTCTGAAATTTTGAGGTAAGTTAGAAAGTTCACTCCTTTACAAGTTTGTAGACGGGAGGAAGTTCTGAATTTGCCTGGAATATGATTTTCAGCAAGTTAAAGAAAGAGTTAGAAGGGGAAAAAGGAAGCAGTGGCCATCGGGTGTCGCTAAGATAGTGGTATCGCTAAAGAGCTGAAGAGTGAGCAGTGAAACAAGTGTCACTAGTAACGCAAAGGGCTTTGCATCTCACAACTCTTGCTAAAGTCTCGCTGGGTGTCGCTCCTTAAGGTAATCTCGCTAGTCTCGCTAAGCTTGGTCTCGCTATTGCCACATGGTTGTAAGTAGGTTTCACTAATAATCTCGCAGATACTTATGGATCTTGATCATTATGAAAAGTTGTAAGCAAGAGAGGGACTACTGATGAAATACAGGTTTGAGATGTTTAAGCAAATATAGTGAATATAGAGAGGAATATTAGAAATGTCTAACACGAAAAAGGTGTGTTTACAGGCCAAGAGAAGCTAGGGAAAACGTATAACTCGCTTGGAGCTAAGAATAAGTTGTGAGTGACATTATGGTTTGAGATAAGCTTACTTAATTACCATTTTCTATATGCTCATTAATATCTGTGAAGCATGATTTGGGGTGTACCCATATGTATGAATCCATAACATATCTTATATGTAAGATAGAGCTTGAAAGCATATTAGTTAATGTTTCTACGTCTTACTAAGCTAGTTGCTTGATGAATGATTTGAGAACTCTGAGATTCCATGATTTATGTTTAATTTCTGTTTAATATGAAGTGCATGTCAGTACCTTAGAAAGATTGAAATGGGACCCAATGCTGAAGGACGTTGATAAGGCATGTGGGCAGTCCTAGTATTTATATGAAGCTCTCACTGAAGGACATAGAGAAGGTGATTGAGTATCCACTGGGACCCTAGTACTGAAGGACATAAGAAGGTATACGGGCAGCCCGAGATCAGACAATTATATGTGCATAATAAAAGGCATTTGACGCTGGTGTGTTGAGTTACTCCACACAGCTAAGGTTTATCGAGTTGGGCGCGTTGAGTTCGCTCCGCCTCAACTAAGGATTATTGAAAAGAAACTCAGTTGTGTGATCATAGTTAGTTGCAAGTTTACAGTGCGTGACTAAGTAGATTATACTAGTGATTGTAGTTATGGTTTATTGAGTTTATATTTTAGATAGTCACTCATTAAGCATTGTAGCTCATAAATTCTCGTTTCTTTGATATTTTTCCAGGTACCGAGCGTGTTCGGGGTGCTTAGCCTACCATCAAGACTCGTCTGGGCCTAATTAGGGTTTTGTACTTGGGAACTTGTAAACCCCAACCCTATGTAGATATTATACTTATTTTGAGTAACATAATGAGATATATTAAGCATACTTGTAAATATTATACATAGCCTCATTAATCTTACTTATAGTGTTATCCTTTTAGTAGACCTCTGCATAACTATTGTATAAGCTAAGTTTAATGCCAGCAGAATCTGATATATATATATATATATAACAATGTTAGCAGGATGAAGAATAGTTTTAACACTCACTCCTAGGTAAAGAAGATATTTAGGATAGGGGTGTTACATCACTTCTCACCACTTTCTGTAAACACATGACTTAAATAATCCAACTAATTATAGAATCTGCATAGTCCTTGTGTTCGACCTCGGACTCACCGAGAAAACCTCATTCTTTGCTTATACTTGGGTGAAGAATAGGAAAACTTAACAGATTAGTAACACATAGTATTAAGCATGTTGAACGCATGATAAAAAGCTTAATAAAGATTTCACAACAAGTTTTGGGCACTGTTGCCGGGGACTTTAGACAACAAAAAGTTTTTGGTGTGATAGCTTGTAGAAATACAAGTTATTATTGTCTCTCTCTTAGACTAGTAGAGTTTAAATAGAGAATCCTGCGATAGTTAGTGTTAAATTCTATTGATAAATATTCCTATGTATTCTACTCTTGTAAATTGATGGAGATAATTGTTTTGAAGTTTTTTGAATCTAAAACACATGCTTTAACGTAGGAACGCGAGCAACCTGTAGATGCGTTGGCAACCTCTTAACGTAGGACTATGCATTAGCAACCTGTGGATGCATTGGCAACCTTTCAATGTAGGTTCATGCGTTAGCAACCCATGGATGCGTTGGCATAATTGAACGCATGAACCCATGTTATCAATGGACGCATATCAAGAAGGCAACAGAAAATCAAATAAAAATCTTGAGAGATTGTCAAGAGATTGATATGCTTGATATGCGGCGAGAGTGGTGGATCTAAATTAAACCGAAAATCATGCAATTAAGCGAGATAGACGCAAGGCTGAAATTCAACCTCCAATCATGCAGATTTGCCAGCGATTGCAACGCAACATCTATAAAAGGGCAAAATTGAAGACGAAAATGTTGTTGAACCTCTCTGAAGAATTCCTAAGTGACAGCAGAGTTCTCTCCAGACGACAACCGGAAACAAATAGCTCGGAAGAGAAGAGACTTCCCTTCTCTTCACAGCAGAACTCACGTTACCATCCCGGCGAGCTCAAGTTGAGAAGCCGTTCCATGCTTTCTATCTCTTTTCTTACTGATGTTTTAGTCTATTAGCAAAGAATTGTATTTTCTCAAATAGTTATTCCATTCGTCAATCTATACATCTTCCATGGCTATTCATTTCTCATTACTTTCCATTTTCTGTTTATCATCCATGAGTAACTAACTCTCTCAAGGGTCACGGGTTGCATTATCATCTAAAGAATTGTAGAAGACTATTTTGTAAGCACTGGCTTATATTGCTAAGTGTTGGGACAAGGTTAGTGAAATGTGGCCATGCGTTGTTAGAGAAAAGTAGCCGAGAGTGAAAGAGTTAAGCATGGGCCAAGACTATGCGTTGGTGAAAGCAAAAGAGGAGTATTCTTCTTTTGAGTGACCATGCGTTGAAGGTGAAAATCACGAAGAGTTATGAGCTGAAGCAGTCATTTGCGTTGGAAGAGGAATTTATCATTGGCAGGGAAGGAAGTGTTTTGAACAACTATGCGTTTGTGAGGTTGCATGCGTCAAAGTCTCCATCTTCAGAGAAGGAATGACGAGTTCACCATCTTCAGAGATATTCTAGACACCATTGATGAAGAAGACGATACCTGGTTGGACGGGTTGGTCGACCAAAGGATGAAACATGAGTCACGTAGGTCAGTCCCTGCGATGAGTGGTCTTGAGGAGTCGGACTTTGATGAAAGACCCATTGGAAAGGTAATAGCGGCAGTGGAAAAGAAGAAGTCCGCCCGAAAGAGGAAAATCAGGCCAATAAGGGCAGGGGAAGAAGAAGCCGAGGAAGATGTACCGCCACTAAGAAGGAAAAATGAAAAGTAAAGAATGCGGGGACATCCGAGGCTAGCGCATCATCTGTTGAGCAGTTAGCAGCAAGGGCGGCAGAGAAGTCCAAGAAGCTGAAAGACGACTTCAAGAAAATGAAAGAAAGGACGGAGTTGATTCTCGCCGCAAGGAAGAAAAGAAAAGAGGAAAGTGCATCTGGCGAGCAAGCTGCCAAGGAGGCCGCCAGAAAGACTGAGTTTCTCCGTTGCATAGCTGAGATTGCGGCAGAATTAGAAGTAGAAGTGGAAGTGACTGATGCGGAGAAGCTACCCAAAGCTGAATGCATCAAACAAAATGTAAAGAAAATAAGGGAGAGAAGAAGAAAGAAAAAGAGGTAGCATTAACCAAGGAGAAGCTACCGGAGAAAAAGAAGACTGAGGTGGCCAAGGCACCTGCAATGGTTATAAAGGACGTGGACACAAGCAGAGCAAGGAGAACGCCTGTTAGTCCCATCAATAAGAATGAGAAAGGAAAAGAGAAATTGGTTGAGGAACCAACAAAGAAGGCTGCGAAGAGCGAAAAGAAACAATTCAGTGGGCTCTGTACTGAAGTGGGATTTCCCTGAGCCACTTAAGTTGCCCGCCTTCATTATACAAGGAGTCGACGCATTGGGTTAGAGGCAGTTTTGTGAAAGAGCCCAAGTCATCCAACCCACCGCCGTGGAGGCATTTTACAAATGAACCATTCACCGCAAGGCAAACCAAGGCAAAGTTGGAGATGAGGTGATTTCCTTCGAGCCTCAGGAAATCAACGCATTGTTTGAGCTTCCCGACATCGCGACGGCAGAAGGTAGTGGAATAATGTCGACGCCTACAGAAGCCGAAATGAATGACGCCTTCACAATCATCGCCAAACCAGGGTCAGAGTGGAACACTTCCCCAAAGGGCATTCAGACATTAGCGCCAACCTGCTTGATCGCCGAGACCAACCTGTGGCTTTACTTCATCAAGCGGTCGCTAATCCCCACAACACATGATGCGTCAATTTCAAGGGACCGTGCCATGGTCATTTACTATATCATGCGGGGAATTTGGCTCGACGTGGAATGCATCATTGCCCCACAGATTCGGGGGTTGTTCTTCAAGCCAAGGGGTCAGCTGTTCTTCCCCTTTCTTGTGATCAAACTGTGCGCCAACGCACAATTCATGGAGGATGCGCCAGTTAATGCGATAAATGGAGTTCTTTCAGCCCAAAGTCTGAGACGAATATTAAAGGACTCACCACATCTGCTTGAGGCGGCCAACGCAAAGAAGCAGCCGACCAAGTCATAAGAACCATCACTCCCCCACCCTCAACCCAAGAAGAGGAAACTAGTCAAGAAGAACTTTGAGATTAAGGAGTCGAGTCACAATATAGTGAAGCCGAAGAAGCTGATCAGCTCGACGCCAACATATAAGCCTTGACCATTTATACTCCTCCCATCGACCCAATTCCTGCAGAGCCCTCTTCACCACCAACTTTCCCTTCACCTTCCTGGAAAATCCAAAAAGAGCCACTTCATGTATCCACCACCCAACGCGGCCTCCCATCGCCTCTTCGACTTCCTATCACAGACTTAAATGAAGAGTCGAAGGAAGTGTCACCGCTTTCTTTGCCCCACCTGGAGTTAACCCTCTCCCCACCTCAATCATCTACCTTTCGAGAGGCAACTCCACCACCGCCCCCACCACCCGTTGAGCCGAACTTGACTCTGGATCCTGAGGAGTCAGCGCCCTTTCAGTTCTCACCGCCTCACCAAGAACCTCAATCTTCCAATCTTCCAACTCCAACTACCGAGCCTTCTGTCCACCCAACTTCTTAACCGCAGGCAGAAGCATCTACAAGCACGCATCATCAAGAAGAACCATATCACTTGTGGCATGCTTCTGCTCCGCTGCAGTTTGTTGATTTGAGTCTGGATGAATTGCTGCGATACTTGGATGATGGGATCCTTCACCCCATCATGGGAGACCTGGATGAAATTTGGTGCAAGGAGATGGAAAGTCTCCAGCGGAAAGAAGAGTTGGCTCAACAAGTTTCACAATTGGGTCAGCTACTCAGATGGCGCAGCAACAATTGGAGCTTCGAAATTTTGTTCAACGGCAAGCTCAGCGTCAGGACAAACAATTCAGTGCAGTGATGAATTACATTTATGAAGTGTTCGTCCAACGCATCTCAGCGCCAACTATTCCTCCTTCCCTTCAGCAACCTCTTCAGTTCAACGATCCAAACCCTCCCCCTGCGGACAACAATGACAACGCCCCAGGGAGAACTTAAATTTGGGGGTGTTTGGGATTTTTCCTTCTTTTCTTATGTTTATTCCGTTGATTCTTTTGTAAACAGTACAACGCATAATACATTTACATTACAATATTCAATTCATGGATCTTTTTGTTCTCTTTCGTTTGTGCTTTCAATTATTTATTGCTTTATTATTTTCTCTACCTTGTTTTTGTTTCTGCGTCAAACCTCAATGATGATATTTATGCACTTCCCCTGTTGAATTATTGAAATAAGAGGATTAACTCACAAGCCTTAGGATATTACACTTGGTAAATTACTTCCAAGAGTTTGTATGCGTCACAAGCTTTGTCTCAAACCTCTTTTACAAAATTTTTCTAAGGCAATCTCATAACTCGATTTCAGCAATGAGGACCTTGCTGCCTTTAAATTTGGAGGGTATGAAAGGTTTGAGCCATGCGTTCAGAATTTATAAAACATATAAAAAATGAATAAAATTAAAAATAAGAATACAAAAAAAAAGAATATATTTCCGTGGACAAACAACTCCGCTGATAGCGCACAAAATTAGCCTATTAAGAGTTGAGTTGAGAATGGCTCATTACACCCCATAATCGAAGGTGAGAGCAAGATTAGCGAAAAATAAATAAACGACATCACTGTCGACGCAACCAGAAAGGAACGCGATAAGTGCCGAGTTGTGAAAGGGTATTTGCTCGATGTTGGCTGCCTCCATGCACCCCATCGTTGGTATGTCAAAACGAAGGTAGATAGCCCGGATCAACGCAAATCCACATAAAAAAATCATAATAAATAAATAATAAAATAAAATAAAGTAATAAAAAAAAGAGGGAGAAAATAAAAATTTTATGAATGAATTAACTCCATGGCACATTACTAAAATGAGCACATCAGATTGGTTGGAAATGTATAAAGGTATCTTTGAGGAATAAGCTTGCCGCATCTAAAAATGAGAAGTACTTTCGAAGCGTCATTTGAAAAAGAACTTGGTGTGGTTATTTGATTGTTGATATAGTCAAGGAATAAAAGGCATGTTGAGAGGGTGAGCTTTTACTTAGACTTGGGCTGTAGAATTTAATAAATCTTCAAATAAATGTTTGAGGACAAACATTAACTCAAATTTGAGGGTGTGGTAACTTGTAGAAATACCTGTTATTATAGTCACTATTTGAATTAATTAGAGTAACTTTAGAGCTAAACGCATGATTTTGGTAGTTAAATTATGTAAAATGTATCACCATGCGTTGGCACTATTTACAAAACAAAATACCTGAAAAATTATGAGCTTTTTTGTTCCCAACGCAGGATTAAGAAAAGAAGCACAAATAACCCAAGGATTAGAGGCGAAGCTGCTACGAGAACCAATGGAAACCCATGCGTCGAAACTATGCGTCCGAGACCATGCGTTGTGGAGAGAAAGTAAATACGGACGCCTGGGCCAAAGCTGTCAGGTCATTATGAAAAAAGGATAACACGTTATTAGATCATGGCAGAACCAATGTACCTACAATGTAAAAAGTCTACGCAGCAGGGCAGGGAATTTAGTGCAAAGGTGTCAGGCCATCATGAGCTTCAACTTTTCAATGCCTATAAATAGCCCAAAGCTTCAGAGAAAAAGGGAGAACAAGTTCAAGAGGTGAAAGCTCTGCACAACTCCTCCACCATAACCAGCCTCCATTACGAGTTCGTTTGAGAGAAGGATTTTGAGAACTTTTAGAATCGTTCCCAGTGAGTGAGAACTTTCACCCTATGGATTTTATGTATCAGATAGCAACCATCTCAAGCCTCCATGAAGCAAGAAGTTGCCAGTGGCGGCTTGACGTCTTCCATTTCTGTTTATTTTCCATTTCCCTCCTTTTCCTTATGTTTTGTTAATGACATTCGAGAGGATGGCTTATTTTCTTAATAAGTTTGATTGACGACTATCTTCCATTTATTTCCATATTAAATATCTTACACCATGTTGATTGAATGCTAAATGAGTTAGATGTTAGAGTTAGTTTTTTCTTGAGCAATATGAAGTATGTTACATCTTGATGAATGCATATCATTAGCTTGCATAACTTTGTCTGACAAACAAATGTAGTAAGCACGATTGTCTAGCTGAAGAGAGTAGATGGTTAATCTTTAGCATTTATCAAGACTAGATGAAGTGCAGAGATGTAGTTCATCTTTTGCCCACGCAAACTTACCATAAATATTAGAGATAAGATTAATGTTGTAAGATCCTAACTCAGAATTCTTAAGATGGCTAGTAAGGAAAGAAATAAGACTAATTGAATGCATAATATTAGGAAAGAAATGGATATTTCACTAAGAGTGAGAATGAAGGATGGAAGACATAGTTTGGGAATTAGTTAAGTGTTTAAATGTATTTCGAGCATAGCCCGAAAAATGCATGGATGGTAACGCGCTAAAGTGTGGTACCTTAATTTAGAGAGAATTTGATATTAAATTTTGAAAAAGGGAACAAGAATCAGGGAAAAGAGGAAACGCATGGCTCACAATTAGTCTTGGAAACTAACAGGTTATGGGATTAGCTTTGAAGGGTGTTAAGCTAGAAAGAAAAGAGAAGCCAAAGAACCTTGGGGCGTGAACAACATGCGTTGAAGGTTTATTATGTATTAGTAAGAATTTTGGTGTTGATAAAGAAGTCTATGCCCAAAGACCAAATGTTTAACGCAACTACGAACGAAGGGTTGCTGTGTGTTGAGGGGTGTGACATAAGAAGATGGTCATGGACGCAGGATGAAGGTAAACGCAATAGGACCAACATATAGAGGAAGAGCTTGAGAAGGAGTTGTTATGGACATAAGGAAGGAGTGGGACGCATGGTATGATGCAATGAGATACAAACGCATAGTATTAGGCGTTTTTCATTAACGCCTAGTGGCATTGTGTAAGCACTGGTTTATAATAGTGCAGCTATGCATTGAAGGCGATCACGAATGGTTATTGTGACCGGAAGTAGTCGTTGCGTTGGCAGAGGAAGAAACGTACTTGGCTTACCATGCGTTGGTAAGGTTGTTATGCGTTGAGGTTCCTATGCGTTGAAGACAGATCTATTCGTCGAAGTCAGTAGTGTAGTTGGCTGAGGTTAGAAAAATGAGTAGTGAAGCTCAAACCTTAAAGGGAACTCAAAGAACACATGAGGGCGTTGTGCTGAATGAATGGTTGTTTATTGGAAAATGTTGGACGCATAAGATGAGCTTATAAAGGCCAGGTGGCTTCGTATAGATTTGACACCTTATCAGTAGGAGGTGTCGAAGGCATGTAAAGTGTTTCATGCAAGGTGACACTTGGACTATGCATGGTTAATTAAGCATGCAGCGTGACATGTGGCAAACAAGTGGCAAAAGGAGAGAAGAAGTTGGATAACAAGCTCCCTATAAATAGAACTTTGAGGGAAAAGGAGTGACTGATGACTCTCAAAGAAGAATTCTGGAGAGAAAAAGAGAAGAAGGTAGCAAGGACGTCCGTAGAAGGAATATGCGGCCAAGAAAGAAGATATTTGACAACTTAGCTATTTTATGTAAAGAAGTTGTCTTGCGTTAAAAGGGGTCGGCCTTGCGTTAAGGACAAACATAATGTCCAAGGTGAATGTGGCGTCCAAAGTTGGGTGATGCGTTCAAGTTGGACCTTGCGTCCAAGTGAGGGTGATGCATCCGAAAGAGAAGTAAGAAGAGGTGGGATGAAATTTGCTGAAGTAATCAACCTTGCGTTGAAGGGCAGGGTTGCATTCAACCGAGCTAACAGACAGAAATGGAGCTTTGCATTTCTGAGATTAGAACGCTGCGTCTAAGAAGCTCGGGAAGAGGAAATAGAAGAAAGGAAGAAGAAGTATTCTTTGGCAAGTACAGGTGAGTAACACCTGCGTTTTACAAAATATAAATGGGTTCTTTATGAATATAATTTTATGGGTGTCTAATGAAACAATGCATGCGTTTTCATATATGAAGCATATGAACATGTTGTTTATAAAACTAAGAGCATGCGTTTATATATATAAAAGAATATGAGCCAGCTGAGAAGCATGCGTTTTACTTGAAAACTTGAGAATGCTGGGTAACACATGGGGATCGATTGAAACTTGTATTCATGGTTTTTCTAAAAAGCATGGTGTTTTATAAAGCTTTGAAAAGGGACCCCAATGCTAAAGGACTCGTAGAAGGCATTATGGGCAGCTCGAGTTATAAAAGGTACCCAATGCTCAAGGACTAGATGAAGGCAAATGGGTAACCAGAAAATAGAAATGGGACCCAATGCTCAAGGATAAAAGGAAGGCATAAGGGCAACCTGAGGAATAATATCTATGTATACATAGAAGAATATATATATATGACGCGCAATGTGTTGAGATTACTCCACACAGCTAAGGAAAATCGACGTTGAGAGCATTGAGCACTGCTCCGCGTCAACAAAGGAAAAAAGTATTTGAAATGAATGAGATTTATATTATTTATTCCAAACAGATATGTATACATGATATAACAAAGAATTGATCATGTTATATACTGATTTTCAGTGTGATATTTCATACGAGTTCAATCAGTTTTACACTTAAAGTATAATGTTTTTCAGAAACTGTTACTCACTGAGTTGTTAGCTCATGCTTTCATATGTTTTCCATTTTTCAGGTAGCATGATAGTTCTCGTTGCCGATCAAAGTTGAGGTTTGTCAAATGTATAATGGTATCGTCGTCCTATGGAGGATGATTAAATGGGCATAAAGAAAATGTTCACAGTGGAAGTCGAAATAGAGTCGACGACTGCTGTGCTCATGCTCCGTCTCGGGCTACAGGAGGGTAGTTCGGGATAGGGTGTGACAAATGTGGCGTTGAAACATTGAGAGATGCATTCACAAACTCAGTTTGTAGGTATGTAATTATACTTAGATAGGCTTAAGTAACAACTAGCTCCTCGTGTTAACTTTACCTTTATCGCATGGTTCCATTCATTCCCAACGCATGCTATCTGACGCTAAGGACATTTGACTAACTATCGCCGCATGCACCTCATTGTTAGTCATAGGAAATTTTATTCATTCTTTGTATAGTTTTAGATACTTACAATCTTGCACATATTACTTGTATAGTTCACCGCATAGTCATGCATATATTGTAAGCACTGACTTGTAAAATCAAGTGTTGGGGAAAGCAATGCGATTGAGGATATGCATTGCAAGAGGAAAAGTAGCCGAGAAGTAGAGCAAAATTTTGGTCAAGTGTTGGCAAAGACCATGCGTTGGTGAATGTAGTGGGAGATTGAATTATTTGAGAAACCATGCGTTATTGATTGAATCACGAAGGGTGTGAGCTGAAGCAGTCGCCGCATCGAAGAATAAGGGATCATTGGCGGGGAAAGAAATATGCTTGAACCATGCGTTGAAGTCACCAAACGCCGAAGACAGCCATGCGTTGAAGTTACCATGCGTCGAAGATAGCCATGCGCTGAAGTCACATTGCGTCCAAGACAGAATGGTCTTGACGCGATGAAGTTAGTGATGTGAATGAATATGATGTATGTGTCAGAGGCAGGAGGCGCCGAGAACATTATGTGCTAAGAATGGTTAGTTGCTGAAGATGCTGGAGGAGAACATAGACATGAGTGCCTTGCGTCAAAGGAAAGACCAGCACCAACCTACGGAGAGGGGTAAGTCGGCATTATCATCTTGGTACTTGTGAGAGATAAGTCGGCAGTATATATATAGGTGAATTTAATTATTTTTCAGAGATTTCGAGAACTTAAGTCAATTCCATCCTTCAGATAAACCACCAGAGAAGGAAGAGAAAGGTGCTTTTATAGATTTTGGGTGAAATTCTACCTGTTTTGGTGCTGAAATCCGAACTGGAACAGGAGACCAATTGTAGACGCACAGACTGAACAGTGGTTGTTGTTTGGACAAGAACGACTCAAGGAAGTCGAGTTTGGGGCTGAAATTTTGATGTTAGTAAGTTAACATAATTCCTAACAAGTCTTATGATGGATGGTTAAGCTGAAACCGAAGTTTATCACATGAATCCTTAGGTAAAAGCAGTAACTACAGAACTGCTATGCAATCTGGAGCAACGCGGAGTAATCTTCGCATAACTGGAGAACGAAAAAGAGTTAAGCCTTGAAATTTTGAGGTAAGCTGTGGAACTAATTCTTTACAAGTTTGCAGAAGGGAAGCAGTCTTAATATGGGCTGGAAATGCGCTTTTAGCAGGGATTAAGTAGAGACATCAAGCTGTAACAGTCAGCTTTGTCAAGCAGAAACTAAGGCTCAAGTGTTGATATAAAAGCAAATGAACTGCATGTAAAGTGTTCTTGGAAATCAAGGTAGAAGGGTAAGGGACAACTTGTAGTTATAGCTTTAGAGTTAAGGCTTGAGAATAAACTAATGAAAGCCTAACCGCATGATGTGCTATAAACACCGAGCATATGATAAGTTGTTGTTTATGTTCTTGTGAATGGAAAAGAAGTATAACAAGGGAAAATATTTGTTTCAGGCCAAGAGGAGATAGGAAAGGCTTATAATCCATTCAAGGCCTAGAAAGAATAGTGAGTGACACTTCTTTTACTTTTAAACAATTTGTTGAACATGATAGTTCGGTTTTCTAATGAAATGTGAATTTGTGATTAAATGCGTTATGAGGCATACATTATGTTCTTAAAGCTATTGAAAAGCATGTTTATGAGATGTTATCGATATAATAATTGCCCTGTATTCTTATGAACGATTTGTATACGAACGGTTTGCATGAAATGTTGTTTCTAAAAAGGAAAATCTTTAAAAGAGGCTCAATGCTAATAAAGCATGTGAGTTTCCCCGGGACCCCGTACTTGGGCAACCCGCCTATAAAATGTTTTAGAGGAGGCTCAATGCTAATAAGGCATGTGAGTTTCCCCGGGACCCAGTACTCAAGGACATGAGAAGGTACTTAGGCAACCCGCCATATTCCTATGTGCACATAGAGGTTATATGCTGGTGCGTTGAGTCTTGCTCCGCATCGAGCCTTATATGTTTTCGACGTTGGGGTGTTGAGTTTTGCTCCACTTCAACTAAGGGAAAAGTACTGCACTTAAACCGTTTTCTTATGATTTGCTGAAAATCATGTATGAAGTGATAAGGGCAATTAAATTTGTTTTAACTAATGTATTTGAAGTGATTACATGTTTTATGTTTGATGTTGAGCATAGTTTTACTACTGATGATTTCCGAACTAAAATGGCACTGGTCCTTTAGCTCATGTTTTCAATGTTTTCTTTCCCCTCTAGGTAGCAAGGACGTTTCTGGTGCTTTGCCTACTCCCACTCGCCCTGCTTAAGCTTCGAGACTCTGAATAATTCGACTTGCTGAAGAGTCAGTTGTATGTTAAGCCTTAATTAGGTGGCATGTAGATATGTCTGTACAATTACCAGGGGTTGAACTATGGGTTGTGTAAGGACATGTAAAAGAATTGAGAAAATTTTGTTTTGGCTTGTATATACTTTTCCATATGTGATGTGTAATATGTTTTAGAATCTGGAGATTACATGGTTAACAGTTCAGAATGTATGTGAGGGAACGGATGGTATGCGTCACAAGAGGGGTGATGTATACTATCCTCACATCTTCTTTCAGGTTGTGCAGGTAACTTGGGAGGGGGTGTGACATATATTCTCAACACCTAGTTATTACAAATCCCTGCGTTCGACTCTGGACTCACAAGGAAACCTATAAGAGTTTATACTTGGGCTTCTTATAAGAAAACTTGCTTAATCATGATCATACTTGAGTAATTTTCGACGCATCTTTGTATGGAAAATGAAAATATCTATTTTTGTGCAACACGCTATGAAAATGAATCGAAAATAGAAATCCATTAAACAGACCAACACCGCTATGCATTATATGTCTATATCGCATAGGAGAGTGTTAAGTACCAAGGTTATTCCTATAGACAGGTAACACTTCTTGGCCTTGTCAATTGAGTTCCACAATCACTTACTCTCTCGTGCAGTCTGATTATTACTACTTATATCGATTAGCTAGATGGACATAAGCATCAGATTCAGATTACAATTGACAAGTGCAATAGTTACACTATGGTTTTTATTTAGATGTTAACGCAACCTGTGACCTTTGAAAGATTAGTTACTGATGGATTGAAAGTAATAAGTGGAAAGTGTAGAGAAATGGATAGACATGGAAGAATTGTAGATTAATGAATGAAATACATTCTTAGACAGTTCATTATCTTGATAACAAATCTAAAATCAAAGCTAGAAAATGATAGAAAGTAGGAAGGCGTTTCAATTTCTTGAGTGGCCAGAATGGAAGCGTGAGATCTGCTGTGAACTGGTCAGGCGGAGGGAAGACTCTTCTCTCTCGAGCTATTCGTCTCCAGATGTCTTCAGAAGAGAACTCTGCTGTCACTTAGGAATTCTTCCGAGAATCAACAACCCTTTTTCAGCTTATAGGTCTGCCATTTTATAAAGGCTGCGTTCGTAATTAGTGGCAAATCTGCGTGATTGGAGGTGCAATTGATGTCGTACGTCTATCTCGCCTAATTGTGTAATTCTCAGTTCAATTTAGATCTACCACTTTAGCCATAGATCATGCATGTCAATCTTTCCGACAATCTCTCAAGATTCTGATATGATTTTCTGTTGCCTTGCGTTTCTGGTCGTTATGCATCGATGGAGAACTTGTGTTTAGCGTTCACTTATGTCGATGCATCCATATGTTACTAACGTATCATCCTGCGTTGAGCGGTTATCAGCGCATCCACAGGTTGCTTGCGCTCCTGCATTAAAACATGCGTTTTATGCTAAAAAAGCTATAAAATAATTATCTTCGTCAATTTACAAGTGTAGAACTCATAGGAAGATTTATCAATAGAATTCAACATAAACTACCGCATGATTCTCTGTTTAATCTCTATTTTTCTAAGAGAAAGGCTGTAATAACTTGTATTTCTACAAGTTATCGCACCCTCAAACTTACAGAAATGCTTGTCCTCAAGCATAATTTCTATCTAAGAAACTTCAATCAGCCCAAGAACTTTCTCAACGCATTGACTAGTCTCACAGACAACTACCCGTTAGTTACATTACTTTTCTACCTCCTTATTCTTTTCTTTAGAACGGGTCTAATTGTATGCCGCAAGCTTTCTTTTCAAAATTCTTTACTCATTATTCCGAAAATTTTTGTTTCTTCTTTTAACACTGAGTCCGAAAAGATGAAGATATAAAGTTCCTTTTTCTTTCATTTGTTTTATTGTCTATGTATTAGATTACAACGTGTCGAGTAGGGTTACCCACTTTCGTTTTAACATACCAACTATGGGGTGCATGGAGGCAGCCAACTACGACCAAGTGCCCTTCTCGACTAAACTCTTATCTCAGTTCGGTTTCCTCACTAAACATTGGAGTTTGTTATTTATCTATGGGTCGCTGATTACGATTACCCACCTTCATTTTGGCATACCAACTATGGGGTGCATGAAGGCAGCCAACAACGAGCATGTGTCGTTTTTAGCTAAACTCTTAACAAGAGAAGTGTATTAGTCTTGTTAGTGGAGTTTTGCCTTGAATATATTTTTCTTTTGATAAAAATGACTAAAATAAGTTTTTCATATTTTAATCTTTGATAGTTCAAACCTCTTCCACACCCAAACTTGAGAGTAGCAAGGTCCTCATTGCTTAAATTATAAACAAAGATTATGTTGAAAATTTTTGTAAAAGAGGTTTGAATTGGCTGTTTGCATGCATGCAAAGTAGGTTTGCGTTTCTAAGGAATAGTATGTAGACGCATTGAAAGTAATCTAACTTAAGAGTGTACAAAAAGTGTAAGCATGATTATCATCATAGTGACTAACTTTTCAACGCAAAGATAAAAGTTGGGAATAATTAAATGTACTCAGAATGAATTTACAACACGGGGAAACGCAAAGAGGTAATTAGAAATTCAAGGCGGTGAAGAAAAGATGAATGCATACAATTAACACATGACTGATGATTGCAGAGTTTTCAGTTCAAAGTATGTGTTGGAAGTTAAGTATTATGCGTTTGAAAAAATACAGCTGTAACCGCACCCCTAATCTTATCTTGATAAACACAGAGATCGTTTATCGATGAATGCATGCACGGATGACCGAGTATGCGGTGAAATCAAATAATTTGCATGGAAGCTCGATGCCTAATTTCATGCTTATTTAATTTACATTACTCCTAAAACTGAATTCAAAGAATGAAAAATAAATACTAAAAACAAAGTACGAATAAAAGAAAGAAAACAAGAGTAAAAGAAAGCGTCCCTGGAAAATTAGGCTTTCAGCAACGCAGGGACCTTTCGACGCAAGCTCATTCATTACACTTGCGTAGGTCAATGGAGATTTTGTCGCTTTCAAGCTCTCCAATGTGGTAGGGTTTTACCCTTTGTCCATTGACCTTGAAGGAGGTGGTTTCGTCTTCATTTATTAGCTCGATAGCACCATGTGGTAACACTTCCTTGATTATGAATGGTCTAGACCAGCAAGACTTCAACTTACCTGGAAATAAACGCAACCTTGAGTTAAATAATAGGACCTTCTGGCCGACGTATAGCATTTTCTTACTGATATTTTTGTCGTACCATTTCGTGGTCCTTTCTTTATACAGCTTTGTGTTTTCGTAAGCTGAATGTTTCCACTCCATGAGTTCGTTTAATTGAAGCTTTCTTGCTTCGCCAGTTGTGTCATGGTCTAGATTGAGCTTCTTCATGTCCCACATGGCCTTTTGTTCCAGCTCTAGCGAGAGATGGCACGCTTTTCCAAACACCAATGCATAGGGTGACATGCCTATGGGTGTTTTAAATGCCATTTTGTATGCCCAGAAAGCTTCATCTAATCTCTCTGTTCAATCTCTCCTTGATGTGCTCACGACTTTTTCAAGTATGGACTTAATCTCCCTGTTTGTTACTTCAGCTTGGCCATTTGTCGGTGGGTGATAGGCAGTTGCTACCCTGTGCGAGACATTAAATTTTGTCAATAAGTTAGTGATTATGCGATTTATAAAATATGTACCTTCATCACTAATTATCGCCCTTGGTGTCCCAAATCGAGAAAAGATTTGTCTCTTTAAGAACTTGGACACCGTGTTTGTGTCATTCTTCACACAGGCTGTCACACCCCCTCCCAAGTTTACCTGCACAACCTGAAAGGAGATGTGAGGACAGTATACATCAACCCTCTTGTGACGCATACAATCCGTTCCTTCACACACATTCTGAACTGTTCACAATGTAATCTCCACATTCTAAAACATTTTAAACATAACATATAGGAAAGAATATACAAGCCAAAAACTAAATTCCTCAACTCTTTTACATGTCTTCACACAACCCATAGTTTAACCCCTGGTAATTGTACATACATATCTACATGTCACCTAATTAAGGTTTAACATACAACTAATACTTCAACAAGTCGAATTATTCAGAGTCTCAAAGCTTAAGCAGGGCGAGTGGGAGTAGGCAAAGCACCAGAAACGTCCTTGCTACCTGGAGGGGGAAGAAAACATTGAAAACATGAGCTAAAGGCCCAGTGAGTGACAATTTTAACAAACCATTTTAGTTCGGAAATCACCAGTAGTAAAACTCTGCTCAACATCAAACATAAAACATGTAATCACTTCAAATACATTAGTTAAAACAAACTTAATTGCCCTTATCACTTCATACATGATTTTCAGCAAATCATAAGAAAACAGTTTAAGTGCAATACTTTTCCCTTAGTTGAAGTGGAGCAAAACTCAACACCCCAACGTCGAAAGCATATAAGGCTCGATGCGGAGCAAGACTCAACGCACCAGCATATAACCTCTATGTGCACATAGGAATATGGCGGGTTGCCCAAGTACTTCTTATGTCCTTGAGTACTGGGTCCCGGGGAAACTCACATGCCTTACTACATTGAGCCTCCTCTAAAACATTTTCCTTTTTAGAAACAACATTTCATACAACCGTTCGTACACAAATCGTTCATAAGAATACAGGGCAATTATCATATCAATAACATCTCATGAGCATGCTTTTCAATAGCTTTAAGAACATAACGTATGCCTCATAACGCATTTAATCACAAATTCATATTTCATTGGAAAACCGAACTATCACGTTCAACAAAATCGTTTAAAAGTAAATGAAGTGTCACTCACAATTCTTCCTAGACCTTGTGTGGATTATATGCCTTCCCTATTTTCTCTTGGCCTGAAATAGATATTTTCCCTTGTTATACTTCTTTTCCATTCACAAAAACATAAGCAACAACTCAAGATATGCACAATGCCTATAGTTTATCATGCGGTCAAACTTCCATTAGTTCATTCTCAAGCCTTAAACACTAAGGCTATTACTACTAGCTGTTGCTTACCCTTCTGTTAGACTTCAATTCAAAGAACACTTTGCCTGCAGCTCAGTTTTGCTATTATACCAACATTTGAGTTTTATCTTCTTCTTAACAAAGCTGACTGTTACAGCTTTGCTGTTTCTGCTTAATCCTTGCTAAAAACGCATTTCCAGCCCATATTAAGACTTCTTCTCTTCTACAAACTTGTGAAGAATTAAGTTCCACAGCTTACCTCAAAATTTCAAGGCTTAACTCTCTTCCGTTCTGCAGTTATGCCAAAATCACTCTGCGTTGCTCCGAATTACATAGCAATTCTGTAGTTGCTGCTTTTTCCTAAAGATTCATGTGATAAACTTCGGTTTCAGCTCAACCATCCTTCATAAGACTTGTTAGGAATTATGTTAACTTACTAACTCAAAATTTCAGCCCTAAACTTGGCTTCCTTGAGTCGTTCTACTCCAAACGACAACCACTGGTCAGTTTGTGCGTCTGCAATCGTCTCCTGTTCTGGTTCAGATTTCAGCACCAAAATAGGTAGAATTTCGCCCAAAAACTATAAGAACACCTTCCTCTTCCTTCTCTGGTGATTTCTCTGAAAGATGGAACTGACTTAAGTTCTCGAAATGTCTGAAAATAATTAAACTCACCTATATATATACTGCCGACTTATCCCTCACAAGTACCAAGATGATAATGCCGACTTACCCCTCACCGTAGGTTGGCGCTAGTCTTTCCTTCGGCGCAAGGCACTCTTGTCTATGTTCTCATCCAGCATATTCAGCAACTAACCATTCTCAGCGCATAGTGTTCTCGGCGCCTCCTACCTCCGACGCATACAACATATTTATTCACATCACTAGCTTCATCGCGTCAAGACCATTCTGTCTTGGACGCAATGCAACTTCAGCGCATGGCTATCTTCGACGCATGGTAACTTTAACGCATGGCTGTCTTCGACGCATGGTGACTTCAATGCATGGTTCAAGCATATTTCTTCCTCCAACAATGATCCCTTATTCTTCGATGCGGCGACTGCTTCAGCTCACACCCTTCGTGATTCAATCAATAACGCATGGTTCCTCAAATAATTCAACTTCCCGCTACTTTCACCAACGCATGGTCTTGGCCAACACTTAACTAAAATTTTGCTCTACTTCTTGGCTACTTCTCGGCTATTCTTCTTCTAGTAACTCATAACCTCAATCGCATTGCTCTCCCCAACACTTGGTTTTACAAGTCAGTGCTTACACAGGCCGCTGCTTCTACCTATTTTGATACGTAGTCGACCGCTACTAGGATGTATTGATTATTGCAAGGAGAGAATGGTCCCATAAAATCGATTCCCCATACTCGAACAACTCAACTTCCAGGATTGATTTCAGAGGCATCTCATTTCGGTTGGAAATGTTGCCTGTTCTCTGACAACGATCGCAAGCTACCGCATATGCCCTTGCATCTTTGAATAATGTGGGCCAGAAATACCCACTCTGCAACACCTTCGCAGCTGTTCTCTATCCCCTGAAGTTTCCTCTGTAAGGTCCTTCATGATAACTCCTCAGAATGCTCTGTGTCTCATATTCTGCAACACATCGATGCAGGATGTAGTATGGGCCAAGTCTGTATAGATATGGCTCATCCCAACAATACAACTTACCTTCGTGTCGAAGCCTCTTCCTTTGTTGAGGGTTGAAATCTTTAGGCCATTGGTTGCAGACCAAATAATTCACTATGTCTGCATACCACGGTTCCTGACACTCTGTGTTCATGATGTGCTCGTCTGGGAATCGTTCCTCTATATCACTCCAACTTTCCTAGACCTCTTTATTTTTCAGCCGAGATAGGTGGTCCGCAACCTGATTCTCAGTTCCCTTCCTATCTTTGATCCCCAAATCAAATTCTTGTAATAATAAGATCCACTGGATGAATCTAGGCTTTGCGTCCTTTTTCGCCACTAAATACTTGATCGCAAAATGATCAGTATAGATGGTCACCTTTGACCCTACCAAATATGCCCTAAATTTGTCAACTGCAAAGACTACGGCTGACATTTCCTTCTCAGTAGTAGTGTAGTTCTCTTCAATAGTGTTTAATGTTTTACCGGCATAAAAGATGGGGTGAATTATCTTCTCTTTCCTTTGCCCCATCATTGCTCCCACTGCATGGTTGCTTGCGTAGCACATCAGTTCAAATGGGAGAGACCAGTCTTGTGCAACTAAAATTGGTGTTGAAATTAGGGCCTGCCTTAAAGACTCAAAGCATGCAGACATGCGTTATCATAGTTGAATTCCCTATTAGCTTCCAGTAGCGAGCTTAGTGGTTTTGCGACTTGCGAAAATCCTTTGATGAACCTTCTATAAAAGCCCGCATGGCCTAGGAAACTTTGCAAAGTCTTTACATTTGTGGGGGCTGGCAGTTTGGCTATCGCATCTATTTTTGCTTGATCAACTTCTAGTCCAACCTTAGAAACCTTATGTCCGTACAATACCTTCAGTGACCATGAAGTGGCATTTCTCCCAGTTGAGGACTAGGTTTGTGTCTTCGCATCTCTTTAATACTCATTCCAGGTTGGCCAAGTGTTGTTGCGCATGCAATGCTGAAGTACAAAACTTGTTACTGCGTTATTATAATTAAGCTTTCTAAGCGTTTAACAGACTATGCCTTTTACTTATGCTTAATGTTATTCGTTTGTCATATGTCAAGTTTTCCTATCCTTTACCAAAGTATAAGCAAAGGACTAGGTTGTCTCGGTGAGTCCGAGGTCGAACACAGGGATTATGTTGATTCTATATTTAAGTGGATTATATGCGTTGTAGTGGTAACCAAGAATAATTCGCGAGAGATGTTTGTTTCTAATCTAAAGAAAGCGATAACATGTACACTAAACTAAAATGTGAAAGATGAAAAGGCATGCGACACAGCAAAGTCAGCTAGGTGAATTTAATGATTGGGTAAAAGCAGGCTTCGGTTAACATCTAACATCAGAAACGCATGGTGATAGTCTATTCATACTTGCGACTCTTCTCCCGGTTGTCAGCCGCTATACGTTATATGTCTATAATGCATAGGAGAGTGTTAAGTGCCAAGGTTGTTCCTATGTCTAGGCAATACTACTTAGCCTTGTTAGTTGAGTTCCACAATCACTTACCCTCTCGAGCAGTCTGATTATTACTACTTATATCGGTTAGCTAGATGGACATAAGCATCGGATTAAGATTACAATTGACAAGATCCAATAGTTACACAATGGTTCTTATTTAGATGTTAACGCAACCCTTAACCCTTGATAGATTAATTACTCATGGATTCGAAGTAAATAGCGGAAAGTAAAGAGAAATGAGTAGACATGGAAGAAATATAGATTGATGAACGGAATACAACTTTAGATAGCTCAATGTCTTGAGTCGCCGGAATGGAAGCGTGAGGATCTACTGTGAAGTGGTCAGGCAGCGGGAAGACTCTTCTCTCTCGAGCTATTCGTCTCCAGTTGTGTTCTGGAGAGAACTCTATTGTCACTTAGGAATTCTTTCGAGAATGAACAACCCTTTCTCATCTTGGAGGACTGCCTTTTATAGATGTTGCGGTTGCAATCAATGGCAAATCTGCTTGATTGGTGGTGAAATTGATATCATGCGTCCATCTAGCCTAATTTCGTAATTCTCGGGTCAATTTAGATCCACCACTTTAGCCACAGATGATGCATGTCAATCTTCCGACAATCTCTCAAGATTATGATCTAATTTTTCGTGCCTTGCGTCTTTTGTCATTATGCGTTCAAGGAGGAGTTTGGCGGATGTCAACGCGTCATAGGTTGCTAACGCATAGTCTTGCGTTAGGAGATAGTCAACTCATTGTTTGCATTCCTGCGTTGAAACATGTGTTTTAGGCTCAAAAAGTGGTAAAATTATTATCTTCATAAAAATACAAGAGTAGAATGCATAGAAAGATTTATTAGTAGAATTTAGCTTAAACTACCGCATGCTTCTCTATTTATTCTCTCTTTTTCTAAGAAAAGGGCTATAATAACTTGTATTTCTACAAGTTATCACACCCCCAAACATAGATAAATGCTTGTCCTCAAGCATAACTTCTATCTAAGACACTTCAATCATCCCCAAAGTTTTATCAACACATTGACTAGTCTCTCAGAATGCTATACTCAATCAACTACCCGTCAGTTATCGTACTTCTCTACCTCTATATTCTTTTATTTAGAACGAGTCTAGTTTGTATGTGGCAAGCTTTCTTTTTAAAATTCTTTACCCATTATTCACAAATTTTTTGTTTCTT
This sequence comes from Citrullus colocynthis, assembly GCA_031780015.1. Classification (NCBI taxonomy): domain Eukaryota; kingdom Viridiplantae; phylum Streptophyta; class Magnoliopsida; order Cucurbitales; family Cucurbitaceae; genus Citrullus; species Citrullus colocynthis. The sequence continues at coordinate 244,948 of QLSR01000146.1, forward strand.
CTTTTAAACACTGAGTCTGAAAAGATGAAGATATAAAGTTCCTTTTTCTTTCATTTGTTTTATTGTTTATAAGTAACCATGCGTCGAGTAGGGTTACCCACCTTTGTTCTGACATACCAACTATAGGGTGCATGGAGGCAGACAACTACGAGCAAGTGCCCTTCTCGACTAAACTCTTATCTAAGTTCGGTTTTCTCACTAGACATTGGAGTTTGTTATTTTATCTATGCGTTGCTGATTACGATTACCCACATGAAGGTGGCCACTACGAGCAGTTGTCGTTTTCAGCTAAACTCTTAACAAGATGAATATATTAGTCTTGTCAGCAGAGTTTTGCATTTAAAAGATTTTTTTTTTTATTGAAATAAGTTCCTCATGTTTTTATCTTTGACAGTTCAAACCTCTTCCACCCCCAAACATGAGAGCAGCAAGGTCCTCATTGCTTAAATTGTAAACAAAGATGATGTTGCAAAATTTTGTAAAAGAGGTTTGAATTGGCCACTTGCATGCATGCAAAATAGGTTTGCGTTTCTAAGGAATAGTATGCAGATGCATTGAAAGTAATCTAACTTAAGAGTGTGCAAAAAGTGTAAGTATGATGATCATCACAGTAACTAACTTTTCAACACAAGGATAAAAGTTGGGAATAATTCTATATGTACTTAGAATGAATTTACAACAAGGGACAATGCAAAGAGGTAATTAGAAACTCAATGCGATGGAGAAATTTTCATTCTATTAATTCGTTTCCACAAACGCATACATTCTCTAGAAGATAAATACAAGGAAAGCAGTAAAGAAGATACAACTCTGACTGCACCCCTAAATTTTAACTATCCGACTTGTCTTCATCAGTGTTACGTTTCTGCTCAAGTACAGGGCATTGCGGCATTGGGGAGACCAGCGGATGTTGTAGACGTTCAGGAATGTTAGGGGGCGAGACTTCCGGTCGAATCGAAAACAGTTGATGAATGTAATTCAGTGTGAAGTGAAACTGCTTCGTCTGCCAGCGTGCTAACATATTCATTGAATGCATCATTGAACCCAATATTGATAGTTGCAGGTATGTTTGCACTGTCTCCCAATCAAGGTCGAGTTGGGCTTCTTGAGGTTGAGGTTGCGATTGTGGTTAAGGATGGGTTAGCTGAGGGCGAGAGGTTGATGGAGTTTCATCAAACGCAGGGGATAATGGACGGATAAAAGTTGCGCCAAAATCTCCGTAGTGTGAGTCATCAACTCTTATTGAGGAGGTTGGGGAGATAGGTTTTGTGGAAGGTTGACGTTGAGAGGGTTCTGGGCGATGCGTCTTAGGAGGAGGTGGAGTTGGTTCTCTTCTGGTTGTTGGGAGTGGGGGTGAAGGACTTGAGGAATGGGATGGTCTAATGGTGGCATCAGGACTTGCCACAATCTTGCGTTTCTGTTTAGATGACTTCCCCTTCTTCTGCATTTGCGGCTTTGGAGGCGACACTCTAGTTGATTGAATGGGTTGATGAGGTCTTTTGGTGGCCTTAGCAGGCTCTTGCAGATGTTGCGATCCAGTCATCAATCGACGCAGAGTCTTATGGGCGATTACCCCATTGACTTCAATCATCTTGTCTGGATCTAACACCTCTGTCGACCCTCCGATGGCAGCATTGGCGCTCAAGTTCATGATAAGTGTGGGGAAAAAGAGCTGGCCTCTTGGTTTGTTGAAGACCCCTCTTATCTGCGTCGCAGTTATGCGTCCTACATCAAGGGGAATGCGATGCATAATGCAATAGGCTGCCATTACCCGATCTCTTGATACTGTTCTATCATTCGTCGTTGGGATTAGCCGCTTCTTCACCAAGTATACCCACAGGTTGGACTCTGGCTGTAGGCTGTTAGCAGGTGTTGCTATTATTTTGTATGTGTAAATTGTCCTAACGCAAAGTGTTAAATGATGTGTTTATGCGTACAACATGTCATGTTTTGAGCATGCTACGCGTCTTACTACTATGCGTTTGGTGGTCTTGTCAAGTTTTCCTATCCTTTACCCAAGTATAAGCAAAAGACTAGATATTCTCGGTGAGTGCGAGGTCGAACACAGGGATTATTTTGATTAAGTTTTCAATTGAATTTCATGCGTTGCAGGGGTAACCAATAAATAGTTCAGAGAGTTGATTTTAATATAAAGAAAGTGATTGTTTGTACACTAGACTAAAAATTGTGGAATATGGAAAGCATGCGACACAGCAAGTTCAGCTAAAGATGTGTGTGAATGGATAAAGAAAAGGTTCGGGTTGATTAACATCTAACATCGGAAACGCACAGTAGTATTCTATTTATAATTGCGACTCTTCTCTCGGTTGTCAGCCACTATGCGTTATATGTCTATAACGCATAGGAGAGTGTTAAGAACCAAGGTTATTCCCATAGACAGGCAATACTACTTGGCCCTTGTCAATTGATTTCCACAATCACTTACCCTCGCGAGCAGTTTGATTATTACTACTTATATCAATTTGTCAGATGGACATAAGCATCGGATTAAGCTCGCAATTGACAAGATAAAATAGTTACACTATGGTTCCTAGTTAGATACTAACGCAACCCTAGACCCTTGAGTGATTAGTTACTCATGGTTTGAAAATAAAAAGCAGAAAGTTTAGAGAAGTGAGTAGACATGGAAGATAATTATATTGATGAAACGAAATACAACTTTAGATGAGCTCAATGTCTTGACACAAATCTAAAATCAAGATAGAATAATAAGAAAGAAAGCAGGGAAAGGCGTCAATGTCTTGAGTCGCCCGGATGGAAGCGTGAGGCTATCTTGTGAAGTGGTCTGGCGGAGGGAAGACTCTTCTCTCTCGAGCTATTCGTCTCCGGTTGAAGCCTGGAGAGAACTCTGCTGTCACTTATGAAGTTCTTTCGAGAATCAACAACCCTTTCTCATCTCGCGGAGCTACCCTTTTATAGATGATGCATTCGTAATTAATGGCAAATCTGCTTGATTGGCGGCGAGATTGATACTATGCGTCCATCTCGCCTGATTGCGTGATTCTCGGGTCAATTAAGATCCACCATTTTGGCCACAAATCATGTTCGTCAATCATCCGTCAATCTCTCAAGAGTCTGCTTTGATTCTCAGCGCCTTGCATTAATGGTCTTTTATGCGTCCATGAATAGTTTGGCCGATGTCAACACGGCGTAGGTTGCTAACGCTTAGTCTTGCGTTGAGTAGTTGTTAACGCATCTTTAGGTTGTTTGCGTTCCGTTCAGATCATGCATCCATGAAGAATAGATTGCTAACGCGTCGTCCTGCGTTAAGACGTCATCAATGCATCGTTTGCATTCCTGCGTTAAAACACGCGTTTTAGGCTCAAAAAGTAGTAAAATCATTTATCTTCATAGAAATACAAGAGTATAACGCAAAGGAAGATTTATTAATAAAAATCACATCAACTGCTGCAGGCTTCTCTATTTAATCTCTATTTATCTAAGGGAAAGGCTATTATAACTTGTATTTCTACAAGTTATCAGCAGGCAAGGTTTTGATGCCTGTGGGTGATACGTCCCACTTTGCCCCGGGCTTTGCCAATACACGGATTGCGTCTTCCATTAACTCCGGTGGAGTCACTCTATTATTTTGTTTCCTTTTGCATCCGCGTTGTCCCTCAACTTATATATTGCATTTATTTCCCTTGCGTTGAATGGGACCTCATTTTCTTCGACTACTACCACGTCCTCCTCTTCGTCAATGCGTTCGTTATAAAAATTGCGGACTAAGTCGGGTTGGATCCAAGGAGTGCTGGAACAGAAATTTCTCCACCCCTGGTAGTCGATGATTGCAGTAATGTATTGCAGCAACGGGGCTTCTTCCGAGAAAAATCCCACCTCCATTAATAAATCAGGGAACGCTCTGCATCTCCCTTTTCCCTCCTTCTTTGGCGACGCATCCGCTACCTTCTCTTTTCCTTTGACCGTAGCAGGTATTTTATCCACCGTCTTTTTTTTGCTCTTGGCCATGTCAGTTACTTCCTTTTTCTTCTTTTTCAAGGCGCTGACACCTTGCTCCTCTAACGCATCCTCCCCTATGCGTTCCTTCGGAGTAGGCGAGTGGTGCGTACTTTTCTTTTTCTTTTTCTTCTTGCCCTCCCTATCTTCTTGGGCATTTATTCGTGCAGCCAACTCCTCATCTTCTTCCATTTGCAGCTCTCTTTCAAGCTCCTCAGCTGCTTTTTCTATTCTTTCTTCTTCCCTCATTTCCTCATCTAATGCCATAGCAGCTTCATCAATTTGAGGATCATGAAGGCCTTGTGTTTCTCCTTCTTTCTCAGGTCGCACTACCCTGCACACCTTTTTGCTGGACAATGCGTCCTTCGCAATTTTCTCTGCTCCTTTTCTTAGGGCCCTGAGCTTTTTCCTCAACTTGGCCCTTTTCTTCTTCATCGTCTCTGCCAATCTATCAAAGGATGTCGTCGCAATCGGGGACTCAGGTCCGTCTCCTTGCTCTACGTTTCTCGGCTTTTCATCCTTGGTAGTTTCTTCTGATACCCTTCTTTTCTTCCTTATCAAGGATACCACTTCTTCTTCTTCTTCTCTTCTTCTCTTGGCCTCTGTGGCCATCACAACTTTTTTTATGGGTCCTTCATTGGAGTCTAGTATCGTCTCCTTAGGACTGATGGATGCAAGGACTAACCCATACGTTTTAACTGGCTCGCCTACGATCTCCTTGCTGTAAGCGGCGTCTCCTTCCTTATTGCCCCTAGTCTCTTCACCCTCCCGAGTCTCTTTTGGCTGACTCTGGTCCTCTTTTATTGGTGAGGGTGATTCCCTTCTTGCATCTGAAACGCATGCTTCAAACGGATCTCGCAAGCTGCTGAGAATTTGTGCTATCCATTCGTCTGGGGAATGCGCAGAGTTCACTTCCCCTTTTTTCACCACCACATCCTCTTCTACTCCTCCCCCTACTCATCAGTCCCTCTTGTGCTGGGATGTCTTGATGAAGGCAAAGGTTGGTTGACCTCCCCGTCATCTTCCCTAGCCTTTGCGTCTCTTTTCTCTCGAGCAATCCTCTCGAGGATATCGCCAAAGACATTCCGCTCATCTTTGCGGTGGATTTCACTGCTTCCGTACAGTGTGCTAGCTTCATCGCCAACTGTTCCAGGACCCAGAGTTTTCCATGCTTAATCGTTGATTTACGGCATTGAAGTTTGCGGTGGACAACTCCTTAACACTCTTCATTATGTGCTTTGGGATACAGGACTTTACCCGGCTCTTGGGTTTTGGGGTGGGTGCTGGGTCGATTTAGCTGAGGGGTGGGATGTCCAGGACTTCCACACAATCGTCTAAGTCAAGATCGACTACTGGTGGACGGACTGGAGGTCTGAAGAAGGGTCTGAAAAATGGGGTGATAGGCGGTCTTTGGGCGTTGGCCCTGATCCGTGACGCCGAAAAATTTAGGATGAACGGAGGGCTAGGGTTTGGAGATCTAGGGCAGACTGGAGAAGCGAAAGGCCTCACAGGTCGGGTAAAAGAGAAAAATGGAGTTCGAGGGTTAAGAAATACCTCGGGGACTAGGCGCGGTTCAGATGAAGAAGAAGATGGGGTCGAATATTGGGTGTTGTAGGAAGATATTGAGGAAACATCGCAGGCGAAATGTTCTTGATTTTGGGAGTCGGATTGGCTAGACATAGACAGAATCGCGAAGAATGCCAATCGCTGGAGGTTTTGAAGATGAAAGGGTTGAAAATGGTAAATGGAAAATCGAATCGCATTAATAAATGGCTAATTAAGCTGTCGGCAATAAATGAAGATACGCGATATCTGAAATCCCACTGATCTAGGTAAATTTATTGAGCCGCACACCCATCAAGTGTGATGGGCGGCTAATGATGCAAATAAGCACTCGAGTGCTTCTCGAAAAATGCATCGACTCAAAAGACGCATGCGTTACTCGGTTTGCTCTTTCTAAAACGCACTCATGTAATTGACAAACGCATACTGATGAACGCATGGTTCTCAGTTCAGTTATGCGTTGGACACAGCATAAATGGCAGAGTATGCAGTGAAATCACAGTTTACATTAAAGCTTGACACATAATTTCATGCTCATTTAATTTACACTACTCTTAAGACTGAATTCAAAGAATGAAAAATAAACGCAAAAGGAAAAAAATAAAATAAAATAAATACTAATACAAGTACAAACAAAAAGGAAGAAAGCAAGAGTAAAAGAAAGCGTCCCAGGAAAAGTAGGTGTTCATCAACGCAGGGACCTTTCAACGCAAGTTCAGTTTTTACACTCGCGTAAGTCAATGGAGCCTTTATCGCGTTCAGGGTTAAACGCAGAGGAGACAATGAATTGCAGTATGACCTCCCTCAAGTGAGCGTACTTGGGATGCGTTGGTCTGGCTCCTAGCTCATGCATTGAAGGCTCTTCTAAATACGGCTCGATCTTTGCCGTGAGTCTGTTGCTCCGGTTTGATTGTTCTATTATACAAATAGATAGTAGTTTAATTTCATCCTCTTCACCATCTTCACCGTCCTTGAGGATTTCATCTTTCAACACCGCATTCTCAAGTCTTGTCTTTTTATCGGTGTCTGCGATTACCTGACAAGATTGGAAATGATCAGGATCTTTCAATGCGTTAACTACATTGAATTTTACCTTATCACCCATGCGAGGTGTTGTAATTCTTCTTGGACGTCAATCAGGGCGCATCAAGAAGTGGTATCTTCATTTACAAACGCAGGTTCTGCCTGCGTTGCTTTTTCTCTCCTCTCTCTATTTTCCTCTTCTTTTGATTTGGTGAAAGATGATGGATGTTGGATATCATGGGTGGCACTCTCCATCTATTGACTTGTAGTTAGAGCATTTACGGGTTGCAAGTCTTCTTGTGTTTCATTCTTGAGCTCCTCTGCAATTTGACTCAATTGAGCTTCTAAATTTCTGATTGCAGTGGCTTGATTCTGGAGCCTCGCTTCATTTTTATAAATGACTTCTCGTAAAAGAGATTCCATGGAAGATAATAAGGATGATGCATCTGCTTGCGGATCCCTCTAATACTGATGATTCTGGCCTTGATCCCATTGGTTGAAACCAGGAGGGTTGCCTCTTTGCGGCTGCTGCTCAACTCTCTGCATTTGTTGTTGATTTCCACCCCATCCGAAGTTAAGGTGGTTCCTCCTACCTGAATTGTACGTCTCACCATAGCGGATGTTTTGAACATCGTAGATTGACTGGGCATTGTAGGGACACATGTCATACAAGTGCCCCGCACCATACTGCACGCAACTTACAAACGCTGTAGGATTCACTGCGTTCATCGCAGCAACTGATCTACCTTGATTGTTCAAGGCTATCGTCTTCAGCAAAGATGTCATATTGGCAATCTGAGCTGAGAGATTAGTGGCAACATCAGCTTCAAGCAATCCAGCTTGCGTTTGCCTTCTATCGGTGGAGCGAAATCCATATCCATCGTCCACCCATTCATTAGTATTCCATGAAATTCTGTCGAGAATATCTATGTCTTGTGAGTAGGTGATGCGCACTTTTAGTGTTAACCGCAAGTGTACGGGTCAAGTTATAATATAAGACGGTTAAGTCTAAATATCGTTCTACTGGAGATCAAATTGTGAAGGCTTAAGTTACTTAGCTATTCTAGAGTTGAATCAATTTTATTTGAGGATCGAAATTGAAAATTATGAGTTACGGAAAATATAAATCAAATAAGGAAAGTATTAAAGTGAGAAACACAAGAGTCAAAGAGAGTTCTAGGGTAATGAATCCTTGTTTATTTCATCATGCAATATTATAGATATCATGGATTTTATTGTCATTCATATGCCTAAGTCTAGAAACTTAATTCCAAGTTATTTTCTCTAAAAAACAACCCTTTCTCATGCAACTCTATTGATTATTAATCTCTTAAAACCAATACAAAATTACATGGCATTAAAAATAGTCTTTAGCAACTTTTATTCTCAACCTAACTACTCTCGTGATAAATTAACAACAATTCATTGTTATAGATCAAGTTAAACATACAATCTCTCAATCATACATCTTACCTAACAAGTGAAGATGACAAATCCACAAGAATTAAACACAATAACAATGAAAAGCATAATCATTCCAACAAAACCATGAAAGTCTACAAGATCAACATAAATTCATAAACAAATCATCAAAACCCTAAAACTAAAGAGTTTAGCCACTCATAGCTTGAAGCAACATGTTTAAACAAAATAAACAAAAAAAGAGTGTAAAGAAAGGGAAGCTCTACTGAAAAGAGGCTCTTGATTGAGGTAGCACCGTCACGATCTCCTTGGCTCTCACATCGGAATTCGAAGGGCACCACGACTATCTCGAACTCTTTTCCTCTTCCTTGCAACTAACTCACTCTTTGAACTCTCACTCAATTCTCTCCTTTTTGTGCCTCTTTAGTTCTGTAACTTCCTTGATTTGATTTGATTTCTTTTTTTTTCCCTTTGGGCTGCTGGAAACCTCCAAATTTATAGAGTTTGGCCGCCCAAAAACTTACCAAAAATAACACATTTTCATTTAAGGAAAACTGGCGTCGCGGCGCTGTAAACGCTCTTGAAGATTTTGGAATGACGTCGCGACGCTGTTGGAGAGCGCCGCGGCGCTAGGGCTATGATCAGAAAAGTTTGCTCTTGGGTTTTAGCACCGCGGCGCTGCCCCAATTTGTGCCATTTTGAGTTTTTCAGCTCTTTTTTGCGGTATTCTTGCTCGTTTTTTATCTTTTAGTCTTTTCTTCTAATTTTCCTCATTTTAACCTGAAAACCACTAGCAAACAAGTGAAATCTAATATAAACTCCCTTAATTTGAGAGAATAGAAAGCACTTTTCATGTAAGCATTCGTTCCTATTACTAAGTCTTGGGGCAAGGCAATTGAAATGTGACCATGCGTTGTTAGAGGAGAAGTAGCCGAGAATGAGAGCAAAATTTTGGCTAAGTGTTGGCCAAGACTATGCGTTGGTGAATGAAGAGAAAAGTTAAACTCTTTGAGTGGCCATGCGTTGCTGATGGAATCACGAAGGGTTGTGAGTTGAAGTAGCTACCAGCGTTGGAGGATAAGTGTAAGCACTGACTTGATTGGGGAGAGCAATACGATTGAGGTTATGCGTTACTAGAAGAAGAATAGCCGAGCAGTAGCCAAGAAGTAGAGCAAAATTTTAGTTAAGTGTTGGCCAAGACCATGCGTTGGTGAAAGTAGCGGGAAGTTGAATTATTTGAGGAACCATGCGTTGTTGATTGAATCACGAAGGGTTGTGAGATGAAGTAGTCGTCGCATCGAAGGATAAATGATCATTGGCGGGAAAAGAATACGCTTGAACCATGCGTTGAAGTCACCATGCGTCGAAGACAACCATGCGCTGAAGTCACACTGCGTCCAAGATAGAACGGTCCCGACATGATGAAGTTAGTGGTGTGAATGACTATGTTGTATGCGTCGAAGGTAGGAGGCGCCTAGAACACCATGCACTGAGAATGGTTAGTTGTTCTTTTAGTTTTTGGACGAAATTTCACTCGTTTTGGTGCTCAAATTAGAGCTGGAACAGGAGACTGATTGCAGATGCACAGACTAAACAGTGGTTGATGTTTAGAGTGAACGACTCAAGGAAGCCGAGTTTGGGGCTGAAATTTTGAGGTTAGTAAGTTAACATAATTCCTAACAAGTCTTATGAAGGATGGTTAAGCTGAAATTGAAGTTAACCACATGAATCTTTAGGTAAAAGCAGCAACTACATAACTGTTATGCAATCTGGAGCAATGTGGAGTGATTTTGGCATAACTGGAGAACGAAAAAGAGTTAAGCCTTGAAATTTTGAGGTAAGCTATGGAACTTAATTCCTTACAAGTTTGTAGAAGGGAAGAAGTCTTAATATTGGCTGGAAATGCATTTTTAGCAGGGATTAAGCAGAGAGATTAAGGCGGTAGCAGTCAGCTTTGTTAAGGAGTAGTTAAAGCTCAACGTGGGTATAACAGCAGGAGTAAACTGCACACAAAGTGTCCCTGGAATCAGGGTATAACAGAAGGGTAAGGAACAATTAGTAGTTATAGCTTTAGTGTTAAAGTTTGAGAATAAACCTATGAGAGCCTAACCGTGTGACGAATTACAAACATTGTGCGTATACTGAGTTACTGTTTATGTTTTGATGAATGGAAAAGGAGTATAACAAGGGAAAATATCTATTTCAGGCCAAGAGAAAATAGGAAAGGCGTATAATCCACTCAAGGCCTAGGAAGAATTGTGAGTGACACTTCCTTTACTTTAAAACGATTTTGTTGAACATGATAGTTCATTTTTCAAATGAAATGTGAATTTGTGATTAAATGATTTATGAAGCATATTTATGTTCTTAAAGCTGTTGAAAAGCATGTTTATGAAATGTTATTGATATAATAATTGTCCTGTATTCTTATGAACGATTTGTATACGAACGGTTTATATAAAATGTTGCTTCTAAAAAGGAAAATGTTTTAGAGGAGGCTCAATGCTAGTAAGGCATGTGAATTTCCCCGAGACCCAGTACTTGGGCAACCCGCCTATAAAATGTTTTAGAAGAGGCTTAATGCTGAAGGACATGAGAAGGCATGTGAGTTTCCCCAGAACCCAGTACTGAAGGACATGGAGAAGGTACTTGGGCAACCTGCCATAGTCCTATGTGCACATAGAGGTTATATCCTGGTGCGTTGAGTCTTGCTCCGCATCGAGCCTTATATGTTTTCGACGTTGGGGTGTTGAGTTTTGCTCCACTTCAACTAAGGGAAAAGTATTGTATCTAAACTGTTATCTTATGATTTGTTAAAAAATCATGTATGAATTGATAAGGGCAATTAAGCTTGTCTTAACTAATACATATGAAGTGACTTCATGTTTTATACTTGACGTTGAACTCAGTTTTATTCCTGATGATTTCGAGCTAAAATAGTTTGCTAAATTAGTCACTCACTGGGCTTTTAGCTCACGTTTTCCATGTTTTCTTTCCCCTCCAGGTAGCAAGGACGTTACTGGTGCTTTGCCTTCTCCCACTTGCCCTGCTTAAGCTTTGAGTCTTCGGAAAATCTGACTTGTTGAAGTGTTGTTTGTATGTTAAACCTGTATTAGGTGGCATGTAGATATGTATGTACAATTACTAGGGGTTGAACTATGGGTTGTGTAGGGACATATAAAAGAGTTGAGAAATTTCATTTTTGGCTTGTATATACTTTTCTATATGTGATGTTTAAAATGTCTTAGAATGTGGAGATTACATTGTGAACAGTTTAGAATGTGTGTGAAGGAATGGATGGTATGCGTCACAAGAGGGGTGATGTATACTGTCCTCACATCTCCTTTCAGGTTATGCGGGTAAACTTGCGAGGGGGTGTGACAATAAGTGATTATTGGCGGGGGAAGAAATATGCTTGAACCACCATGTGTTGGTAAGGCCAGGCGCTGAAGTCAACTTGCATCGAAGACAGTGGTCTCGATGCGATGAAGATATTGGTGTGAATGACTGAGTTGTATGCATCAAAAGTAGGAGGCGTTAAGGGTGGCCGTTTGCTAAGGGCGTTGAGGGTAGGCTGCATTGAACGCCTTACCTTGAATTAAGAAGGGAAACCCCATGCGCCAACCTGCACCAGAAAGTTAAGTCGGCAATATATATATAGGTGAGAAGCTTGAATAATTAATCATTTTTAGACATTTTCGAGAACTTAAGTTGGTTCCATTTCTCAGATAAACTATAAGGAAAGAAAAAGAAGGTGTTCTTATGGATTTCAGATAGAATTTTACTCGTTTTGATATCGAAATCTAAGCTGGAACAGCACGATATTAGCGGATGCATAAGCCGAACAGTATCAGATGTTTGGAGTAAAACAAATCGAAGAGATCGAGCATAAGGCTAAAATTTTAAGGTTAGTAAGTTAACTCAATTCTGAATAACTTTTATGAAGGATGTTTGAGTTGAAATGGATTAGAAACATGTAAACTTTCAGCTGGAAGTGACTGATAAGGAATTTCTGTGCAATCTATAGTAGTGTGGAGAAATCTAGCAATATTTGACGAACGAGGACGAGTTAAGCTACGAATATTTGAGGTAAACTAGAAGACATATTTTGCTACAAGTTTGTAGAAGGAAAGAAGTTCTAATTTTAGCTGGAATTATAACTTTTAATCGATAGCAGTGAAGAACCAGAAGGAAAAGAGGGAAGGCAGAAGCTGTGGAAGATAAGTATCGCTGGACTGCAAGTAACGTTAAAAGTTTAAGCGTGAGAAACGAGACGAGTAACGCAGGTATTGCTAGAAGCCTTGTGTCTTACAATTCTCGCTGAGTCTCGCTGGATCTTGCTGATCAAGTGAGTATCGCTAGTCTTGCTCACCCTAGTATCGCTAGTGGCATGTAGTGTAATCTAGTCTCGCTAGTGGCCTTGCTAGTAGAGTTAAAACTCGCTTATTAAGGTTATTTTGATCATATATGAATGGTTAAGGTTTGTTGGTTATGGAAAGGAAGTTTAGGAAAAAGCCTAACCCAATAAATGTGTATTTTCAGGCCAAGAAGAGATAGGAAAGGCGTATAATCCATTCAAGGCCTAGAAAAGAGTTGTGAGTGACACTTCTTTTCTTGTTTTCATAATTATTTCATATAAGTCAGATTGGTTTCCTTATTTGTTGATGTTTTACTAAACGATATTGAAAAGTAGATTTATAGATTGATAATGATTTATAAATGCCCTGTTTTCTCATGGAAGATTTGACTATAAACGGTTTTGTATAAAATTTTGTAATAAACTAAAGGAAAATGTTTTAGAGGAGGCTCAATGTCACACCCCCTCTCTGATTACCTACTTAACCTGAAAGGAGATGTGAAGACAATGTACATCACCCCTCTTGTGACGCATATTGCCCCATCTTACATAACTTCCTGCACAAACATTCCATACGTATACATTCATAGAATTCAGCCACATTAACGCATGATCATAATATAATAATCCTTCCTGGACACAGTACACTTTTATAACATACTCTCTCATAACCTACTTATAAACAACTAAATCTACATGCCACCAGTATTAAGTTATTTACACGTACAACAACGAGAAAATAAACTGTTTTTGGAAACTTGAAGCTTAAGCAGGGCGAGTTGGAGTAGGCAATGCACCAGGAAAGTCATTGCTACCTGGGAGGAAAAGAAAACATGGAAAACGTGAGCTGAAAGCCCCGTGAGCGACTAATTTTGTAAAACCATCTTTTATTCAAAAACAGGCATGTTAAAATCATAATAACACCATATACGTAAATGTGATTCAAAGTGCTTTGCCTACTCCAACTCGCCCTGCTTAAGCTTCGAGTTTCCAAGAACAGTTTATTTTCTCGTTGTTGTACGTGTAAATAACCTAGCACTGATGGCATGTAGATTTAGTTGTTTACAAGTGAGTTATGAGAGAGCATGTTATAAAAGTGTACTCTATACAGGAAGGAATGTTATATTATGATCATGCGTTAATTCTATGAATGTATATGTATGGAATGTTTATACAGGATGTTATGTAAGATGGGACAATATGCGTCACAAGAGGGGTGATGTATATTGTCTTCACATCTCCTTTCAGGTTAAGTAGGTAATCAGAGAGGGGGTGTGACACATCATCTTTTCTAATATAGTCAAGACTCATTAAAGAATCATCATGCTTAGATTTTACCGGACTCACCACTTCATTTTTATCATGCTTCTCCATAATTTGTTCATAATTCATTATAGGTTTAGGAGGCATGCATGAAGAACTAGAAGAAATATCACAACTAGAAACATGCTTTATAGGATTTTCTAATTTAACATCAAGCATGATATTAGTCTAACCATTCAAAGGAGGCTTATCATGCATAAAGTTTTTATTTGAAGAAAGAGGCGATGTTACCTTTGTGCTTGGCTCATGATGCTCATACTTTTCTACATCTGGATGCTTAAGGGTTTTATAAATGTCGAATGTTACCTCTTCATCGTTAAGGCAGAATGTGAGCTTTCCATCTTGCACATTGATGAGGGCCCTTCCGGTGGCTAAGAATGGTCTCCCAAGGATTATGGGGACTTCGGCATCTTCCTCCATGTCTAATATCACACAGTCCACTGAGAAGATAAACTTGTCTACCTTGACCAAGACGTCCTCCATAATGCCGTAGGGATGAACAAATGATCTATCGGCCAAAAGCAAAGATATGGTAGTTGGTTGCACCTCTCCTCCATTGAGCTTCCTAAACAAGGATAAAGGTATTAAATTAATAGAAGCTCTAAGATCACAAAGTGCTGTAGTAACCTTATTATTGCCTAAATGACAAGGAATAGAGAAACTCCCTGGATCCTTTAGTTTTGGAGGCAATTTCCTTTTTAGTGCCGCATTACATTCTTCGGTTAGTGCGACCATTTCCTAATCTCCATACATTTTCTTCTTAGACAATACATCCTTCATGAACTTGACATACTTAGGCATTTGTTCTAATGCCTCTGCAAAAGGAAGGTTAACTTCTAACTTTTTGAATATGTCTAAGAACTTTAAAAATTGAGCATCAATCTTTTTCTTTTGAAATCTTTGAGGAAAAGGTAAAGTATTAGGGATAAAAGAAGTAGAGTTAGAAGTACTCCCTAAGTTGGACTCTGATTTCTCCTTTTCCTTAGATGCACTATATTTTTGTTGAATATCCTCTATGATGGCTTCATCTTCTTCTTGTGGAAGCGCATCATCTTCATCATTGATCAAGGGAGTGGATAGCTTTTTCCCACTCCTCAAAGTCACGGCCTTGCACTCCTCCCTTGGATTTATCTCGGGACAACTAAGGAACTTACCCTTTTGCATTGTTTGCAGGGAAGTTGCCATTTGACTAAGTTGAACCTCCAAGTTTTGAGGTGCCTTATCTTGGGTTTGAACGGTGCTTGCAATTGACTCTTTGACAAAGTCAAGCATTATGTCCTCTAGTGATGATGCCTTTTCATTCCCCGCTCCATTGAATCCTTGAGGTGCTTGCAACACATTCTTGTTGTTAACATATGAAAAATTCTCATGATTCCTCAAGTTGGGATGATAGTGAGTTGGAAGTTGTTGTTGACCTCGGTATTGTCCTCTATCTACATAATTGGCTACCTTCAACTGACTTGACTCTTATTGATTTGCCATGGCCGCAAGGGAAGCTATGGATGATGGACTTGCTTGGACTTGGCTTCCTTGAGAAAATTTAGATAAAGAATTAGTAAAAGAAGCCAATTGAGCTTTTAGAGAGCTTACCTCATCCATCTCATATCGTCCGGTGGCTTTTGGGATGATTGGAGAAGACCGTTCACATGGCCAATTGTACGATGTAGTGGCCAATTCTT
This sequence comes from Citrullus colocynthis, assembly GCA_031780015.1. Taxonomy (NCBI): domain Eukaryota; kingdom Viridiplantae; phylum Streptophyta; class Magnoliopsida; order Cucurbitales; family Cucurbitaceae; genus Citrullus; species Citrullus colocynthis. The sequence continues at coordinate 260,293 of QLSR01000146.1, forward strand.
CTAGTATAGTATAGGCCTTTTGAGCATTCTTTGAAAAAATTGAGCCTCCAGTGGTTGCATCTAGTATGGATTTGGTTGAGCTTGCTAATCCATTGTAGAAGAGTTGAATTTGCAACCAATCTGGGTAACCATGTTGAGGGCACCTTCTCAAGAGATCCTTATACCTCTCCCAAGCCTCATATAATTGTTCATCCTCAAGTTGGTGGAATGTTCCAATCTCTGTCCTTAGTCTTCGAGATTGAGCCGGTGGAAAATATTTGTTCAAGAAAGCTTCAGCTAAAACTAAAAAGTTTAGCCACTCATAGCTTGAAGCAACATGTTTAAGCAAAATAAACAAAGAAAGAGTGTAAAGAAAGGGAAACTCTATTGAAAAGAGGCTCTTGATTGAGGTAGCACCGTCACGATCTCCTTGGCTCTCATGTCGGAATTCGAAGGGCACCACGACTATCTCGAACTCTTTTCCTCTTCCTTGCAACTAACTCACTCTTTGAACTCTCACTCAATTCTCTCCTTTTTGTGCCTCTTTATGTCTGTAACTTCCTTAATTTGATTTGATTTTCTTTTTTTTTTCCTTTGGGCTGCTGGAAACCTCCAAATTTATAGAGTTTGGCTGCCCAAAAACTTACAAGAAATAACACATTTTCATTTAAGGAAAACTGGCGCCGCGGCGTTGGTCTATAGCCCCGCGACGCTATTGAAAATTTTGGAACGGCGGCCCGATGCTGTTGGAGAGTGCCATGGCGCTAGGGCTACGATCAGAAAAGTTTGCTCTCTAGTTTTAGCGCCATGGCAACGCCGTCCAGGCACTGCGGCACTGCCCCAATTTGTGCCATTTTGAGTTTTTCGGCTCTTTTTCGCGGTATTCTTGCTCGGTTTTGATCTTTTAGTCTTTCTTCTAATTTTCCTCATTTTAACCTGAAAATCACTAGCAAATAAGTGAAATCTAATATAAACGCCTTTAATTTGAGAGAATAGAAAGCACTTTTCAAGTGCTTATCAATAGGTCATACCGAGTAATCCTCCTGCTTATGCAGGCAATTCCCCACTAGCCGTTTGAATAAGGTCCAAGCTACAATTGGTCCTTCTTCGATTCTGCCTTGTCCTTCGTTTGAAGGTCCTCTCAATCTTAGGGTCAATATTGAGCTAAGGAATACTCTAGTCACTCAAATACTATTTGGAGCTTCTGGCAGAGGAGAAACTCACAATACTCCTTTAACTGAGGAATCCTGCAACACAATAATCCAAATAAAAATGAATCAATAAAATAATCCCCGGCAATGGCGCCAAAAACTTGTTGTGGTGCAATGCTGAAGTACAAAACTTGTTACTGCATCTATTTATTATGATTAAGCTTCCTATGCGTTTAACATACTATGCATCTTACTTATGCTTAATGTTATGCATTTGTGATCTGTCAAGTTTTCCTATCCTTTACCCAAGTATAAGCAAAGGAGTAGGTTTTCTCGGTGAGTCCGAGGTCGAACACAGGGATTATGTTGATTCTTTATTTAAGTGGATTATATGCGTTGTAGTGGTAACCAGGAATAATTCGCGAGAGGTGTTTCTTTGTAATCTAAAGAAAGCGATAACATGTACACTAAACTAAAATGTGGAAGATGAAAAGGCATGCGACACAGCAAAGTCAGCTAGGTGAACTTAATGAATGGGTAAAAACAGGGTTAGGGTTAGTTAACATCTATCATCAGAAACGCATGGTGATAGTCTATTCATACTTGCGACTCTTCTCCCGGTTGTCAGCCGCTATACGTTATATGTCTATAATGCATAGGAGAGTGTTAAGTGCCAAGGTTGTTCCTATGTCTAGGCAATACTACTTAGCCTTGTCTTGAGTCGCCGGAATGGAAGCGTGAGGATCTACTGTGAAGTGGTCAGGCAGAGGGAAGACTCTTCTCCCTCGAGCTATTCGTCTCCGATTGTGTTCTGGAGAGAACTCTGTTGTCACTTAGGAATTCTTTCGAGAATGAACAACCCTTTCTCATCTTGTAGGACTGCCCTTTTATGGATGTTGCGGTCGCAATCAATGGCAAATCTGCTTGATTGGTGGCGAAATTGATATCATGCGTCTATCTCGCCTAATTGCGTAATTCTCGAGTCAATTTAGATCCACCACTTTAGCCACAGATTATGTATGTCAATCTTCCGACAATCTTTCAAGATTATGATCTAATTTTCTGCGCCTTGCGTCTTTTGTCATTATGCGTTCAAGGAGGAGTTTGGCGGATGTCAACGCGTCATAGGTTGCTAACGCATAGTCTTGCGTTAGGAGGTAGTCAACTCATTGTTTGGATTCCTGCGTTGAAATATGCGTTTTAGGCTCAAAAAATGGTAAAATTATTATCTTCATAAAAATACAAGAGTAGAACGCGTAGGAAGATTTATTAGTAGAATTTAGCTTAAACTACCGCATGCTTCTCTATTTATTCTCTCTTTTTCTAAGAAAAGGGCTATAATAACTTGTATTTCTACAAGTTATCACCAAGCATTCATCGTATGATTCCCCAAGTACTGAGAAGTCATCCATAAACACCTCCACTGGCGCGTTATATAGCCCGAATAGCATGCTTCTGAACACAAAGGTACCATACACGTGAACATTGTCTTCTCTTGATCTTCCGGAGCTATCATGATCTGGTTATAGCCGCAATACCCATCAAGGAAGCAGAAGAATTCATTTCCTGCTAGCCTATCTAGCATCTAGTTGATGAATGGCAATGGGAAATGATCTTTCTTTGTTGTCGCATTCAGCTTGCAGTAGTCCATATAGATGCGCCAACCAGTGACTGTTCCTGTTGGTATCAACTCATTTTTGCTGTTCGTAATCACTGTCATCCCCACTTTCTTAGGTACACACTAAACTGGGCTTACCCAGCTGCTGTCAGAGATTGGATAAATAACCCTTGCATCGAGCCATTTGATGATTTCTTTCTTCACAACCTCTTTCTTGGCTGGGTTACGCTTGCGTTGCCTTTCTACTGAGCCTTCCTTACCATTGGATAAATAACCCCTGCGTCGAGCCATTTGATGATTTCTTTCTTCACAACCTCTTTCTTGGCTGGGTTACGCTTGCGTTGCCTTTCTACTGAGCCTTCCTTACCCTCTTCCAACCGAATTTTATGCATGTAGTATGAAGGGCTTATTCCACTAATGTCTGCTAGGGTCCATCCAATGGCTTTGATATGATTTTTTCAATATCTGTAGCAAAGCCTTTTCACGGTCTGTAGTCAACGCAGAGGATATGATGACCGGTAGCGTGCTCTCTTCTCCCAAATATGCATAGTTAAGATGCGTCGGCAATGTTTTTAGCTTAAGGGCTGGCGGCTCTTCTAGGGATGGCTTTGTCTTCTCCGTGGACCAGATGCTCAAATCTAGGTGTTCAAAACTTGCGTTGGAGATTATACTGATTTCCTTCTCTTTTCCATCTTCCATTTCATCCAGGATTGCTTCATCCTTTAACAATGCATCTGTGGTGCTTGCCTCTTCTTCAATTATACCTTCAATCATCTGGAAAGGTTGAAAATCATCAGGATATTTCAACGCATTAAAGGCATTAAACTTTACCTGCTGATAGTCCACACGGATTGTTAGTTCCCTTCCTAGACGTCAATCAGGGCTCATACAGTTGCCAAGAAGGGCCTTCCCAGGATGATGGGCACCTCTCTGTCAGCTTCATAATCCAAGATTGTGAAGTCAGATGGGAAGATAAATTTGTCTACCTTCACAAGAACATCCTCTATTTTGCCCTCGGGATGCTTGATGGAGCAATCAGCAAGTTGATGTGTGACTGTGGTGGGCTGTGCTTCTCCTATACCCAACTTCCTGAATATAGACAAGGGCATTAAATTTATACTGGCTCCTAAGTCGCATAATGCCTCACCTACGTCCGTTCCTCCTATAGAACATGGGAATGTAAAACTTCTTGGATCTTTCATTTTAGCAGGTATATTGCTTTTGAACAACGCACAACATTCCTATGTTAACGTCTGTCTCAAACTCTGCGAGCCATCTCTTCTTGGATAGTATGTCGTTCAGAAATTTGACATAACTTGGCATTTGTTCCAGGGCTTCCACCAACGGAATGTTGATGTGAAGTTGTTTGAGAATGTCCAAGAATTTTCTAAATTGGCGCTCATCATTTTTCTTCTTTAATCTTTGAGGGAAAGGTGGACGCATGAGAGGGTTAGTATCTTGATATACCAACACAGGTTCTGCCTCCGTTGCTTTTTCTCTCCTCTCTCTCTTCTCTTGTTCTTGAGAAATTGTGGTGGTTGATGATCGTTTCGGATCATTAGTTGGTGTTATTGGAGTTGGTTGTGGAGTGATGTCAGGTTGCAGGTTTCCTTGCGTCCTCTAGTCTTGCGTTACAGTGGGAAGAATTTTCCCACTCCTCAATGTCACAGCTTAACATTGTTCTTTACCGTTACCTCGTGGAGCTACGGTATTACTTGGCAATGCTCCTTAGGTCTATTTTTGAGCTCACCTGCAATTTGTCCCATATGAACTTCTAAATTGCGAATTGTAGTGGCCTAACTTTGAAGCATCGCATTACTGATATAATCTCATAGTAGAGTTTCCATGGATGATGATGATGCGTTCGCTGACTGGTTTTTTTTGTGGCTGATGCCCTTGAATACCTTGGTTGTAAATAGGAGGGTTGCCTTTCTGCGACTGATGCTCAGTTCCCTGCGTCTGTTGTTGGTTTCCTCCCCATCCAAAGTTAGGGTGGTTTCTCCAACCCGGATTATTCGTTTTAGCGTACGGGTTGTTCTGAACATAGCAAACGGACTGTGGGTCATAAGGACACATATTATACAGGTGTCCCTGACCACATTGCACACAGCTTACAGATACTATCAGATTCACCGCATTCATTGCGTCCATCGCAGCAACTAATCCACCTTGGTTGTTCAATGCTATTGTATTCAGCAAAAATGTCATAGTGGCGATCTGAGCTGAAAGATTAGTGGCAACATCATTCTCAAGCATACCAACTTGCATTCGTCTCTTGTCAATGGATCGGGATCCATACCTATTATCCACCCATTCATCAGTATTTCTCGAAATTCTATCGTGAGCAACCTGTAGATTCTTAACACAGGACTATGCGTTGGCAACCTGTGATGCGTTGACATCCGCTCAACGCAGGATAATGCGTTAGAACATATGGATGCGTCGACGCATGAACCTAAATTCTTCATGGACGCATAACGACCAGAAACGCAAGGCAGTGAAAAATCAGATCAGAATCTTGAGAAATTGTCGGAAGATTGACATGCATGATCTGTGGCTAAAGTGGTGGATCTAAATTGAACTGAGAAACGCACGACATCAATTTCCTCCAATCACGCAGATTTTCCACTGATTACGAACGTAGCCTCTATAAAAGGGCAGACCTACAAGCTGAAAAAGTGTTGTTGATTCTCGGAAGAATTTCTAAGTGACAGCAGAGTTCTCTCTAGAAGACAACTGGAGACGAATAGCTCGAGAGAGAAGAGTCTTCCCTCAGCCTAACCACTTCACAGCAGAACCTCAAGCTTCCATTCCGGCGACTCAAGACATTGACGCCTTTCTTGCTTTCTATCTCTTTTTCTAACTTTGGTTTTAGATTTATGTTAAGACATTTAGCTGTCTAAAATTGTATTCCGTTCATTAATCTAAAATTCTTCCATGTTTATCCATTTCTCCACACTTTCCGATTATTATTTTGAATTCATGAGTAGCTAATCTTTCAAGGGTCACGGGTTGCGTTAGCATCTAAATAAGAACCATAGTGTAACTATTGCATCTTGTCAATTGTAATCTTAATCCGATGCTTATGTTCATCTAGCTAATCGATAAAAGTAGTAATAATCAGACTGCTCAAGAGGGTAAGTGATTGTGGAACTCAATTAACAAGGCCAAGAAGTGTTACCTGTCTATAGGAATAACCTTGGTACTTAACACTCTCCTATGCGGTATAGACATATAATGCATAGTGGCTAACAACCGGAAGAAGAGTTGCAAGTATGAATAGAATATCACCATGCGTTTCTGATTTTAGATGTTAACCAATCCGAACCCTGTTTTTATCCATTCATTCAACCCATTTAGCTGATTTTGCTATGTGGCATACCTTACCATTTTCCATAGTTCAATCTAGTGTACATGTTATTGCTTTCTTTAGTTAGATGCATCCTTCTCAACTCTTTTTGGTTACCACTCCAACTCTAATAATCCAACGAATTATAGAATCAGCATAGTCCCTATGTTTGACCTCAGACTCACCGAGTATACCTATTTCTTTGCTTATACTTGGGTTAAGAATAGGAAAACTTGACAGATCATAAACGCATAACATTAAGCATGTTCAACGCATAGTACATTAAACGCATATGAAGCTTAATAATAATAGACAAACGCAGCAGCAAGTTTTTGCACTTCAGATCTGCACAACAACAAGACCTACTCGCAAGCCGTAGATATTCTCGAGAGAATTTCGTGGAATACTAATGAGTGGGTGGACAACTATATGGATTTCGCTCCACCGATAGAAGGCGAACGCAAGCTTGAATGCTTGAAGCTGATGCTGCCACCAATCTCTCAGCACAGATGATAACCATGACATCTCTGCTGAAGACAGCCTTGAGTAATCAAGGTGGATCAGTTGTTGCGATGAATGCAGTGAATTCGACAGCATCTGTAAGTTACGTGCAGTGTGGTGCAGGGCACATGTATGACACGTGTCCCTACAACCCCCAGTCAATCTACGATGATCAAAACAACCCCTGCGGTGAGACGTAAAATTTGGTGGAACCACCTTAACTTAGGATGGGGTGGAAATCAACAACAAACGCAAAGGGCTAAGCAGCAGCCGTAGAGAGGCAACCCTCCTGGTTTCAACCAAGGAAATCAAGGCCAGTATCATCAGTTTTAGAGGAATCTGCAAGCGGACGCATCATCCTTATCGTCTTCCATGGAATCTCTTTTACCAGAATTCATTTATAAAAATGATGTGATGCTCCAAAATCAAGCCACTGCAATCAGGAATTTAGAAGTTCAATTGGGTCAAATTGCAGATGAGCTTAAGAATGAAACGCAAGGAGCATTGCTAAGTACGACCGGAGTTCAAAGAGGGAACTTAGAAGAACAATGTCAAGATGTGACATTGATATGTGGGAAATGTAATCCCACTAAAACGCAAAATCAGGGGACGCAAGGAGACTTGCAACCCGTAAATGCTCCAACAACGAGTCAATCGAAGGAGAGTACTACACATAATGTTAATCAAGAAGAGGAAAATAGAGAAAGGAGAGAAAAAGCAACGCAGGGCGAACCTGTGTCTGTATATACAGATAAAACTCCTGGACGCATCCTGATTGACGTCCAAGAAGGAATATCAACGAATTGCGTGGGTGATCAACAGGTAAAATTGAATGTGGTTAACGCATTGAAAGATCCTGATCATTTCCAATCTTGTCCGATAAACGCAAATACCAATGAGAAGACAAGACCTACGAACGCAGCGTTGAAAGATGAAATCCTCAAGGACGGTGAAAATGGTGAAGAGGATGAAATTAAATTACTCTCTGATCGTATATTTGAGCAATCAGACCGAAGCAACAGATCCACGGCAAAGATCTAGCCGTATTTAGAAGAGCCTTCAACGCATAGCTAGAAACCATACCAACGCATCCCAGGTACGCTCACTTGAGGGAGGTCATACTGCAATTCATTGTCTTCTTTACGTTGAACCCTAAACGTGATAAAGGCTCCAATGACCCAGGTAAGCATAACTGAGCTTGCATAGAAAGGTCCCTACATTGCTGAACGCCTAATTTTCTAGGGACACTTTCTTTTACCCTTGCTTACTTTCTTTTATTCGTACTTTGTTTTCAGTATTTATTTCTCATTCTTTGAATTCAGTTTTAGGAGTAGTGTAAATTAGATAAGCAGGAAATTATGCGTCGAGCTTCAATGCAAACTTTGATTTCACCGCACACTCTGCCATTAATGCTGAGTCCAACGCATAAGTGAACTGAGAACCATATGTTCATCAGTTATGCGTTTATCAATAGAATGTATGCGTTTTAGAAAGAACAAACCGGGGAACGCATACGTCTTTTGAGTCGATGCGTTTTCCCAAGAAGCACTCAAGTGCTTATTTGCGTCATTAGCCGCCCATCACACTTGATGGGTGTGCGGCTCAATAAATTTGCCTAGATCAGTGGGATTTCGGATATTGCGTATCCGCATTTATTACCAACAGTTTAATTAGCCCTTCGTCAACGAGATTCGATTTTCCATTTTCCATTTTAAGAACCCTTCATCTTTCAAATCTCCGGCGATTTGAGTTCTTCGCACCCTTGTCTATGTCTAGCCAATCAGACTCCCAAAACGAAGAACACTGTGCCGGCGACGTTTGTCACACCCCCTCCCAGATTTCCTTGCTAACCTAGAAGTGGGTGCGACCTACACACACAATCGTTTCCATATATCTTGAAACATCAATCAATACCAAATCAATTATATAAAGCTTTATGTTAGTAAAACATCATCAGTTAAACATAATCTCACACTCATGATTTATCATAACAGGTATTTGTTCTACACACTGTACAAAACCCACTCTCACTATATTCTAAGGATCATGTATGACAAAAACATGTACATAAACCGCATGGCCCTCTCGGCCCCTTTTCTATGCACGAACGCATACCAACCTTCAACGCATAGCAACGTCAACCTTCTAAAACATAGTAGCCTTCAACGCATACTTCCACAAATGCCAGTTTCCACCTCCTTCCTTCACATCCGCTTCCATGTCGAGCTACCCTCTTCAATGCATAGCTACCAGCGGCAACTCTTGTCAAGCTTCAGACATACTCTCAACGCATAATCACCTCATCACATGGCCAACACTTAGCCACTTTTGCTCCCACACAACTCAGCCAATTTCTTTACTCAATACCCATCCCATATTTTCTTCTTACTTACCTTTTCCCAATAACAGGTATGGGGCTTACAATTACCACCTCCTTACAAAGATTTCGTCCCCGAAATCAGCAAATAGTCAATTCCTAAACAAATAAATGTGGATATTGTTTCATCATTTGCTCCTTCGGTTCCCATGTTGCTTCTACTATCTCATGATTTCTCCATAAAACTTTAACCAATGGAATTACTTTAATTCTCAGCACCTGTTTCTTTTCATCTAATATTTGCACAGGTTTCTCTTCATAACTCAAATCTTCATTAAGCTCCACCAGTTGTATTTCTAACACATGATTAGTGTCACACCCCCTCCCAAATTACTTACATAACCTGAAAGGAGATGTGAGGACAGCATACATCACCCCACTTCTATCCACTGATCTTGTACTGTTTACAACATACGTATTGCTGCTTAATACTTTTCAAACCATAACATAATAGGAATTTTATATATATCAATAATTCAAATTTACAACTCATTCGTAAAGACCTTATACAAAACCATGTTTCAACTCCCAGTAAATACACTGTTGAGTCTACATGCCACCTATATAAGGTTTACATACAAGCAACACTTCAAAACAGAACAGATTTTTCTGGAAACTCGAAGCTTATGCAGGGTGAGTTGGAGTAGGCAATGCACTAGGAATGTCCTTGCTACCTGGGAGGAAAAGAAAACATGGAAAGTGTGAGCTAAAAGCCCCATGAGTGACTAATTTTGTAAAACCATCTTTTGTTCGAAAACAAGCATGTTAAAATCGTTAAAACACCATATACGTAAACGTGATTCAAATAATCATTCCTGTAAAATCATAATTTTCAACAACGTAATCAAATCACATATGTTCATGCCAAAATGATCGTACACGAAAATCAGTTCGTTCTTAAAACTTTTTCTTTGTTAGGGCGGAGCAAGACTCAACGCACTCGACGTCGAAAACATCCTTAGTTGAGGTGGAGTAAAACTCAACACACTCAACGTCGATAACAACCTTAGTTGGGGTGGAGCAAGACTCAACACACCCGACGTCACAACCTCTATGTGCACATAGGAATATCGCGGGTTGTCCAAGTACCTTATACGAGTCCTTCAGTACTAGGTCCTTGGGAAACTCACATGCCTTCTCATGTCCTTCAACATTGAGCCTCCTCTAAAACATTTTAGAAACAAGTATTATACGTAAATAGTTCACATGAAAATCTTTCATGAAATGTAAGCACGTTCAAAAGCTTTAAGCGAACTAGAATTAATAATCTCATATTGTTAAAAATAAAAAATAAAAAAAAAGAAAGAAGATGAAAACTAAAAAGGGAAGAAGACAACAAAGAAAAAAAAAAAGGAAGTAGAAAAAGAAAAGAGAAGAAAAAGAAAAGGAAAAAGAGATGATAAGGATGAGAAGTCGGTTTTTAACCTTTCTTTGGACAGAAAATTTTGTCGACTTCATTCTACTCATTTCCAAGCAAAATTCTATGCTATTTTTCAGATGCACGTCGGGGAGAAGTTGAAGGAGAGTTCTAGGGCAATTTCGTGCAAGGTTTGGGAAGATTTCATGGTAAAACTGAAGCTGAAACAGAAGCTTCATCTGCAGTTGCACAGCTCAAACCAGGTCTGGTGTTTGCTGAATATCGAGCTGAAGAGATTGAATTTTGGGCTGAAATGTTAAGGTTAGTAAGTTAACTTAATTTTGAACAACTGTTATGAAGGAAGCTTGAGTTGAAATGGATTAAAAACATGTAAACTTTTAGCTGGAAGTTACTGATACGAAATTTCTGTGCAATCTGGAGCAGCACAGAGAAAGCTTGCAATATCTGACGAACCAGGACGAGTTAAGCCACGAAATTTTGAGGTAAGCTAGAACACATGTTTCTCTAAAAGTTTGTAGAAGGAAAGAAGTTCTAAATATGGCAGGAAATATGACCTTGAATTGACAGAAGTGAGAACAAACAGGAAAGGAGGAAACTCTACTGTTGGGTGACGTATGGAAGCAGGTAACACTGAGAATTGGAGTGTGAGTAGCGACACTGGTGTCGCTGGTCATGTAAAGGAGGATTTTCTCTCACAAATCTCACTGGCTCTCACTCAGTATCTATAAGCACTGACTTACAATACCAAGTGTTGGGGAGAAGCAATGAGATTGAGGCCATGCGTTGCTAGAGGAAAAGTAGCCGAGAAGTAGCCGAGAAGGAGAGCAAAATTTTGGCTGTGTTAGCCAAGACTATGCATTGGTGAATGAAGAGGAAAGTTGAATTATTTGAGAAACCATGCGTTGTTGATTGAATCACGAAGGGTTGTGAGCTGAAGTAGCTGCCTGCGTCGAATGATAAGTGATCGTTGGTAGGGGAAGAAATATGCTTGAACCACATGTTGAAGTCACTCTACGTCGAAGACAGAGCGGCCTTGACGCGACGAAGTTAGTAGTGTTTTGCATGCGTCGAAAGTAGGAGGCGTTGAGAGCACCATGCGCTGAGTGTGGTTAGTTGCTGAAGGCATTGGAGTAGAATTATGACATGAGTGCCTTACGTCGAAGAGAGGACCCCACGCCAGCTTGCGGGTGAGGGGTAAGTCGGCAACATAAATCTTGGTGCTTGTGAGGGTTAAGTCAATAGTATATATAGGTGAATTAATTAAATGTTTAATCATTTTTAAACACTTTCGAGAGCTTAAGTCAGTTCCATTTTTCAGACAAACCACAAGAGGAAGGTGTTCTTGTAGATTTTGGGCGGAATTCTACTCGCCTTAGTGCTGAAATCAGAGCTAGAACAGAAGATTGATTGTAGTCGCAAAGACTAAACAGTGGTTGATGTTTGCAGTAGTACGAATCGAGGAAGCCGAGTTTAGGGCTGAAATTTTGAGGTTAGTAAGTTAACATAATTCCTAACAAGTCTTATGAAGGATGGTAAAGTTGAAATTGAAGTTAATCATGTGAATCTTTAGGTAAAAGCAACAATTACAGAATTGTTAGGCAATCTAGAGCAACGCAGAGTGATTTTGTAATAACTGGAGAACGAAAAAGAGTTAAGCCTTGAAACTTTCAGGTAAGCTGTGGAACTTAATTCTTTACAAGTTTGTAGAAGGGAAGAAATCTTAGTTTGGACTGGAAATGTGTTTTTAGCAGGGATGAATCAGAGATACCAAAGCTACAGCAATCGGCTTTGTTGAGGAGAATGTAAGGCTCAAAACGTTGGTGTAGCAGAAGAAGTGAGTTGCACGCAAATTTTTCTTGAAATTAAGGTATAACAGAAGGGTAAGGAACAGCTTGTAGTAATAGCTTTAGTGTTTAAGGCTTGAGAATAAACCAACGAAAGCCTAACCGCATGATGAACTATAAACATTATGCATATGATAATTTGTTTATGTTAAAGTGAATGGAAAAGAAGTATAACAAGGGAAAGTATTTATTTCAGGCCAAGAGAAGATAGGAAAGACGTATAATCCACTCAAGGCCTAAAAAGAGAGGTGAGTGACTTTAAACCTTGAGATAAGCTAACTTGAATATTAATTCCTATATGCTTAATAATATCTTTGAAGCATGAGTTGAAGTGTACTTCTATGTATGACACTAGCACATTCCTTATATGTGAGATAGAGCCTGATAATGTATTAGATAATGTTCTAAATTTACCAAGCTCGTTGCTAGATAAATGTTCTGAGAATTCTGAGATATCATGATTTTAGTTAAATTATGATAAATGTATTGTGCATGTATGTGCACTATAAAGATTCGAATGGGACCCAGTGCTGGAGGACATGTGAAAGCATATGGGAAGCCCTAGTATTTCTACGGAACTCTCACCAAAGGATATAAAGACTGTGTTTGAGTATTTCCCTGGGACCCTAGTACCAAAGGACATGAGAAGGTACAAGGGCAGCCCGAGATCAGACAGACTTTTAAGCAGAATAAAAGGCATCTGACGTTGATGTGTTGAGATTATTCCACACAGCTAAGGCTTATTGACGTTGAGTGCGTTGAGTTCGCTCCGCCTCAACCAAGGTTCAATGGAAAGATATCCATTACGTAATGATAATTATTTACAAGTTATGAAGCATGATCAGGCAGTTCATACAAATGATTGTAGTTATGTTTTATTGAGCTTATTCTTTAGTTAGTTACTCACTGAGTATTGTAGCTCATAAATTCTTGTTTCTCTGATGTTTTCTTTCCAGGTAGCAAGCGTGTTCGGGGTGTATAGCCTACCATCAAGATTCGTCTAAGCCAAATTAGAATTTTGTAATTGGGAACTTGTAAACTCCATTCCCATGTAGAAATTGTACTTATTTCGAGTGGCATTTGTGAGGACCACCAGGCGTACCTGTAAACTTTAAGCAGAGTCTTTTAAATCTTACAGATGATGCTATCTTATCAGGAAAATTTTGCATAACTATTGTAAAGGCTAAACATTTTGCCAGCTGGTTATGATATAGAAATGCATATATAACGGTGTTTAATAGAATATAGATTAGGTAATACTCACTCCTAGGTAAAGATATAGATATATATATATAGATATCTAGGATGGGGGTGTTACAGTATCGCTCATCAGGTAGTCTCGCTGGTGTCGCTCATGTTGGTGTCGCTAGTGCCGTGACCTGTTGTGTAATTTCGTTAGTAAACTCACTAGTAAGGTGAAATCTCATTGGTAATCTCGCTAGTAACATAGAATCTCGCTTATTATGTGTATTTTAGGAAAGAAAGGGAGTCTCGGTGGTGAATCATGATTAGAGTTTAAGTATGTACGTTTGATGATCATGTAAAGGAAGTTTAAGGAAAATGTAAAGTGAGGAATGTGTATTTACAGGCCAAGAAGAGCTCGGAAAGGCATATAATCCGCTCAGGGCCTAAGGACAAGTTGTGAGTGACACTTTTCTTTCTTTGAAAACGAATTTATTGAAAATGTTTAGTTTGGTTTTTCTTATGAGATATGACTTTGAGATGAATTGTTTTTTTGAAAAGCATGATGTTTGATGATATTGTTTACAAGGCACATTTTATACGTTTTCTATAAGACGTTGAATGACATGTTTTGAAATGTTGTTTATCGTGATATATCTGATTTTCATGAAAGATTTTCATGTGAACTATTTACGTATAATACTGGTTTCACTCTCTCAAGCTCGACAGTCATGCTTACTACTTGTGTTTGTCAGACAAAGTTATGCAAGCTAAAGATATGCATTAATCAAGATGTAATATACTCAGGATTGCTCAAGAAAAACTAACTTTTAACATCAAACTCATTTAGCATTCAAACATGGTGTAAGGTGTTTAATACGGAAATAGATGGAAGATAATAGTCAATCAAACTTATATTAAGAAAATAAGTCATTCTCCCGAATATCATTAACAAAATATAAGCAAGAAGGAGAGAAATGGGAATAAAACAGAAATGAAGGCGTCAAGCCGCCACTGGCAACGTCTTGCTTCATGGAGGCTTGAGATGGTTGCTATCTGATACATAGATTCCATAAGGTGAAGGTTCTCACTCACTGGGAGACGACTCTGAAGGTGCTCAGAAATCTTCTCTCAGAAGAGCTCGAAATGGAGGCTGGTTATGGTGAGGGAGAAATAGTGCAGAGCTTTCGCCTCTTGAACTGGTCTCTCTTTCTCTCTTTCCTTTCTCGGAGAAGCTTTTGGGCTATTTATAGGCGTCAAAAGGTTGAAATCATGATGACCTGACACCTTTGCATTAAATTTCAGCCACGCTGCATAGACTTTTCAAATTTGTCAGCCTATTTGTTCTACCATGATCTGATAGGTTGTTGCTCTTTTTCATAAGGACATGACAGCTGTTTATGCATGCGTCTGTTTCTTCATCGACGCATGGTCTCAACGCATAGGCTCGACGCATGGTTTTCCACTTGTTCTCGCAGCAGCTTCGTCTCTTCGTACTTGGTTGTTTGCACTTCTTTCTTCTTAACCCTGCGTTAGGAACAGAAAAGCTCATCGTTTTTCAGGCATTTTCTTTGGTAAGTAGTGCCAACGCATGGTGATACATTTTTCATCATTCAACTACCAAAATCATGCGTTTAACTCCAAAGTTACTCAAATTAAATCAAATAGTGACTATAATAACTTGTATTTCTACAAGTTATCGCACCTCCAAATTTGAGTTAATGTTTGTCCTCGAACATGTATTTGAAGATTTTATTGTAAAACCGAAGCTGAAACATAAGTTTCACCTGCTGTCGTGCAGCTCGAACCAGGTCTGGTGTTTGGTGAATATCGAGCTGAAGAGATTGAATTTTGGGCTGAAATTTTAAGGTTAGTAAGTTAACTCAATTTTGAACAACTTTTACGAAGGATGCTTGAGTTGAAATGGATTAGAAACATGTAAACTTTTAGCTGGAAGTTATTGATACGAAATTTCTGTGCAATCTGGAGTAGCGCGAAGAAAACTTACAATATCTGATGAACATGGACGAGTTAAGCCACAAACTTTTGAGGTAAGCTAGAAAGCAGTTTCTTTACAAGTTTATAGAAGGAAAGAAGTTCTAAATCTAGCTAGAAATATGACTTTGAATTGACAGAAGTGAGAACAAATAGGAAAGGAGGAAACTGTGCTTTTGGATGTCGTTTGGAAGCAGGTAACGCTGAGAATTGGAGCGTGAGTAGCCACACTGGTGTCGCTGGTCGTGTAAAGGAGGATTTTCTCTCACAAATCTCGCTGGCTCTTGCTCAGTATCGCTCATCAGGTAGTCTCGCTGGTATCGCTCATGCTGGTGTCACTAGTGTCGTGACCTGTTGTGTAATTTCGTTAGTAAACTCGCTAGTAACGTGAAAACTCGTTGGTAATCTCGCTAGTGACATAGAATCTCGCTTATTATGGAGTTCTTCCGAGAATCAACAACCCTTTCTCATCTCGCGAAGCTGCCCTTTTATAGATGATGCGTTTGCAATTAATGGCAAATTTGCTTGATGGGCGGCAAGATTGATACTATGTGTCCATCTCGCCTTATTGGGTGATTCTCGGGTCAATTAAGATCCACCACTTTGGCCACAATTCATGTTCATCAATCATCCGTCAATCTCTCAAGATTCTGCTTTGATTCTCAGCGCCTTGCATTAATGGTCGTCTATGCGTCCATGAATAGTTTGGCCGATGTCAACGCGGCGTAGATTGCTAACGCGTAGTCTTGCGTTGAGAAGTCAACAATGCCTCGTTTGCATTCCTGCGTTAAAACATGCGTTTTAGGCTCAAAAAGTGGTAAAATCATTTATCTTCATAAAAATACAAGAGTATAACGCAAAGGAAGATTTATTAGTAAAAATCACATACAATGCCGCATGCTTCTCTATTTAATCTCTATTTATCTAAGAAAAAGGCTATTATAACTTGTATTTCTACAAGTTATCAGTATTTTAGGAAAGAAAGGGAGTCTTGGTGGTGAATCATGATTAGAGTTTAAGTATGCACATTTAGTGATCATGTAAAGGAAGTTTAAGGAAAACGTAACTTGAGGAATGTGTATTTACAGGCCAAGAGGAGCTCGGAAAGGCATATAATCCGCTCAGGGCCTAAGGACAAGTAGTGAGTGACACTTTTCTTTATTTGAAAACGAATTTATTGAAAATGTTTAGTTTGGTTTTTCTTATGAGATATGGCATTGAGATGAACTGTTTTCTTGAAAAGCATGATGTTTGATGATATTGTTCACAAGGCATGTTTTATCCGTTTTCTATAAGATGTTGAATGACATGTCTTGAAATGTTGTTTATTGTGATATATCTGATTTTCATGAAAGATTTTCATGTGAACTATTTACGTATAATGCTGGTTTCTAAAATGTTTTAGAGGAGGCTCAATGCTCAAGAACATGAGAAGGCATGTGAGTTTCCCCAGGACCCAGTACTGAAGGACTCATAGAAGGTACTTGGGCAACCCGCCATATTCCTATGTGCACATAGAGGTTGTGATGTTTGGGTGTGTTGAGTCTTGCTCCACCTCAACTAAGGTTGTTATCGACGTTGAGTGCATTGAGTTTTACTCCACCTCAACTAAAGATGTTTTCGACATCGGGTGCGTTGAGTCTTGCTCCGCCCTGACTAAGAGAAAGTTTTGAGAACGAACTATTTTTCATATACGATCATTTTGGCATGAACATATGTGATTTTTTTACGTTGTTGAAATTATGATTTTACAGAAATGATTATTTGAATCACGTTTACGTTTATGGCGTTATTATGATTTTTAACATGCCTGTTTTCGAACAAAAGCTAGTTTTACAAAAATTAGTCACTCAAGGGGCTTTTAGCTTACGTTTTCCATGTTTTCTTTTCCTCCCAGGTAGCAAGGACATTCCTGGTGCATTGCCTACTCCAACTCTCCCTGCTTAAGCTTCGAGTTTCCAAAAACAGTTTATTTTCTCGTTGTTGTACGTGTAAATAACTTAATACTGGTGGCATGTACATTTAGTTGTTTATAAGTGGGTTATGAGAGAGTATGTTATAAAAGTGTACTGTGTATAGGAAGAATTATTATATTATGATCATGTGTTAATATGGTTGAATTCTGTGAATGTATATGTATGGAATGTTTGTGCAGGAAATTATGTAAGATGAGGCAATATGCGTCACAAGAGGGGTGATGTATATTGTGTTCACATCTCCTTTCAGGTTAAGTAGGTAACCAGAGAGGGGGTGTGACAGACACCGAGCAAGAGTCAGCGAGATTTATGAGACAAAAACCTCCTCTACACTACCAGCGAGATTCGTGTCGCTACTCACGCTCCAATTTCTCAGCAATACCAGCTACCTAACGACACCCGACAGCAGAGTTTCCTCCTTTTCTTTTTATTCTCACTTCTGTCAGTTCAAAGTCATATTTTCAGCCAGATTTAGAACTTCTTTTCTTCTACAAAATTGTAGAGAAACATGTTTTCTAGCTTACCTCAAATTTTCGTGGCTTAACTCGTCCTGGTTCGTCAGATATTGCAAGTTTACTCCGCGCTACTCTAGATTGCACAGAAATTTTGTATCAATAACTTCTAGCTAAAAGTTTACATGTTTCTATTCCATTTCAACTCAGGCATCCTTCATAAAAGTTGTTTAAAATTGAGTTAACTTACTAACTTTAAAGTTTCAGCCCAAAATTCAATCTCTTCAGCTCGATATTTACCAAACACCAAACCTGGTTCCAACTGTGCGACAGCAGATGAAGCTTCTGTTTCAGCTTCAGTTTCACCATGAAACCGTCCTAAACCTTGCATGAATTTGCCCTAGGACTCTTCTTCAACCTATCCACAACATGCAGCTGAACGATAGCATAGAAATGAGTTTGGAAATGAAGAGAAATAAGTCTGCAAAGTTTTCCCTTCAATAAAAGCTATAACCGACTTCTCCCATCCTTATCTTCTCTTCTATCTTTTTGTCTTTTCTTCTCTTTTCTTTTTCTAATTCCCTTTTTTGTCTTCTTTCCCTTTTGGTTTCCTCTTCCTTCTTTTTTTTTTTTTTTTTTAATTTACAATATGAGATTATTAGTACTAATTCGTTTAAAGCTTTTGAACGTGCTTACAAATTAGGTGCTTACAATTAGGATCTGGAACATACTTCCTTAAAACTAAAATGTGGAATACGTAATGCATCCTGGACATTTCCATTGGTAGTGCTAGTTGATAGGCCACAGGTCCCACTCTTTCCAAGATTTCAAAGGGTCCTATATACCTAGGGCTCAACTTCCCTCTTTACCCAAATCTTAGAATCCCTTTCCATGGTGATAATTTTAAGAATACCTTATCACCGACCTCAAATTCAAGGTCCTTCCTCCTTTTATCTTCATAACTTTTCTGTTGGTCTATGGCCGCTTTAAGATTAGCTTTAATCAACTTCACTTCTTTTGTTGTAGATTGAACAATTTCCGGCCCAATCAACTTCCTTTCACCCACTTCTCCCCAGCACACCGGAGTTCTGAACGGTCTACCATAGAGTGCTTCATATGGGGCCATTCCAATACTCGCTTGGTAGCTATTATTATAGGCAAATTCCATCAAAGACAAATATACGTCCCAGCTACCCTTAAACTGTAGTACACAGGCTCGTAACATATCTTCTAAAGTCTGTATCGTCCTCTCTGACTGTCCATCAGTTTGAGGATGAAAGGCAGTACTAAATTGCAACTTGGTTCCAATGCCTTCTCCAAACTTCCCCAGAACTTAGAAGTAAATCTAGGGTCTCTATCAGATACTACAATTACTGGTACACCATACTAACTCACAATTCTGTCCGCATAAAGCTGTGCTAATCTGCCCTGGGTAAATGTTGTCTTAATTGGTAGAAACCGTGCTATCTTGGTCAGTCGGTCTACTATTACCCATACACCGTCCATACCTGCTGTGTTCTCGGTAATTCAAATAAAAAGTCCATAGTAATATGTTCCCATTTCCACTCAGGAACGGGAAACAGATGTAGCAATCTTGCTGGCCTTTGACGTTCGGGTTTGACCTTGTGACAACCCAACTTTTAACAACCAATGCGTTGAAAAGTCCGAAGGAGAGGAATAAAAGACCATGTTGGATGCATGGTCAAGACTGAAGTAACGCATAGTAAAAGTGGACGTATAGGAAGCACTCCAGCACCTAAAGGGAAAGAAGTAAGACATATAGACTTCTATTATAAGATATTTCTAAGTGATGGAAAGTAGAAGGTGGTGAAGTTGGCATACGAACTAGAACATGTGTTGGACGCATGCTAATTTATCTAAAAGGAAATAGTAATATAAGGAAAGGTTTAAAAGAATAACCTTGGAAATAATCAAGGAATGACTAAGGATAGGTAGATGGTCATGGACGCAGGATGGAAGTAAACGCAACAAGACCAACGCATCAAGGAAGAGCTTGAGAAGGATTTGTTGTCGTTGACGCTTAGCGGTATTGTGTAAACACTGGATTGTAATATGGCAACTATACGTTGAAGGTGATCACGAATGGTTGTTGTGTGCTGAAGTAGTCACCGCGTCGACGAGAGAAGAAACACATTTGGCTTACCATGCGTTGGTGAAGTTGTTATGCATTGAGGTCCCTGTGCGTTGAGACGGTTATCTCTATGCGTCAAAGACGATAGTGTAGTTAATTAAGAGTTAGACAAGTGAGTAGGGAAGCCCAAACCTTAGAGGAAACTCAAGGAACACATGAGGGCGCTGCATGGATTAAATGGCTATCTATTTGAAAATATTGGACGAATAAGATAAGTTATAAAGGCCAGGTGGCTTCATATAAACTTGACACCTTAAAATAAGGATGTGTTCAAAAGGCATGTTAAGTGTTTCATGCAAGGTAACACTTGGACTAATGCATGGTTAGTCAGACATGCAGAGCAACATATGGCAATCAAGTGGCAAAAGAGGAGTAGGATGGCAAGATCTCTATAAATAGGACCCTGGGGGAAAAGTAACGACTGATGATTCTGAAGTAAAAATCCTTGAGAGAAGAAGGAGAACGAAGACAGAAAGAAGGAACCCCTTCCGTTGTAAAAGGAGATCTGCGGCCAAGAAAGAAGACGTTCTTGACAACTTAGTCATCTGGTGTTAAAGAAGTTATCTTGCGTTGAAGAGGGGTTGACCTTGCGTTTGAAACGAATCCAACATTTCAGGTGAACGCGGTGTTCGAAAATAGACGATTGCGTTCAAGAGAAATCGACGCATCTGGAAGAAATAAGAGGAGTTAGGCTGCACATTGCAGTAGTCATCAACCTTGCGTTGAAGGGCAGGGTTGTGTTCAGCCAAACTGATAGAGGAATGTCAGTCTTGCGTTCTAGAGTTAGAACACTGTGACCAACTAAGCTACTGAGAGAGAGAGTAGCTACCTAGTGGACTAAAAGCTGGAGCCTTGCGTTAAGGAGCTCGGGAAACGGGAATTTGGAAGGAAAAGAGGAAATTCCTTAAAAGATTTGTGAGTGACTCTTCCCTTTCTTCAAAAATGAATTTTATTAAAAATGTTGTTACGTGATATGGTTTTGAGATGACTGTTTCAGTGAAAAGCATAATGCTTGAATATATTGTTCAAAAGGCATGTTTTACTTGATTGCTTTATGATAACGAAAGGCATGTTGCAAAGTATATTTATCGAGGAACATCCTGTTTTTTGAAAAAGTCTTTGATGAACTATTTATGTAAATTGATGGAGAAAATGTTTTAGAGGAGGCTCAATGCTAATAAGCATGTGAACTTCCCCGGGACCCAGTACTTGGGCAACCCGCCTATAAAAGTTTTAGAGGAGGCTCAATGCTAATAAGCATGGGAACTTCCTCGGGACCCAGCACTTGGGCAACCAGCCTATAAATGTTTTAGAGGAGGATCAATGCTAATAAGGCATGTGAACTTCCCCGGGACCCAGTACATGGGCAACCCGCCATATTCCTATGTGCACATAGAGGTTAAGTTGGCTGGTGCGTCGAGTTTTGCTCCACATCAAGCTAGAGACAATATCGACGTTGAGAGCGTTGAGTTTTTCTCTGCCTCAACTAAGGGAAAAGATTGAAATGCCAAACGATTTTTTGAATTATTTATTTTGATAACGAATCTATATGTTTCAGAATGGATTCACGAGATTGACAAGGTTTTGTGGAAGAACTATTTTGCTTAATCCTTGTTTTATGGATATTGTTTTGACATGCCTCTGTTCGAACTAAAAATAGTTCTTTTTTTTTTACAAAGCTAGTCACTCACGAAGCTTGTAGCTCACGTTTTCCTATTTTATTTTATTTTTCAGGTAGCAAGGGAGTTCATGTTGCTTTGCCTACGCGGAAACCTCGTCTGAGCTGTTCTTGAAGGGAATGGTTGGACAGTGAACCTTACAGAAGAGTCAAGGTTGCTGTCTTCACATCTCTTCTCGGGTTAAGAAAGGATAATCCGGGAGGGGGTGTGACAATGCGTTCTTCTATAGAAGATTTATCAAAGGATTCTCGCAAGTAGCAAAACCATTGAGCGAGCTGCTGGAAGCCAACAAGGAATTCAATTTCGACAGTAAATGCCTAAACGAATTCGAGTCTCTAAGGCAAGCTCTGATTTCTGCACCAAATTTAGTTGCACCTGATTGGTCCCTCCCATTTGAATTAATGTGCGATGCAAGCAACCATGCTGTGGGAGCAGTATTGGGGCAAAGAAAAGAGAAAATAATGCACCCCATCTATTATGCTAGTAAAACGTTGAATGCGTCTCAGGAGAACTACACTACTACTGAGAAGGAAATGTTAGCCATAGTCTTTGCGGTTGACAAATTCAGAGCATATTTGATAGGATCAAAGGTGACCATCTATAGCGATCATTCTGTGATCAAATATTTGATGGCGAAAAAGGACGCAAAGCCTAGACTCATTCGATGGGTACTGCTGTTACAAGAGTTTGATTTGGAGATTAAAGACAGAAAGAGAACCGAGAATCAGGTTGTGGACCACCTATCTCGGTTGGAAAATAAAGAGGTCCAGGAAAGCTGAGGAACGATTCCTAGACGAGCATATCATGAACGCAGAGAGTCAGGAACTGTGGTACGCAGACATAGTAAATTACCTGGTCTGCAAGCAATGGCCTAAAGAATTCAATTCTCAATAAAAGAAAAAGCTCCAACATGAAAGTAAGTTCTACTGCTGGGATGAGCCATATCTATTCAGACTTGGCCCTGATCATATCCTGCGTCGATGCGTTCCAGAATATGAAATGCATAGCATTTTGAGGAGCTGTCATGAAGCACCTTACGGAGGACACTTTGGAGGGCAGAGAACAACTGCAAAGGTGTTGCAAAGTGGGTATTTCTGGCCCACATTATTTAAAGACGCAAGGGGATATGCGGTAGCTTGTGATCGTTGTCAGCGAACAGGCAACATTTCCAACCGAAATGAGATGCCTCTGAATTCAATGCTGGAAGTTGAGTTGTTTGACGTATGGGGAATGGATTTCATTGGGACCATTTTCTCCTTCTTGCGGTAATCAATATATTCTAGTAGTGGTCGACTATGTATCAAAATGGGTAGAAGCAACAGCCTGTGCAAAGAGTGACGCAAACACAGTGTCCAAGTTTTTAAAGAAACAAATCTTCTCTCGATTTGGGACACCAAGGGCGATAATTAGTGATGAAGGTACACACTTTATAAATCACATAATCACTAATTTACTGACTAAATTTATTGTCTCGCACAGGGTAGCAACTGCTTATCACCCACAGACAAACGACCAATCTGAAATAACAAACTGGGAGATCAAGTCCATACTTGAAAAGGTCGTGAGCACAGCAAGGAAAGATTGGACAGAGAGATTAGATGAAGCTCTATGGGCATACAGAACGACATTCAAAACACCTATAGGCATGTCACCCTATGCGTTGGTGTTTGGGAAAGCATGCCACCTCTCGCTTGAGCTAGAACACAAGGCAATTTGGGCCATGAAGAAGCTCAATTTAGACAAGGACGCAAGCGGTGAAGCCAGAAAGCTTCAATTAAACGAACTCTTGGAGTGGAGACATTCAGCTTACGAAAACGCAAAGCTGTATAAAGAAAGGACCAAGAAATGGCACGACAAAAACATTAGTAAGAAAACTTTATATGTCGGCCAGAAGGTGTCACACCCCCTCCCAAGTTTACCTGCATAACCTGAAAGGAGACGTGAGGACAGTATACATCACCCCTCTTGTGACGCATACCATCCATTCCTTCACACACATTCTACACTGTTCACAATGTAATCTCCACATTCTAAGTCATTTTAAACATCACATATAGAATTATATACGAGCCAAAAACAAAATTTCTCAACTCTTTTACATGTCCTTACACAACCCATAGTTCAACCTCTGGTAATTGTACATACATATCTACATGCCACCTAATTAAGGTTTAACATACAAATAACACTTAAACATGTCAGATTTTCTGGAGACTCGAAGCTTAAGCAGGGCGAGTGGGAGTAGGCAAAGCACCAGAAACGTCCTTGCTACCTGGAGGGGAAAAAAAACATTGAAAACATGAGCTAAAGGCCCAGTGAGTGACAATATTAACAAACAATTTTAGTTCGGAAATCATCAGTAGTAAAACTGAGTTCAACATCAACATAAAACATGCAATCACTTAAAATACATTAGTTAAAACAAACTTAATTGCCCTTATCAATTCATACATGATTTTTAACAAATCATAAGAAAACAGTTTAGATACAATACTTTTCGCTTAGTTAAAGTGAAGCAAAACTCAACACCCCAATGTCGAAAACATATAAGGCTCGATGCAGAGCAAGACTCAACGCACCAGCATATAACCTCTATGTGCACATAGGACTATGGCGGGTTGCCTAAGTACCTTCTCCATGTCCTTCAGTACTGGGTCCTGGGGAAACTCACATGCCTTCTCATGTCCTTCAGCATTGAGCCTCCTCTAAAACATTTTATAGGCGGGTTGCCCAAGTACTGGTCCCGGGGAAACTCACATGCCTTACTAGCATTGAGTCTCCTCTAAAACATTTTCCTTTTTAGAAGTAACATTTTATACAACCCGTTCGTATACAAATCGTTCATAAGAATACAGGGCAATTTTTATATCAATGACATTTCATAAACATGCTTTTCAATAGCTTTAAGAACATAAATATGCTTCATAAATCATTTAATCACAAATTCACATTTCATTGGAAAACCGAACTATCATGTTTAACAAAATCGTTTTAAAGTAAAAGAAGTGTCACTCACAATCTTCTTAGGCCTTGAGTGGATTATATGCCTTTCCTATCTCCTCTTGGCCTGAAATAGATATTTTCCCTTGTTATACTTCTTTTCCATTCATCAGAACATAAACAGTAGTTCATTACAAGCACAATGTTTGTAATTCGTCACGTGGTTAGGCTCTCATAGGTTTATTCTCAAACTTTAACACTAAAGCTATAACTACTAATTGTTCCTTACCCTTCTGTTATATCCTGATTCCAGGGATACTTGTGTGCAGTTTACTTCTGCTGTTATATCCACGTTGAGCTTTAACTACTCTTTAACAAAGCTGACTGCTATAGCCTTGATCTCTCTGCTTAATCCCTGCTAAAAACGCATTTCCAGCCAATATTAAGACTTCTTCCCTTCTACAAACTTGTAAGGAATTAAGTTCCACAGCTTACCTCAACATTTCAAGGCTTAACTCTTCTTCGTTCTCCAGTTATGCCAAAATCACTCCAGGTTGCTCCGGATTGCATAGCAGTTCTGTAGTTGCCGCTTTTACCTAAAGATTCATGTGATTAACTTCAATTTCAGCTTAACCATCCTTCATAAGACTTGTTAGGAATTATGTTAACTTACTAACCTCAAAATTTCAGCCCCAAACTCGGCTTCCTTGAGTCGTTCTACTCCAAACATCGACCACTGTTCAGTCTGTGTGTCTATGATCAATCCTCTGTTCCAGCTCGGATTTGAGCATCAAAACGAGTGAAATTTCGTCCAAAAACTAAAAGAGCACCTTCCTCTTCCTTCTCTTGTGGTTTCTCTGAAAGATGGAACTGACTTAAGTTCTCGAAATGTCTGAAGGTGATTAAACTCACCTATATATATACTGCCGACTTATCCCAGACAAGTACCAAGATGATAATGCCGACTTACCCCTCACCCGTAGGCTGGCGCGGGTCTTTTCTTCAACACAAGGCACTCATGTCTATGTTCTCCTCCAGCGTCTTCAGCAACTAACCATTCTCAGTGCATGGTGTTCTCGGCGCCTCCTACCTCCGACGCATACAACATAGTCATTCACACCACTAGCTTCATCGCGTCAGGACCGTTCTGTCTTGGATGCAGTGTGACTTCAGCGCATGGTTGTCTTCAACGCATGGTGACTTCAATGCATGGTTCAAGCGTATTCTTTTCCCGCCAATGATCACTTATCCTTTGATGCGACGACTACTTCATCTCACAACCCTTCGTGATTCAATCAACAACGCATGGTTCCTCAAATAATTCAACTTCCTGCTACTTTCACCAACGCATGGTCTTGACCAACACTTAACTAAAATTTTGCTCTACTTCTCGGCTACTTTTCCTCTAGCAACGCATAACGTCAATCGCATTGCTCTCCCCAACACTTGGTTTTACAAGTCAGTGCTTACAGAAGGTCCTGTTATTTAATTCAAGGTTGCGTTTGTTTCCAAGAAAGCTGAAGTCTCGCTGTTCGGGTCCATTCATAATCAAGGAAGTGTTCCCACATGGTGCGGTCATGCTGACAAACGAAGACGGAACCACTTCCTTCAAGGTCAATGGACAGAGGGTAAAACCCTACCACATTGGAGAGTTCGAAATTGACAAAACCTCCATTGACCTACGTGAATGTAATAACTGAGCTTGCGTCGAAAGATCCCTGCGTTCTCGAATGCCTACTTTTCCAGGGACGCTTTCTTTTACCCTTGCTTTATTGTCATTTGAACTTGTTTTAGTATTTATTTATTTTTATTATTTTATTTTGCTTTCCTTCTTCCGTGTATATTTTGTTTTTAGCATTTATTTATTTCTTTAATTTCAGCTTAGTAGCATAAATGGGATAAGCATGAAATTAGGCGTTGAGTTCGTAATATAAATAATTTGATTTCATCGCATACTCTATTATTCATGCATGTGTCCAACGCATAAGTAAACTATGCGTTCATCGATAAACGATTACTGTGTTTGTCGAGTTAAGGTTAGGGGTAAGGTTAGAGTCGTACATATTTTTTTTTTCAAACGCATAATACTTAACCTACAACGCACAATCTAACCTGAGAACCAGGCATTCATCAGCTATGCGTTTATCATTAGTTCATTGCGTTTTAGATAGAGCAATAGGTGAAACACACATGTCTTGTCAGTCTACACGTTTTTCCCAGAAAAACACTCAAGTGCTCTATGTGCGTTAAGTAGCCGCCCATCACACTTGATGGGTGTGCGGCTCAATAAAATTTTCCTTGATCAGTGGGATTCCAGATATCGCGTATCCGCATTTATTACCGACGGCTAAATTAGCCCTTTATAAACGCGATCCGATTTCCCATTTTCCATTTTCGAAACCTTTAACCTCTATAACCTCTGGCGATTTGTGTTCTACACAGAACCTCATATGTCTAGCCATTCAAATCCACAAAACCAAGAACACCTCGCCAGCGACGTTTACCCAAGATCTTCATCATCACAGACACCAGCTCATGAGGTATTTCTTAACCCTCGATCTCGATTCTTCTCTCCACCTACATTTCATCCTTCCAGACCTGTGAGGCCTTCTGCTTCTTTGGTCTGACCAAGACCTCCAAATCCTAGCCCACCGTTTATCCCAACCTTTTCAGCATCTAGAATCAGGGCTACTGCCCAAAGACCACCCATATACCCATTTTTCCGACCATTCGCCAGACCCCCAACCCGTCCACCAGTAGTCGACACTGACTCCGACGACTGTGTGGAAGTTCTAAATATCCGCCCCTTGAGCCAAATCAACCCAGTCCCTACTTCGAAACCCAAAAGCCGGATAAAATCTTGCATCTCCAGGCCCAGAATGAAGAACATGAGGGAGTTTTCTGCCGCAAATTTCAATGTCGGAAGCCAACGGTTAAGCACGAAAAACTCCGAGGCAGAGCAACCGAGTCCTAGAAAGGTTCGCGATGAAGTCAGTACACTGTACGAAAGTAGCGAAGTACGCTGAAGAGAAGAGAGAGAGGTATTCGACGACATTCTGGAGAGAATCGCTCAAGAGGAGAAGCAAGCAAAGAATCGGAAGGATGATGGGGAGGTGTGCCTTCACCCTCACCTCGTCCACCCAGCACAAGAGAAACTGAAGAGATGGGAAGAGAAGTAGAAGAAGAGGTGGCTGTCAAAGAGGGGGAAGTAAATTCCGTACATTCCCCGGAAGCATGGATAGCCAAAATCCTGAGCGGATTGCGTGACCCAATGGACACAACCGTTTCAGACGCAAGATGGGAATCACCCTCCCCAATAAAAGAGGACCAGAGTCAACCAAAAGAGACTTGGGAGGGTGAAGGGACTGGGGTCAATAAGGAAGGAGAAGCCGCCTACAGCAAGGAGGTCATTGGCGAGCCAGTTTAAATGCATGCGTTAGTCTCTACCTCCATCGGTGCTGAAAAGACAACCTTAGACTCCAATGAAGGCCCCATCAAAAAAGTTGTGATGGCCACAGAGCCCAAGAGAAGAAGGGAAGAGGAAGAAGAACTGGTACCCCTGATACGAAAGAAAAGAAGGGTATTAGAATAAACTGCCAAGGATGAAGAGCTGAAAACCACAGAGCAAGGAGACGGTCCTGAGTCCCCAATTGCGGCAACATCCTTCGATAGGCTGGCAGCAAAGATGAAGAAGAAGAGGGCCAAGTTGAGGAAAGAGCTCAGGGCCCTAAGAAAAGGAGCTGAGAAAATTACCAAGGACGCATTGTCTGGCAAGAAGGCACACTAGGAAGTGCGGCCTCAAGAAGAAGGGGAGACGCAAGGCCTTCCGATCCTCAAATAGAAGAGCTAAGGTGGCTGATGCATCGCCACAAAAGAAGGAAGGAAAAGAGAGACGCAGGGCGTTCCCTAATTTGATGATTGAGGTGGGATTTTTCCCTGAAGAAGCCCCATTGCCGCCATACATCACCGAGATTATTGACCACCACGGCTGGAGAAACTTCTGTTCCAGCACCTCTTGGGTCCAACCTGACGTAGTCCGAAGTTTTTATAATGGACGCATAGATGAAGAGGAAGACGTGGTGGTGGTGGATGAAACTGAAATCCCGTTCAACGCAAGGGAAATAAATGCAATCTATCAGTTGAGGGACAACCCGGATGCAGAAGGAAACAAGATTATAAAATCAACTCCAACGGAGTTAATGGAGGACGCAATCTGAGTATTGCCGAAGCCTGAGGCTAAGTGGGATGTTTCACCCATAGGTATCAAAACGCTATCCGCTAGCAGCCTAAAACCAGAGGCAAACCTATGGGTATACTTGGTGAAGAAGCGGCTGATCCCTACAACGCATGACAAGACAGTATCAAGGGATCGAGTGATGGCAGCTTATTGCATTTTGCGTCGCATCACCCTGGATGTTGGACGCATAATCGCGGCGCAAATAAGAAGGGTGTTCAACAAGCCAAGGGGCCAACTCTTTTTCCCCACTCTTATCATGAATTTGTACGCCAATGTTTCATCGAAGGGCCAACGGAAGTGTTAGACGCAGAGAAGATGATTGAAGTCAGTGGTGTAATCGCCCACAAAACTCCGCGTCGGTTGATGAGAGGATCACAATATCTGCTAGAGCCTGCTAAGGCCACTAAAAAACCTCATCAACCCATTCCGATTCCAAAGCCGCAACCGCAGACGAAGAGGAAGCCGTCCAAGCTGAAACGCAAGGCTGTGGCAAGTCCTGATGCCACCATTAGATCTTCCCCAACCTCAAGCCCTTCTCCCCTACTTCCAACAACCAGAAGAGAACCAACTCCACCTCCACCTCCTCCTAAAACTCATTGCGCAAAACCTTCTAAACCTCAACCTTCCGCAAAACCCTCTTCCCCAATCTCCTCAATAAGAGTTGATGACTCACACTATGGGGATTTTGGCGCAACTTTTATGCGTCCATCATCCCCTGCGTTGGATGAAACTCCATCAACCTCTCGCCCTCAGCCAAACCTGCCTCAACCTCCAACGCAACCACAATCACAAGAAGCCCAACTTGATCTAGAGTGCGAAACAGTGCAAACATATCTGCAACAATTAATCTTGCGTCTAGTGATGCACTTATTGAATATGTTAGCACGCCGACAGACGGAGCAGTTTCACTTTACAATGAATTACATTCATCAACTGTTCTCGATTCGACCGGAAGTCCCACCCCCTAACATTCCTGAACGCCTACAACAGACGCTTGTCTTCCCAATACCGCAGCGCCCTGCGCCTGAGCAGAAATGCAGACCTGATGAAGACAAGGCAGATGGTTAAAAAGTTAGGGGTGTAGTTAAGAGTTGTATCTTTTTTAGAACTTTTATTGCATTATCTTCATCTCCAATTGTATGCGTTGTGGATTATTCAATTAATAGAATGAAAAATTTCTTCGCCGCATGGAATTTCTAATTACTTCTTTTGCATGGTCCCTTGCTGTAAATTCACTCTAAGTACATATATAATTATTTCCAACTTTTATCTTTGCGTTGAAAAAAATTAGTCACTATGAGGATAATCATGCTTACACTTTTTGTACACTCTTTAAGTTAGATTACTTTCAATGCATCTGCATACTATTCCTTAGAAATGCAAACCTACTTTGCATGTATGCAAGTGGCCAATTCAAACCTCTTTTACAAAATTTTGCAACTTAATCTTTGTTTACAATTTAAGCAATGAGGACCTTGCTACTCTCAAGTTTGGGGGTGGAAGAGGTTTGAACTATCAAAGATAAAAATATGAGAAACTTATTTCAAACATGTCTTAAAAAAAAAAAAAATTATTTTAAACGCAAAACTCCGCTGGCAAGACTAACATATTTATCTTGTTAAGAGTTTAGCTGAAAACGACACCTACTCGTAGTTGGCCGCCTCCATGCACCCCATAGTTGGTGTGTCAAAACGAAGGTGGGTAATCGTAATCAGCGACGCATACATAAAATAACAAACTCCAATGTCTAGTGAGGAAACCGAACTTAGATAAGAGTTTAGTCGAGAAGGGCACTTGCTCGTAGTTGGCTGCCTCCATGCACCCCATAGTTGGTATGTCAAAACGAAGGTGGGTAACCCTACTCGACGCATGCTTAATATATACATAAGAAAACAAGAAAGAAAAAGGAACTTTATATCTTCATCTTTTCAGACTCAGTGTTCAAAAGAAGAAACAAAAATTTTGTGAATAATGAGTTAAAGAATTTTGAAAAGAAAGCTTGCTCCATACAAACTAGACTAGTCCTAAAGAAAAGAATATGGAGGTAGAGAAGTACTATAACTGACGGGTAGTTGATTGAGTATAGCATTCTGAGAGACTAGTCAATGCGTTGAGAAAATGTTTAGGATAATTGTAAGTTTCTTAGATAGAAGTTATGCTTGAGGACAAGCATTTATCTAAGTTTGGGGGTGTGATAACTTGTAGAAATACAAGTTATAATAGCCTTTTTCTTAGATAAATAGAGATTAAATAGAGAAGCATGCGGCAGTGTATGTGATTTTTACTAATAAATCTTCCTTTGCGTTATACTCTTGTATTTTTATGAAGATAAATGATTTTACCACTTTTTGAGCCTAAAACGCATGTTTTAACGCAGGAATGCAAACGAGGTATTGTTGACTTCTCAACGCAAGACTACGCGTTAGCAATCTACGCCGCGTTGACATCGGCCAAACTATTCATGGACGCATAGACGACCATTAATGCAAGGCGCTGAGAATCAAAGCAGAATCTTGAGAGATTGACGGATGATTGATGAACATGAATTGTGGCCAAAGTGGTGGATCTTAATTGACCCGAGAATCACCCAATAAGGCGAGATGGACACATAGTATCAATCTCGCCGCCCATCAAGCAAATTTGCCATTAATTGCAAACGCATCATCTATAAAAGGGCAGCTTCGCGAGATGAGAAAGGGTTGTTGATTCTCGGAAGAACTCCATAAGTGACAGCAGAGTCTTCTCCAGACTTCAACCGGAGACAAATAGCTCGAGAGAGAAGAGTCTTCCCTTTGCCGGAGCACTTCACAACATAGCCTTACGCTTCCATCCGGGGGACTCAAGACATTGACGCCTTTCCCTGCTTTCTTTCTTATTGTTCTATCTTGATTTTAGATTTGTGTCAAGACATTGAGCTCATCTAAAGTTGTATTTCGTTTCATCAATATAATTATCTTCCATGTCTACTCATTTCTCAAAACTTTCCGCTTTTCACTTTCAAACCATGAATAACTAATCACTCTAGGGTCTAGGGTTGCGTTAGCATCTAACTAGGAACCACAGTGTAACTATTTTATCTTGTCAATTGAGAGCTTAATCCGATGCTTATGTCCATCTGACAAATCGATATAAGTAGTAATAATCGAACTGCTCGAGAGTGTAAGCGATTGTGGAACTCAATTGACAAGGGCCAAGTAGTATTGCCTTTCCATGGGGATAACCTTGGTTCTTAACACTCTCCTATGCGTTATAGACATATAACACATAGCGGCTGACAACCGGGAGAAGAGTCGCAAGTATGAATAGAATACTACTGTGCGTTTCCGATGTTAGATGTTAATCAACCCGAACCCTTTCTTTATCCATTCACACACATCTTTAGCTGAACTTGCTGTGTCCCATGCCTTTCCATCTTCCACATTTAATCTAGTGTACATATTATCGCTTTCTTTAGATCAGAAACAAACACTCTCCCCATTATTTCTTGGTTACCACTGCAACGCATGTAATTCACATAAATATTGAATCAACATAGTCCCTGTGTTCGACCTCGGACTCACCGAGAAAACCTACTCCTTTGCTTATACTTGGGTAAAGGATAGGGAAACTTGACAGATCACCAACTCATAGTAGTAAGACGCATAACATGGTCAAAGCATGACATGTTGAACGCATAAATACATCATTTAACACTTTGGTTAGGACAATTTACACACATACAAAATCCACCAACAACAGAAACCTCCCTCGACCCCTCTGTGGATTTCCTCCTTGTGGTCCCCTTGGGAAAAACGAACCACTAGATCGGGCCTTAAACCTTCCCTTACCCGAAACTCCTGCTGCAAAACGTCGTCTCTCACCTCGGTAAGTCTGCTCCCTAGGTGAGTAATAAGTCTGCCCAGTCCTACTTCCACCCCTACCAGCTCCCTCTCCCGCTAAACCCTTCTTTACTCTCATGGCTGCTTCACTAGTTTTGGAAAATCAATCCATTCTGTTCTTGCCATCACTGGGGTTCGGATTTCACTAGGCAAGCCTTCTTCAAATCGCTTGCACTTATCTGCTTATTCTGCTACTAATGCCAGGGCATACCTGGCAAGCTCTATGAATTTTTTCTCATATTCAGCAACTGACATGTTCCCCTGTACTAGATTTAGGAATTCTTTCCTTTTCTCGTCGCAATAGGACTTAGGGCAGTACTTTTCCTAAAAAGATTTCTTAAAGTCTGCCCATGTTAAAGAGCCTACATTTAAGTTTCGGTGCTTAGTCAAACGCCACCAATCTTCATCCCCTTTCTGGAGCATGAAAGTGGCAAAATCAAGTTTCTTGTCTTCCGGACAATTCATAACTCTGAAACATTTCTCTATCTAATTTAACCATGCTTCAGCTTCTGTAGGATCTGTGGTGCCTTCAAACACTTGGGCACCCAAGGCTTTAAACTGTTCTATCCCAAACTTCCTTTCAGGATCTCCCTGAGCTGACTCCATATTGGCTACCAATCTCTGTGCTATTCGGCTAAAAATTTGTTCTTCCATATTAATACTCGCTTGAGGATTACTAGATTCTCCTTCAGACGTTTGCCTCTCCTCTCCAGTAGCGCGCGATGTTTCGACGCCTTTCCGCCTACCTCATCTGGTTCCTCTGGGCATGTTCCTATAACATACTATGTAATCAATTTACTATTAACATGTTCCTAACTACTATCCATGATCTCACAGCCCAAAACCTTATGCTCTAATATCAAAATGTCACACCCCCTCCCAGATTCCCCTCCTAACTTAGAAGTGGATGCGACCTACACACACAATCGTTTCCATATATCTTGAAACATCAATCAATATCAAATCAATTATACAAAGCTTTATGCTAGTAAAGAATCATAAGTTAAACATAATCTCACACTCATGATTTATCATAACAGGTATTTGTTCTACATACTGTACAAAACCCACTCTCACTATATTCTAAGGATCATGTATGACAAAAACATGTACATAAACTGAGTATTTACAACTATCCCAGAGAACTGATGCAAAGTAAGCCCAAACGAGGATCTTCTGTAGGCTAGGCGTCCCGGACACACTCGCAACCTGAAACGAACAAACAATAAACAAGAAGCGTGAGCCTAAAGCCCAGTGAGTGACTGAGTTATTCAATTATTATTAAATCCTTGAAATAAATACTGATCATAATAACTACCATATATTTTGTAAGTACAGATTCCTAGGTCACCCATGCCATTAAACAAAAGTAACACTGTTATCTTTCAAAGAGGTTGCAGAGTAAAGCTCAACGCACTCAACCTCATGAACCAATTCTCATTATTCATATTTTCAAACGCCTTCACACTTCATCCCTTGGGGTTTCAACTCTCAAGTGCTTTCTCATGTTGTCCCTCAACACTGAGTTCGATATCAATCCATTACTCAAGTGCCCTCACTCGTGGTCCCTCAGCACCGAGCTATGATGTACTGGTTTTCCATATGCCTTCTCACAAGGTCCCTCGGCATTGGAATCAATTTCAATCAATTTCTCAAGTGCCTTCACCCATGGTCCCTCAGCACTGTGTATTATATATCGTATCCCCATAGGCCTTCACACATGGTCCCTCGGTCGGGGGTTGCATTTAGATAACATGCATACAGGATTTCATATGACATACTAGTTTTTTACTCACACAATGTTAAAAATAATCCTTGTATAAAATAGAAGGTCACTCACGATTTGTTTTAGGCCTCGAGCGGATTATATGCCTTTCGAAGCTCTTCTTGGCTTGTAAAAACACATTTGTCACGTTAGGTTTTCTTTGAACTCCCTTTTCCTAATTATTAAGGATGCATATTTATATACCATTCTCACTCCATCACTGAGACTCTCTTTTTCCAAAATATTCATAACTAGCGATACTCTATGTCACTAGCGAGACTACCAGTGAAATCACACCGCTGGATACTGCACTAGTGAAACCGGAGTGAACAAGACTAGTGAGATTACCTTAAGGAGCGATACCCAGCGAGACTTTAGCGGGAGTTGTGAGACGCAAAGCCCTTTGCGTTACCAGAGACACTTGTTTCGCTGCTCACTCTCCAGCTCTTTAGCGATACCACTGTCTTAACGACACCTGATGACCACTGCTTTCTTCCTTCCCTTCTAACTCTTTCTTTATCCTGCTAAAAACCACATTACAAGCAAATTCAAAACTTCCTCTCTTCTACAATCTTGTAAAGAAATGAGCTTTCTAACTTACCTCAAAATTTCAGACTATAACTCATCCTCATTTGAGAACTATTCTCAAATGACTTAAACTGCTTTAAATCATCTAGCAATTCAACTCCGATTACTTCCTCCTAAAAATTAACATATTTTTGCTCGGATTTAGCTTAAACATCCTTCATGGAAGTTGCTAAGAATTAAATTAACTTACTAACCTCATCATTCTTGTCCTAGCTTCAACCTCCTCAGCTCATCTTCTTCAAATACCGAATGATGTTCAGATTTATCAGCAACAATCAAACTTCTGGTTCCAGCTTTAATATCACCATGAAAATGATTTGGTTTCTACTTGGATTCGATATAAACACCTTCTTCCACCTCTCCTCGTTGTTTGTCTGCGAAATAGAATGAATCTGAGTTCAAAAATATGTCCAAAAGGGTTTAATTATTCGATGCACACACATATATATCAATATAAATTACAGACTCACCAGCTCTACAATCATCATCCTTCTTAGATTAGCCAACGCAACCCTTCCGCGCATGGCTTCGGCAATGCATAGTCTCAACATACCATGCTACTAATTGCCCAACACCGAATAGCCGACTACCGCATGGCCCTCTCGGCCCCTTTTCTATGCACCAACGCATACCAACCTTCAACGCATAAGCCATCTCAACGCATAGCAATGCCAACCTTCTAACACATAGTAGCCTTCAATGCATACTTCCACCAACGCTAATTTGCACCTTCCTTCCTTGACATCTGCTTCCACGCTGAGGTGCCCTCTTCAACGCATAGCTACCAGTGGCAACTCTTGTCAAGCTTCAGACATACTCTCAACGCATAATCACCTCATCACATGGCCAACACTTAGCCACTTTTACTCCCACATAACTCAGCCAATTTCTTTACTCAATACCCCTCCTATATTTTCTTCTTACTTAACTTTTCCCATTGACAGGTACGGGGCTTACACGTCAACCACTGATTGTGATGTTTTGTTTAATCCTTCATAGAAGATCTCCATTTGCACACAATCAAGAATGTCATTGTGTGGACAATTCCTTACTAGCCACTTAAATCGAGTCGAAGCCTCCCTAAGGGTCTCCGAGTTCTTTTGCTCGAAGGTGATAATGTCTCGTTGCCTCTTTGCACTCACCGTCAGAGAAAAATATTTCTACATAAATTTTTCAACCATTTGTGCCCAAGTTGTAGTCTCACCAGGTTCAAGTGTACATGTTGGTCGTCACCCATTGCACCCTCAAATTGTCCTGCGGCTTGCAACATCTGCAACATAACTGATGTTGTGCAACAGAATTGTAGTTCAAAGACTTGTTGCTGCGTCTATCTATTATTAAGCTTCCTATGCGTTTAACATACTATGTGTTGAACATGCTTAATGTTATGCATTTATCATCCGTCAAGTTTTCCTATTTTTAACCCAAGTATAAGCAAAGAGATAGGTTTACTCGGTGAGTCTGAGGTCAAAGACAAGGACTGTCACACCCCCTCCCCGATTACCCTACTCAACCCGAGAGGAGATGTGAGGACAATAAACATCACCTCTCTTGTGACGTATACTGTCCATTTGTACCTGATAATCTTGACAATTCATAACATACATATCTCTTCATGCAACCAGAACTATAAGTACTTATATTTATATAATTAAACTTTCAACTTATCCACAATATACTTATACAACATCCTATCTCACATCCCAACATATGTACAACTAGGTGTACATGCCACCTGTATAAGGTTATATACACATACAACTCTTCAAATGTGACTAATTTCTGAAAATTCGAAGCTTAGGCAACTGATAACTTGTAGAAATACAAGTTATAATAGCATTTTTCTTAGACAAATAGAGATTAAATAGAGAAGCATGCGGCAGTGTATGTGATTTTTACTAATAAATCTTCCTTTGCGTTATACTCTTGTATTTTTATGAAGATAAATGATTTTACCACTTTTTGAGTCTAAAACGCATGTTTTAACGCAGGAATGTAAACGATGCGTTGATGACTTCTCAACGCAAGACCACGCGTTAGCAACCTACGCCATGTTGACATCGGCCAAACGATTCATGGACGCATAGACGACCATTAATGCAAGGCGCTGAGAATCAAAGCAGAATCTTGAGAGATTGACGGATGATTGACGAACATGATTTGTGGTAAAAGTGGTGGATCTTAATCGACCTGAGAATCATGCAATCAGGCTAGATGGACGCATAGAATCAATCTCGCTGCCAATCAAGCAGATTTGCCATTAATTGCGAACGTATCATCTATAAAAGGGCAGCTCCGCGAGATGAGAAAGGGTTGTTGATTCTCGGAAGAACTCCATAAGTGAAAGCAGAGTCCTCTCCAGACTTCAACCGGAGACGAATAGCTCGAGAGAGAAGAGTCTTCCCTCCGCCGGAGCACTTCACAGCATAACCTCACGCTTCCATCCGGGGGACTCAAGACATTGACGCCTTTCCTGCTTTCTTTCTTATTGTTCTATCTTGATTTTAGATTTGTGTCAAGACATTGAGCTCATCTAAAGTTGTATTTCGTTTCATCAATATAATTATCTTCCATGTCTACTCATTTCTCAAAACTTTCCGCTTTTCACTTTCAAACCATGAATAACTAATCACTCTAGGGTCTAGGGTTGCGTTAGCATCTAACTAGGAACCACAGTGTAACTATTTTATCTTGTCAATTGCGAGCTTAATCCGATGCTTATGTCCATCTGACAAATCGATATAAGTAGTAATAATCAAACTGCTCGAGAGTGTAAGCGATTGTGGAACTCAATTGACAAGGGCCAAGTAGTATTGCCTTTCCATGGGGATAACCTTGGTTCTTAACACTCTCCTATGCGTTATAGACATATAACGCATAACGGCTGACAACCGGGAGAAGAGTCACAAGTATGAATAGAATACTACTGTGCGTTTCCGATGTTAGATGTTAATCAACTCGAACCCTTTCTTTATCCATTCACACACATCTTTAGCTGAACTTGCTGTGTCGCATGCCTTTCCATCTTCCACATTTAGTCTAGTGTACATATTATCGCTTTATTTAGATCAGAAACAAATACTCTCCCCATTATTTCTTGGTTACCACTGCAACGCATGTAATTCACATAAATATTGAATCAACATAATCCCTGTGTTCGACCTCGGACTCACCGAGAAAACCTACTCCTTTGCTTATACTTGGGTAAAGGATAGGGAAACTAGACAGATCACCAACGCATAGTAGTAAGACGCATAGCATGGTCAAAGCATGACATGTTGAACGCATAAATACATCATTTAACACTTTGCGTTAGGACAATTTACACACATACAAAATCCACCAAGAACAAGCTGGAGTAGGCTAAGCACCAGGAACGTCCTCACTACCTGGGAGGAAAAGAAAACATGGAAAGCGTGAGCTAAGAGCCTCATGGTGGCTTGTTTTGTAAAATTATCTTTTGTTCGAAAACAGGCATGTTACAATCATTATAACACCATATGCATAAACATGGATCCGTATCATCATTTCAGAAAAAGTCATACTTTCCAACCACTTAATCAAATCAAATGAGTTCACATTTAAAACATTGTTTCCAATCATATTTAATAAAACAGTCTACAATGTATCAAGTCTTCTTCTGTTTTAAATTTTTCCTTAGTTAGGGTGGAGCAAGACTCAACGCACCCGAAGTCGAAAACAACCTTAGTTGAGGCGGAGCAAAACACAACGCAACTCAACGTCGAAAACACCCCTAGTTGAGGTGGAGCAAGACTCAACACACCCAACGTCACAACCTCTATGTGCACATCGGAATTTGGCGGGTTGCCCAAGTACCTTCTCCATGTCCCTTAGTACTGGTTTGATAATTTATAGAAATACAAGTTATTATAACCTTTTTCTTAGAAAAATAGAGATTAAATAGAGAAGCATGCGGTAGTTTAAGCTAAATTCTACTAAAAAATCTTCTTACGCGTTCTATTCTTCTATTTTTATGAAGATAATAATTTTACCACTTTTTGAGCCTAAAACGCATGTTTCAACGCAGGAATGCAAACAATGAGTTGACTATCTCCTAATGCAAGACTGTGCGTTAGCAACCTATGACGCGTTGATATCCACCAAACTCCTCCTTGAATGCATAATGACAAAAGACGCAAGGCGCGAAAAATCAGATCATAATCTTGGGAGATTGTCAGAAGATTGACATGCATAATCTGTGGCTAAAGTGGTGGATCTAAATTGACCCGAGAATTATGCAATTAGGTGAGATCGACGCATGATATCAATTTCGCCACCAATCAACCAGATCTGCCATTGATTGCGACCGCAACATCTATAAAAGGGCAGTCCAGCAAGATGAGAAAGGGTTGTTCATTCTCGGAAGAATTCCTAAGTGACAACAGAGTTCTCTCCAGAACACAACCGAAGACGAATAGCTCGAGAGAGAAGAGTCTTCCCTCCGCCTGACCACTTCACAACACAACCTTACGCTTCCATTTCGGCGACTCAAGACATTGACGCCCTTTTTCCTGCTTTCTATCTTGTTTTTCTAGTTGATTTTAGATCTGTGTCAAGACATTGAGCTATCTAAAGTTGTATTCCGTTCATCAATCTATATTTCTTCCATGTCTACTCATTTCTCTACACTTTCCACTTTTTACATTGAATCCATGAGTAACCAATCTATCAAGGGTTGAGGGTTGCGTTAGCATCTAAATAAGAATCATAGTGTAACTATTGGATCTTGTCAATTGTAATCTTAATCCGATGCTTATGTCCATCTAGCTAATCGGTATAAGTAGTAATAATTAGACTGCTCGAGAGGGTAAGTGATTGTGGAACTCAATTGACAAGGCTAAGTTGTCACACCCCCTCCCAAGTTACCTGCAGAACCTGAAAGGAGATGTGAGGACAGTATACATCACCCCTCTTGTGACGCATACCATCCGTCCCTTCGCACACATTCTGAACTGTTCACCATGAAATCTCCACATTCTAAAACATATTAAACATCACATATGGAAAAGTATATACAAGCCAAAACAAAATTTTCTCAAATTCTTTTACATGTCTTTACACAACCCATAGTTCGACCTCTGGTAATTGTACAGACATATCTACATGCCACCTAATAAAGGTTTAACATACAACTGACAATTCAACAAGTCAAATTATTCAGAGTCTCGAAGCTTAAGCAGGGCGAGTGGGAGTAGGCAAAGCACCAGAAACGTCCTTGCTACCTGGAGGGGAAAGAAAACATTGAAAACATGAGCTAAAGGCCCATTGAGTGACAATTTTAAAAAAACCATTTTAGTTCGGAAATCATCAGTAGTAAAACTATGTTCAACATCAAACATAAAACATGTAATCACTTCAAAAACCTTAGTTAAAACAAACTTAATTGCCCTTATCAAATCATACATGATTTTTAAACATTCATAAGGAAACAGTTTAGATATAATATTTTTCCCTTAGTTGAAGTGGAGCAAAACTCAACACCCCAACATCGAAAACATATAAGGCTCGATGCGGAGCAAGACTCAACGCATCAGCATATAACCTCTATGTGCACATAGGAACATGGCGAGTTGCCCATGTACCTTCTCATTGTCCTTGAGTACTGGGTCCCGGGGAAACTTACATGCCTTATTAGCATTGAGCCTCCTCTAAAACATTTTATAGGCGGGTTGCCCAAGTTCTGGGTCTCGGGGAAACTCACATGCCTTATTAGCATTGAGCCTCCTCTAAAACATTTTCCTTTATAGAAATAACATTTCATACAAACCGTTCGTATATAAATCGTTCATACGAATACAGGGCAATTATTATATCAATAACATCTCATAAACATGCTTTTCAACAGCTTTAAGAACATAACGTTTGTCTTATAAAGCATTTAATCAGAAATTCACATTTCATTGGAACACCGAACTATCATGTTCAACAAAATCATTTTAAAGTAAAAGAAGTGTCACTCACAACTCTTTCTAGGCCTTGAATGGATTATAAGCCTTTCCTATCTCCTCTTGGCCTGAAACAAATATTTTCTCTTGTTATACTTCTTTTCCATTCACAAGAACATAAACAACAACTTATCATATGCTCAATGTTTATAGCACATCATGCGGTTAAGCTTTCATTAGTTTATTCTCAAGCCTTAACTTAAGCTATAATTACAAGTTGTCCCTTACCCTTCTGCTATACCTTGATTTTCAAGAACACCTTACGTGCAGCTCACTTGCTGTTATATCAACACT
This sequence comes from Citrullus colocynthis, assembly GCA_031780015.1. Lineage (NCBI taxonomy): Eukaryota > Viridiplantae > Streptophyta > Magnoliopsida > Cucurbitales > Cucurbitaceae > Citrullus > Citrullus colocynthis. The sequence continues at coordinate 301,594 of QLSR01000146.1, forward strand.
TGAGCCTTAGTTTCTCCTTAACAAAGCTGATTGTTACAGCTTGATGTCTCTACTTAATCCCTGCTAAAAACGCATTTCCAGCCCATATTAAGACTTCTTCTCTTCTACGAACTTGTAAAGAATTAAGTTCCACAGCTTTCCTCAAAATTTCACGGCTCAACTCTTTTTTGTTCTCTAGTTATGCCAAAATTACTCCGTGTTGCTCCGGATTGCATAGCAGTTCTGTAGTTACTGCTTTTACCTAAAGATTCATGTGATAAACTTCGGTTTCAGCTTAACCATCCTTCATAAGACTTGTTAGGAATTATGTTAACTTACTAACCTCAAACTTTCAGCCGCAAACTCGGCTTCCTTGAGTCATTCTACTCCAAACATCGACCACTGTTCAGTCTGTGCGTCAGCAATCAATCCTCTGTTCCAGCTCGGATTTGAGCACCAAAACAGGTAGAATTTCGCTCAAAAACTATAAGAACACCTTCCTCTTCCTTCTCTGGTGGTTTCTCTAAAAGATGGAACTGACTTAAGTTCTCAAAATGTCTGAAAATAATTAAACTCACCTATATATATACTGCCGACTTATCCCTCACAAGTACCAAGATGATAATGCCGACTTACCCCTCACCGTGGGTTGGCGCTGGTCTTTCCTTCGACGCAAGGCACTCATGTCTATGTTCTCCTCCAGCGTCTTCAGCAACTAACCATTCCCAATGCATGGTGTTCTCGGCGCCTCTTACTTCCGACGCATACAACATAGTCATTCACATCACTAGCTTCATCGCTTCAAGACCATTCTGTCTTGGACGCAATGTGACTTCAGCGCATGGCTATCTTCGACGCATGGTAACTTCAACGCATGGCTGTCTTCGGCGCATGGTGACTTCAACGCATGGTTCAATCATATTTCTTTCCCCGCCAATGATCACTTATCCTTCGATGTGCCGACTACCTCATCTCACAACCCTTCTTGATTCAATCAACAATGCATGATTCCTCAAATAATTCAGCTTCCCGCTACTTTCACCAATGCATGGTCTTGGCCACCACTTAATTAAAATTTTACTCTACTTTTTGGCTACTTCTCCACTAGCAACGCATAACCTCAGTCGCATTGCTCACCCCAACACTTGGTTTTACAAGTCAGTGCTTACATAAGCAGTGTTGCCTAGACATAGGAACAACCTTGGCACTTAACACTCTCCTATGCATTATAGACATATAACGCATAGCGGCTGACAACCGGCAAAAGAGTCGCAAATGTGAATAGACTATCACCATGCGTTTCTAATGTTAGATGCTAACCAACCCGAGCCCTGTTTTTACCCATTTATTAAATTCACCTAGCTGACTTTGCTGTGTCGCATGCCTTTTCATCTTCCACATTTTAGTTTAGTATACATGTTATCGCTTTCTTTAGATTAGAAACAAACATCTCTCACGAATTATTTTTGGTTACCACTACAACGCATATAATCCACTTAAATATAGAATCAACGTAATCCCTGTGTTCGACCTCGAACTCACCGAGACAACTTAGTCCTTTGCTTATACTTTGGGTAAAGGATAGGAAAAGTTGACATATCACAAATGCATAACATTAAGCATAAGTAAAATGCATAGTCTGTTAAATGCATAGGAAGCTTAATTAAAATAAACGCAGTAACAAGTTTGTACTTCAGCATTGCATGCGCAACAACATGGGTCCTGGGGTAACTCACATGCCTTCTCACGTCCTTCAGCATTGAGCCTCCTCTAAAACATTTTAGAAGCCAATATTTTACATAAATAGTTCACATGAAATCTTTCATGAAAAATCAGATATTTCACGATAAACAACATTTCACAACATGCCATTCAACATCTTATAGAAAATGCCTTGTGAACAACATAATCATACATCATGCTTATCAAGAAAACCTTCATCTCAAATCCATATCTCATAAGAACACCCAACTGAACATTTTGAATAAAATCGTTTTCAAAGAAAGAAAAGTGTCACTCACAACTTGTCCTCAGGCCCAGAGCGGATTATATGCCTTTCCGAGCTCTTCTTGGCCTGTAAATACACATTCCTCACGTTATGCTTTCCTTAAACTTCCTTTACATGATTGTTAAGTATGCATAATTAAACTCTAATCATGATTCATCACCGAGACTCCTATTTTTCCCAAAGTAAACGTAATAAGCGAGATTTTGTTTCACTAGCGAGATTACCGACGAGATTTTACATTCCTAGCGAGATTACTAGTGAAAACACCCAATAAGGCACGACGCTTGTCACACCCCCTCCCAGGCTACTCTACCCAACCCGAGAAAAGATGTGAAGACAGCATACATCACCCCTTTTATGACGCATACCACCCGCTCAACACACTTGTCCCATACTTATCACAACCTACATAACACTTCTTGACATATAACAACCATAACATATAGGAAATTATATACATAACGATAATTCAGAATACAAATCTTCCATAAAGCCCTTATACAAAATCATGTTTCATCTCCCAGTAAATGTACAACTAGGTCTACATGCCACCTATATAAGGTGTTACATACAAGCAACTTTGCAAAACAGGACAACTTTCTGAAAACTCGAAGCTTAAGCAGGGCGAATTGGAGTAGGCAAAATACTAGGAACGTCCTTGCTACCTGGAGGGGAAAGAAAAACTTGAAAACATAAGCAAAAAGCTTAGTGAGTGAATAATTTTATACAAATCCTTTAGTTTGAAAATCATCAGGATTTAAACAAACTCTGAACATGAGTAAAACATAGAATTATCACATTTTCATTAATTAAATCACGTTTAAATGCCCTTATCAAATCATACATGGTTTTTCAACAATTCGTAAGTAAAACAGTACAGTTACAACACCTTTCCCTTAGTTGAGGCAGAGCAAAACTCAATGCCCCAACGTCGAAAACAAATAAGGCTCGATGCGGAGCAAGACTCAACGCACCAGCATATAACCTCTATGTGCACATAGGAACATGGCGGGTTGCCCAAGTACCTTCTCCATGTCCATCAGTACTGCATCCCGGGGAAACTCACATGCCTTCTCATGTCCTTCAGCATTGAGCCTCCTCTAAAACATTTTTCCTTTAGTTTAATACAATACTTTGTACAAAACAGTTCATAGTCAAATCTTTCATAAGAAAATAGGGCATTTCATAAATCAATATCAATCCATAAATCTGCGTTTCAATATCGTTTAGCAAAAACATCAATAAATAAGAAAAACCAAACTGACATGTACAATAGAATTATTGAAACAAGAAAAGAAGTGTCACTCACAACTCTTTTCTAAGCCTTGAATGGATTATACGTTTTTCCTATCTCCTCTTGGCCTGAAAATACACAAAGCTTCCCTAAACTTCCTTTTCATAACCAAATAAACTTTAACCATTCATATTTGATCAATAAATCTTAATGAGCGAGATTCAACTCTATTAGCGAGACCACTAGCGAGACTGGACTACACTGCACGCACTAGCGATACCAGGGTGAGCAAGACTAGCGATACTCACTTGATCAGCGAGATCCAGCGAAGCAAGAATTGTGAGACGCAAGGCTTCTAGCAACACCAGCATTACCCGTCTCGCTTCTCACGCTTAAACTATTAGCGTTATTTGCAGTCCAGCGATACTTATTTTCCACAGCTTCTACCTTCCCTCTTATTCTCACTTCTATCTGTTATAAATCATATTTCCAGCCAAATTTAGAACTTCTTCCCTTCTACAAACTTGTAAAGAAATATGTTTTCTAGCTAACCTCATATTTTCGTAGCTTAACTTGTCTTTGTTTGTCAGATATTTCAAGATTCCTCCGCACTACTACAGATTGCACAGAAATTCCTTATCAGTCACTTCCAGCTAAAAGCTTACATGTTTCTATTCCTTCTCAACTCAAACATCCTTCGTAAAAGTTGTTCAGAATTAAGTTAACTTACTAACCTTAAAATTTCAGCCTTAGACTCGATCTCCTTGATTCATTTCACTCCAAACATCCGATACTGTCTAGCTTGTGCGTCCACTAATAACGAGCTATTCCAGCTTAGATTTCGATATCAAAACGAGTAAAATTCTACCCGAAATCCACAAGAACACCTCTTCTACCTTCACTTGTAGTTCATCTGAAAAATGGAACCGACTTAAGCTCTTGAAAATGTCTAAAAATGATAAAATATTCAATTTACTCACCTATATATACTGCCGACTTAACTCTCTTATGCAGGCTGGCGCGCGGGGTTTCGCTTCTCAATTCAAGGTAAGGCGTTCAACGCAGCCCACAATCAATGCCCTTAGCAAACGGCCAACCTCAACACATGGTGTCCTCAACGCCTCGTACCTTCAATGCATACAACTCAATCAGTTATGTCCATCTCCAACGTATGGAGACCTTAACGCTTGCAACCTCACTAACGCATAGTTGTTTAGAACACTTCCTTCCCCGCCAATGATAAATTCCTCTTCCAATGCAAGTGACTGCTTCAGCTCATAACTTTTCCTTATTTTCAATTTCAACGTATGGTCACTCAAAAGAACAATACTCCTCTTTGTTTTCACCAACGTATAGTCTTGGCCCAAGCTTAACTCTTCCACTCTCGGCTAGTTTGCTCTAACAACGCATGGCCACATTTCACTTGCTTTGTCCCAATACTTAATACTATACGCCAGTGCTTACAACGCTAATGACATCAGGAAAAGCGAGATTAGCGAGATTTACCTGAGGAATGAGACTTAGCGAAACCCAGCGAGATTTGTGAGATGGAAAACCCCTCGCGTTCCAGTGACACTCGTCTCGCTACTTATACTTTATTTATTCAGCGACACCCGCTTCCTAACGACACCCAACAGTAGAGTTCCTTCCTTTCCTTTTTGTTCCCACTTCTACCTGATAAAAATCGTATTTCCAGCTAAATTCATAACTTTTTCTCTTCTAAAAACTTATAAAGGAGTAGGTTCTCTAACTTACCTCAAAATTTCAGAGCATGTTTCTTCTTCGTTTGAGAGATATTCTCAAATAACCCCCAGTTGCTCTCAATTGCCAAGTAAATCAATAGTAATCACTTCCACCTACAATTTTACATGTTTCACCTCAAATTTAACTCAAACATTCTTCATAAAAATGGTTAGGAATTGAGTTAACTTACTAACCTCAAAATTTTAGCCTTCATAGAAATGGCTCGCACTTCTCCAATGATTAGACCATGCTCGGACTTTACGACCACAATCAAACTTCCTGTTCCAACTTTAGTTACACCACCAAAACGAATAGAATTTCACTTGAATTCGACATGAACACCTTCTTCTACCTTCCCTCGTTGTGTGTCTGAAACATGGAACCGACTCGAGCTTTGGAAATTGTCTAAAATGATTAAATATTTGGTCCACTCATATATATATGCTGTTGACTTAACCTCCACTTCCATTCCTTTCTAAAATAAGCTGGCTGGCGCAGATTTTTCACCAACACACCAACGCATAGCATACTCGACGCATCCTACCTCAAACGGCCAGAGCAACACACCAACGCATAGCACGCTCGATGCATCCTGCCTCAAATGCCCACAGCAACACACCAACGCATAGCACGCTTGACGCATCCTGCCTCAAACGCCCACAACAATACACCAAAGCATAGCACGCTCGATGCATCTTGCCTCACACGCATGGAACCGTTCAACGCATAACTATAGACCAACGCATACAGCCACTCTTCAACGCATACTAACCTTACCAACACATGGTAGGTCAAGTATAATTTTTCCCCGCCAAGTTCCAATTTCCCTTCCAACACGTGACACCTTCAACGTGTCATACCCCCTCCCAGGTTACCCTACCCAACCCGAGAGGAGATGTGAAGACAACAAACATCACCCTTTTTGTGATATTCACTACCCATTTGTACCTGAATAGCCTGTGAGACTATAACATACCTATTCGCTTACAAAGCCAGAACCATAAAGACCTATGTTATTACAATTAAACTTTCAATGTATCCATAATATATTTGTATAATAACCCGTCTCACATCCCAACTAATATGTAACTAGGTCTACATGCCACCTATACAAGGTTATATACACGTACAACAACTCAAATGTGTCTATTTCCTAATATCTCGAAGCTTAGGCAAGGTGAGTTGGAGTAGGCTAAGCACCGGAAACGTGCTCGCTACCTGGGAGGAAAAGAAAACATGGAAAGCATGAGCTAAAATCCCCGTGAGTGACTAATTTTGTAAAATCATCTTTGTTCGAGAACAGGCATGTTACAATCATTATAACACAATATACGTAAAATATGATTCAAATCGTCATTTTTGTAACATCATAATTTCCAACAACGTAATCAAATCACATACGTTCATGCCAGAATGGTCGTACACGAAATCAGTTCGTTCTTAAAAATTTTCCCTTAGTTGAGGCGGAGCAAGACTCAACGCACCCAACGTCGAAAACCATGGGTTGATGTGGAGCAAAACTCAACACACCAGCATCATCGAAATAATGACTCGATGCAAAGCAAAACTCAACGCACCAGCAATACCAACCTCTATGTGCACATAGGAATATCGAGGGTTGCCCAAGTACCTTTTACATGTCCTTCAATACTGGGTCCCCAGGAAACTCAAATGCCTTCTCACGTCCTTCAGCATTGAACCTCATCTAAAACATTTTAGATGCCAATATTTTACATAAATAGTTCACATGAAAATCTTTCATGAAAAATCAAATATTCCACGATAAACAACATTTCACAACATGCCTTTCAACATCTTTTAGAAAACAGATAAAACATGCCTTGTGAACAATATAATCAAACATCATGTTTTTCAAGAAAACAATTCATCACAAAGCCATATCTCATAAGAACACCGAACAGAACATTTTCAATACAATCATTTTCAAAGAAAGAAATATGTCACTCACAACTTGTCCGTAGGCCCTGAGCGGATTATATGCCTTTCCGAGCTCTTCTTGGCCTGTAAATACACATTCCTCAGGTTACGTTTTCCTTAAACCTCCTTTACATGATCATTAAATATGCATACTTCAACTCTAATCATGATTCATCACCAAGACTCTTTTTTTTTATTCCCAAGTAAACATAATAAGCGAGATTCTGTGTCACTAGCGAGATTACCAGTGAGATTTCACCTTACTAGCGAGATTGCTAGCGAAATTACACAACAGGTACACGACACTAGCGACACCAGGATAAGCGAGACTAGCGAGATTACCTGAGGAGCGAGACCTAGCGAGAGTCAGCGAGATTTGTGAGACCAAAAGCTCCTCTGCACCACCAGCGAGATTTGTCTCGCTACTCACTCTCCAATTCTCAGCAACACCAACTTCCTAATGACACCCGACAGCTGAGTTTCCTCCTTTCCTTTTTGTTCTCACTTTTGTCAGTTAAAAGTCATATTTCCAGCCAGATTTAGAACTTCTTTCCTTCTACAAACTTGTAGAGAAATATGTTTTCTAGCTTACCTAAAATTTCCGTGGCTTAACTCGTCCTTGTTCATCAGATATTGCAAGATTTCTCTGCGCTACTCCAGATTGCATAGAAATTCCGTATCAGTAACATCCACCTAAAAGTTTACATGTTTTTATTCCATTTCAACTCAGTCATCCTTCATAAAAGTTGTTCAGAATTGAGTTAACTTACTAACCTTAAAATTTCAGCCTAAAATTCGACCTCTTCAGCTCAATATTCACCATACACCAGACCTAGTTTAAACTGTGCGACAGCAGATGAAGCTTTTGTTTCAGCTTCAGTTTTACCATGAAACCGTCCAAAACCTTGCACGAATTTGCCCTAGAACTCTTCTTCAACCTCTCCATGACATGCAACTGAAAGATAACATAGAAATGAGTTTAGAAATGGAGAGAAATGAGTCGGCAAATTTCATCACTTCAATAAAAATAATAACCGACTTCCCTCCACTTTCTTTCTCATTTCTTTTTCCTCCGTTTTTTCTTTTTTCCTAATTTCCTTTTTGTCTTCTTTCCCCTTTGTTTTCCTTTCCTTTCTTCTTCTTCTTTTTTTTCTTTTTTTATATTTTTATTTAATTTACAAAATGAAATTATTAACATTAACATTAATTTGCGTTAAGCTTTTGAACGTGCTTACAAATTAGGTGCTTACACAATGCATGGTGAACCCCTCAACGCATAGCAACTTTTCATGGTTACACCTCCAACGCATAGTAGCTCTATCAAAACATAACAACTCTTCTACCTCAACAACTCATAGCTATGGCTAATACTTAACCATTTTGCTCCTTCATTCTCAGCCACCACTCCTCTTTTCAATACATAGAACATAGACTTCTTCTTAGCTTGCTTTTCCCTAAGGCTAAGCATTCCTTACAAGTTAGGGCTTACATGGTTTGTACTAGTTTCGGTCCCATCAACTTCCGTTCCCCCACTGCACCCCAACATACAAGAGTTCTACATCGTATGCCATATAGTGCTTCATAAGGTGCCATGCCAATACTAGAATGGTAACTATTATTATAAGCAAACTCTATTAATGACAGATAAGTATCCCAACTTCCTTTAAATTGCAAACACAATCACGTAGCATATCCTCTAGAGTCTGAATAGTTCTTTCTGATTGTCCATCAGTTTGAGGATGAAAAACTGTACTAAATTTTAGCTTGGTTCCCAATGCTTGTTGTAGACTTGGCCAAAACTTAGATGTGAACCTCGGATCTCTATCTGAAACAATAGACACGGGAGTTGCATATTGGCTTACTATTTTGTCAACATACAACTTGGCCAACTTGTCTAGGGTGAAAGTCACTTTTACTGGCATGAAATGTGCAGTCTTAGTAAATTTGTCAACTATCACCCATATTCCATCGTAACCACTTGAAGTTTTAGGAAGACCGAATAAGAAATCCATAGTGATGTGTTCCCACTTCCACTCAGTTATGGGAAGTGGTTTCAAAAGTCCACCAGATCTTTGTCTCTCTTGCTTAAGTTGCTAACAAATCAAACATTTAGCGACACATTGTGCAATTTCCCCCTTCAGTCCTGGCCACCAGTAATATTCTCTCAAAGTTCTGTACATCTTTGTACTTCTTGGATGTATTGCATATGCAAAACTATGAGCTTCATCCAGAATAGCATTTTTCAATGTCAGATCATTCGGAACACACAACCTTCCCTGTTTCAGCAAAGCTCCATCGCTCCTCTTATCAAAATCTGTTCCCTGTTTAAGATTCACCTCCTCTGCTATCTTCCTGAGTGTGGGGTCTTCCATTTGTCATTTAACAATCTCATCCATTAAGGTAGGTCTCACCTGGAAGTGTGCGAACAAACCTCCCCACTTGTCCACTGATAACAAAGCATTTGAACTTTTTAGTTCCTTTACTAACTCCGTACCAATAGCATTAAGTGAAGTCTTAGCTTGACTTGATTTCCTACTTAATGCATCAGCCACAGTGTTAGCCTTTCCAGGATGATACTCTATTGTACAATCATAGTCTTTGATTAACTCTTCTCCTCTGTCTTAAATTCAACTCCTTCTTATCAAAAATATATTTCAAGCTTTTATGATCTGTCAGGATATGACATTTCTCTCCATATAAGTAATGTCTCCAAATCTTCAAAGCCAACACAACAACTACTACTTCCAAGTCATGTGTGGGGTAGTTGCATTGGTGCTTCTTTAACTGTCTGAATGCGTAAGCAACAACCATTCATCCCTGCATAAGCACACAACCTAAGCCTTGTGGTGATGCATCACAATAAATCTCAAATTCCGTACCAGGAGTAAGCAATGTTAATATTGGTGCTGTCACAAGTCTTTCCTTTAACTCTTGAAATCTTCGTTCACATTCATCAGTCCACTCAAATTTAGCATTCTTCTTAGTTAAACTTGTTAATGGAAGTGCTATTTTCGAGAAACCTTCCACGAATCGGCGATAATAACCTGCTAAACCCAGAAAATTATGCTGATTCTATAATTAATTGGATTATTAGAGTTGGAGTGGTAACCAAAAAAATAGTTGAAAAGGATGCGTCTAACTAAAGAAAGTGATAACATGTACACTAGATTAAAATGTGGTAAATGGTAAGGTATGCGACATAGCAAAGTCAGCTAAGTGGATTAAATGAATGAATAAAAGTAGGGTTCGGGTTGGTTAACATCTAAAATTAGAAACGCATGGTGATAGTCTATTTATACTTGCGACTCTTCTCCCGGTTGTCAGCCGCTATGTGTTATATGTCTATACAGCATAGGAGAGTATTAAGTGTAAGGACTGACTTGTAATACCAAGTGTTGGGGAAAAGCAATGAGATTGAGGCCATGAGTTGCTAGAGGAAAAGTAGCCGAGAAGTAGCAGAGAATGAGAGCAAAAATTTTTGGAGAGCAAAATTTTGGCTGTGTTGGCCAAGACTATGCGCTGGTGAATGAAGAGAAAAGTTGAATTGTTTGAGAAACCATGCGTTGTTGATTGAATCACGAAGGGTTGTGAGCTAAAGTAGCTGCCCACGTCGAAGGATAAGTGATCGTTGGCAGGGGAAGAAATATGCTTGAACCATGCGTTGAAGTCACTTTGCGTCGAAGGCAGAGCGGTCTTAACGCGACGAAGTTAGTGGTGTGAATGATTGAGTTGCATGCGTCGAAAGTTGCTTGAACCATGCGTTGAAGTCATTGCGTCGAAGACAGAACGGTCTTGACGCGATGAAGTTAGTGGTGTAAATGAATGAGTTGCATGCGTCGAAAGTAGGAGGCGTTGAGAAGAGGCGTTGAGAGCACCATGCGCTGAATGTGGTTAGTTGCTGAAGGTGTTGAAGCAGAATTTTGACATGAGAGCCTTGCGTCGAAGAGAGGATCCCGTGCCAGCCTACGGGTGAGGGGTAAGTCAGCAACATAAATCTTGGTGCTTGTGATGGTTAAATCGGTAGTATATATAGATGAATAAATTAAATGTTTAATCATTTATAGACATTTTTAAGAGCTTAAGTTGGCTCCATTTTTCAGAGAAACCACAAGAGAAGGTAGAGGAAGGTGTTCTTGTAGATTTTGGGCGAAATTCTACTCGTCTTGGTGCTGAAAACAAAGCTGGAACTGAAGATTGATTCTTAGTCGCACAGATTGAACAGTGGTTGATGTTTGGAGTAGAACGAATCGAGGAAGCCGAGTTTAGGGCTAACATTTTGAGGTCAGTACGTTAACATATTTCCTAACAAGTCTTATGAAGGATGGTAAAGCTGAAATTGAAGTTAATCATGTGAATCTTTAGGTAAAAGCAGCAATTACAGAATTGTTAGGCAATTTGAAGCAACGCAGAGTGATTTTAGAATAACTGGAGAACGAACAAGAGTTAAGCCTTGAAACTTTGAGGTAAGCTGTGGAACTTAATTCTTTACAAGTTTGTAGAAGGGAGGAAATCTTAGTTTGGACTGGAAATGTGTTTTTAACAGGGATGACTCAGAGATACTAAAGCTGCAGCAGTCGGCTTTGTTAAGGAGAAGGTAAGACTCAAATCGTTGGTGTGGCAGAAGAAGTGAGTTGCATGCAAATTTTTCTTGAAATTAAGGTATAACAGAAGGGTAAGGAATAGCTTACAGTAATAGCTTTAGTGTTTAAGGCTTGAGAATACCAATGAAAGCCAAACCACATGATGAATTATAAACATTGTGCATATGATGAGTTGTTCATGTTTAAGTGAATGGAAAAGAAGTATAACAAGGGAAAGTATTTATTTCAGGCCAAGAGGAGATAGGAAAGGCGTATAATCCACTCAAGGCCTAGAATGAGTTGTGAGTGACACTTTTCTTACTTTAAAACAATTTTGTTGTACATGATAGTTCGGTTTTCCAATGGAATATGATTTTATGATCAAATTGTTTATGAAGCGTACTTTATGTTCTTAAAGTTATTGAAAAATATGTTTATGAAATGTTATTGATATAATAGTTGCCCTGTGTTCTTATGAATGATTTGCATACGATTTGTTTGTATAAAGTGTTGCTTCTTTAAAGGAAAATGTTTAAGAGGAGGCTCAGTGCTGATGGACTTGAGAAGGCACGTGAGTTTCCCCGGGACCCAGTACTGAAGGACATAAAGAAGGTACTTGGGCAACCCGTCATGTTCCTATGTGCACATAGAGGTTATATGCTGGTGCGTTGAGTTTTGCTATGCATCGAGCCTTATTCGTTTTCGACGTTGGAGTGTTGAGTTTTGCTCCACTTCAACTAAGGAGAAGTATTGCAACTAAACTGTTTTCTTATGATTTGCTGAAAATCATGTATGATTTGATAAGGGCAACTGAGTATGTTTTAACTAATGTATATGAAGTGTTTTCATGTTTTAAACATGACGTTGAACTTAGTATTATTCCTGATGATTTTCGAACTACAACTGTCACACCCCCTCCCGGATTATCCTTTCTCAACCCGAGAAGAGGTGTGAAGACAGCAACCTTGACTCTTCTGTAAGGTTCACTGTCCAACCATTTCCGTCAAAAACAGCCCAGATGAGGTTTCCGTGTAGGCAAAGCATCCCGAACTCGCTTGCTACTTGGAAAATAAAATAAAATAGGAAAACGTGAGCTACAAGCTCCGTGAGTGACTGGTTTTGTAAAAACTATCTTTAGTTCGAACAGAGACATGTCAAAACAATATCCATAAAACAAGGATTAAGCAAAATAGCTTTTCCGCAAAACCTTGTCAATCTTGGAAATCCATTCTAAAACATATAAAATCGTTATCAAATAAATAATTCAGAAAAATCATTTGGCATTTCAATCTTTTCCCTTAGTTGAAGTGGAGCAAAACTCAACACCCCAACGTCGAAAACATATAAGGCTCGATGCGGAGCAAGACTCAACGCACCGGCATATAACCTCTATGTGCACATAGGAATATGGCGGGTTGCCCATGTACCTTCTCATGTCCTTGAGTACTGGGTCCCGGGGAAGTTCACATGCTAATTAGCATTGATCCTCCTCTTAAACATTTATACGCGGGTTGCCCAAGTGCTGGGTCCCGGGGAAGTTCACATGCTTATTAGATTGATCCTCCTCTTAAACATTTTCTCCATCAATTTACATAAATAGTTCATCAAAGACTTTTTAGGAAACAGGGTGTTCCTCGATAAATATATTTTGCAACATGCCTTTCGTTACCATAAAGCAATCAAGTAAATCATGCCTTTTAAATCATATATTCAAGCATTACGCTTTTCACAGAACAGTCATCTCAAAACCATATCACATAACAATATTTTTAATAAAATTCATTTTCGAAAAAGGAAAGAGTCACTCACAAATCTCTTAAGAAATTTCCCCCTTTTTCCTTTCAAATTTCCGTTTCCCGAGCCCTTAACGTAAGGCTTCAGCTTCTAGTCCACTAGTTAGCTATTTTCACTCTCGGTAGCTTAGTTGGTCACAGCGTTCTAACTCTGGTACGCAAGATTGGCCTCCCTCTATCAGTTTGGCTGGTCACAATCTTGCCCTTCAACGCAAGGTTGATGGCTACTGTAAAGTGCAGCCTAACTCCTCTTATTTCTTTGAGATGCGTCGACTTCTCTTGAACGCATCGTCCATTTTTGAACACCGCGTTCTCCTTAAATGTTGAATTCGTTTCCAACGCAAGGTCAACCCCTCTTCAATGCAAGATAACTTCTTTAACACCAGATGATTAAGTTGTCAAAATGTCTTCTTTCTTGGCTGCAGACCTCCTTTTACAACGCAAGGGGGTTTCTTTTTTTTTCTGTCTTCGTTCTCCTTCTTCTCTCCAGGATTTTTACTTCAAAATCATCAGTCGTTACCCTTCTCCTAGGGTCCTATTTAAAGAGATCTTGCCATCCTACTCCTCTTTTGCCACTTAATTGCCATATGTTGCTCTGCATGTCTGACTAACCATGCATTTATCCAAGTGTTACCTTGCATGAGACACTTAACATGCCTTTTTAACACATCCTTATTTTAAGGTGTCAAGTTTATATGGAGCCACCTGGCCTTTATAACTCATCTTATTCGTCCATTATTTCCAAATAGACAGCCATTCCATCCATACAGCGCCCTCAAGCGTTCCTTGAGTTTCCTCCAAGGTTTGAGCTCCCCTACTCACTTGTCTAACTCTTAACTAACTACACTATCGTCTTTGACGTGTAGAGGTAGCCGTCTCAACGCATAGGGACCTCAGTGCATAACAACCTCACCTACGTATGGCAAGCCAACACGTTTCTTCTCCCATCGATGCAGCGACTACTTCAGCACACAATAACCATTCGTGATCACCTTTAACGTATAGTCGCCATATTACAATCCAGTGTTTACACAATACCGCTAAGCGTCAACGACAACAAATCCTTCTCATGCTCTACCTTTATGCATTGGTCCTGTTGTGTTTACTTCCATCCTGCGTCCATGACCTTCTACTTATCCTTAATCATTCCTTGATTATTTCCAAGGTTATTCTTTTAAACCTTTCCTTATTTTAACTATTTCCTTTTAGATAATTTAACATGCGTCCAACACATGCTCTAACTTTTATGTCTACTTCACAACCTTCTACTTTCCAACACTTAGAAATATCTTATAATAGAAGTCTATGTGTCTTACGTCTTTCCCTTCAAGTGCTTGAGTACTTCCTATACGTCCACTTTAACTACGTGTTTCTTCAGTCTTGACCAAGCGTCCAACAGGGTCTTTTATTCCTCTCCTTCTGACAATTCAACGCATTGGTTGCTAAAAGTTGGGTTGTCACAAAAACAGTTGTTAAATTAGTCACTCATTGAGCTATTAGCTTATGTTTTCAAGTTTTCTTTCCCCTCTAGGTAGCAAGGACGTTCCTGGTGCTTTGCCTACTCCAACTCGCCCTCCTTAAGCTTCGAGTTTCCAGAAAATCTGACTTGTTTTAAAGTGTGGCTAGTATGTTAAACCTTATTTAGGTGGCATGTAGACCTAGATGCACATTTACAAGGGGTTGAACTATGGTTTGTATAAAGGCATGTGAATGAGTTGAAGATTTGAATTATCGGCTTGTATATAACTTCCTATGTGTTATATTTGAATGTACTAAGGTGTGAAATGTATATTGTGGACAGTTCAAGATATTTAGTGCAGTAATAGATGGTATGCCTCACAAGAGGGGTGCTGTATACTGTTCTCACATCTCCTTTCAGGTTATGTAGGTAAATTTGGGAGGGGGTGTGGCAAGTTGGTATCAGAGCGAAAGAGTCTTGGGAATAGGATCATGCATTGTAGTGTAGGAACATATATATTGTTAGCAAATGATAATGTCGTGTTGTCATATAGGAAACATGCCACCTCGAAGCAGGCGAGCTAGGCAAGCAGTAGACGGAACTCCTGAAGCTACTGGGGGTCGTGGAGAGATGTCTGAGGGTGAATCTAATCATCCCCAAGTTGGGGTTAATGTTGAGGAATAGATATTTACGAGAATTGCAGAAAGATTGGCTGCAGGTGTTGAATCAATGCAGTCAGATCCTGAAAAGAAGTATAGTATTGAAAGATTGAAGGCCTTAGGTGCTACTACTTTTGAAGGCACTGTAGACCCTGCTGAAGCGGAGGCATGGATAAATTTACTTGAGAAATGCTATCGTGTGATGTGGTGCCCTGACGATAGGAAGGTGGAATTAGCAGTATTTTTGCTCCAAAAAGGGGCAAAAGATTGGTGGAAGATTATAGAAAGCAGAAAAGGGGACGTAGAAGGAATAGACTGGAATGAATTTAAAAAGGCATTCCAAGAGAAGTATTGTCCAAGATCATTCTGGGATGCCAAACGGAATGAGTTTTTGAGATTAATACAAGGATCCATGTCAGTGCAGAATATTAGAAGAAATATACAGAACTGTCTAAGTATGCCATGGCGATTGTTGCAGATGAGAATGACAGGTGCAAGAGATTTGAAGAAGGTCTACGGGAGGAGATACGTACTCTTGTGACTGCTAGTGCTGAATGGACAGATTTCTCCAAACTCGTAGAAGCAGCTATGCGAGTCGAAAAGAGTTTGATGGAAAAGAGAATGGAACGTGAGTCAGCTAGAGGTGGATGTGCAATTCCCTCCTTTAATACTACTCAAGGACAGTCTGGTAGGAGATTTGTACCAGGTGTATTTAGTGGAGGAAATTTCAAAGCCAGGTCGAATGGACAGGATAAAAGTACTTCCAAGGGTGGTACTGGAAGAGGTGCACGGAGTCAAGGACCAAGGAGTTTTAGTGGTCCAGCCCAGTCTGTGGAAGGTTCTCAAAGTGGACAACCTGGTGAGTCCACAGCTAGTTCCATGAGGAAACCGTTATATCCCACCTGCGGGAAACACCAATGGGGACAATGTAAGGGCAATGTGTGTTATCATTGTGGACAAGCGGGTCACTATGAACGAGAATGTCCCCAGTTGATGCAAGAAGATAAAGCTGAACAGAGAACTGGTTCTTTTACTGCTGATCAACCACAAAGACCTGCAGGAATTGTTAATGACAGAGCTAGTGGATCAAGACAAAAGGGAGCTGCCAGTCGACCTAGACAGCAAGGGAAGGTCTTTGCTATGACTCAGCAAGAAGCCGATGAGACTGCTAATGTTGTTACTGGTACAATTCCTATTTGTCATACGTCTGCTCATGTTTTGATAGATCTAGTGCTACTCATTCTTTTGTTGCTAGAATGTTTACTGTAAATATAGATTCTGAATTAGAATCTTCGTTTGAAGAACTGTTTATATATACTCCTGTTGGCGATGTGCTTGTGATTAATGGAGTATATAGAGATTGTGTAGTTGAGATTAATGGTGTAACCATGACAGCCAACTTAATTCCCTTAAATATTCAAGAGTTTGATGTTATACTAGGAATGGATTTCCTATCTAAATATCGAGCTACCATAGATTGCTTCCAGAAGGAAGTTGTGTTTAAAGGAACTGAGGGAACCGAAGTTACTTTCAGGGGAGACAGGAAAATATTTCCTACTTGGGTGATATCTGCAGTTAAGGTTAGGAAGTTGTTAAGCAAGGGTTGTTCAGCATACCTTGCATATGTGATTGATGCACAGGGTAATAAGTTGAAACCAGAGGATATTCCGATGGTAAGTGAATTCCTGGATGTGTTTCCTGAGGAACTACCTGGTTTGCCGCCTGATAGAGAGATAGAATTTTCTATTGATTTAATTCCAGGAACTGCACCAATTTCGCAAACTCCATATAGAATGGCACCAAAAGAATTGAAGGAATTGAAAGTGCAGTTGCAGGAATTGATTGATAACTGGGTCACCTTGGGGAGCACCCGTGTTGTTTGTAAAGAAGAAAGATGGCACACTTAGATTATGCATCGATTATCGCCAGTTGAACAAGGTAACGATACGTAATAGGTATCCATTGCCTCGTATTGATGATTTGTTTGACCAACTTAATGGTGCTTCAGTGTTTTCCAAGATTGATTTACGATCTGGATATCATCAGGTAAAGATTAAAGGGACGGATATTCCAAAGACTGCTTTCAGAATAAGGTATGGACATTACGAGTTTCTAGTAATGCCTTTTGGATTGACTAATGCTCCAGCTGTATTCATGGATCTCATGAATCGAATATTCCACCAATACCTTGATCAGTTTGTTGTAGTATTTATCGATGATATATACTGGTATATTCTAAAAACAGGGAGAAGCATACGAAACACGTCAAGTAGTATTACATACATTGCGTGCTGAGAGGTTGTATGCTAAATTCAGTAAGTGTGAATTTTGGCTTGACCGTGTTATATTTCTAAGACATGTGGTGTCAGCATAAGGGGTAAGTGTAGACCCACAAAAGATTGAGGCGATAGTTGACTGGGAACGACCTACTAATGTGACGGAAGTTCGTAGTTTTCTGGGATTAGCAGGTTATTATCGCCGATTTATGGAAGGATTTTCGAAAATAGCACTACCCTTATCAAGTTTAACCAAAAAGGTAGCCAAATGCAAATGGACTAATGAGTGTGAACAGAGTTTTCAGAAGTTGAAGGAAAAACTGGTGACAGCACCAGTATTGTCATTGCCTACATCGGGAATAGAATTTGAAATCTACTGCGATGCATCACGACAGGGATTAGGTTGTGTACTTATGCAGAAAGGAAAGGTAATTGCATATGTGTCGAGGCAGTTAAAGAAACATGAATGCAATTACCCTACGCATGACCTAGAGTTGGAAGCAGTCATATTAGCTCTGAAAATTTGGAGACACTATCTGTACGGAGAGAAATGTCGTATTTTAACTGATCATAAAAGCCTGAAGTATATTTTTGATTAGAAAGAATTGAATTTACGACAGAGAAGATGGATGAATTGATTAAAGACTATGATTGTTCGATAGAATACCATCAAGGAAAGGCTAATGTTGTAGCCGACACATTGAGTAGGAAGTCGAGGCAAGCCAAAGATTCATTAAACACTGTTAATGTGGAATTGACACGGGAGTTTAAATGTTCAAAAGCGTCTTTATCGGTAGATGAGTTATGAGGTTTGTTTGTACACTTCCATTTGAGACCCACTTTGATGGATGAGATTGTGAATAAACAAATGGAAGACTCTGTACTTAGAAAAATAATGGAAGAGGTGAATCTTAAAGAAAGAACGGATTTCGATATAAGAAAGGATGGAGCTTTATTAAAACAAGGAAGATTGTGTGTTCCTAATGATTCGATATTGAAAAATGCCATTCTAGAGGAAGCTTATAGTTCTGCTTATGCAATGCATCCTGGTAGTACAAAGATGTACAGGACTTTAAGAGAATATTATTGCTGGCCAGGAATGAAACGGGAAATTGCTGAATGTGTAGCAAGATGTTTGATATGTCAGCAAGTTAAGCCAGAAAGACAAAGACCTGGTGGACTTTTAAAACCACTTCCCGTACCTGAATGGAAATGGGAGAATATTACGATGGATTTCTTATTTGGTCTTCCTAAAACTTGTTGTTGGGTTTTGTATGTGTGTAAATTGTCCTAACGCAAAGTGTTAAATGATGTCTTTATGCGTTCAACATGTCATGCTTTGAGCATGCTATGCGTCTTACTACTATGCACTGGTAATCTGTCAAGTTTCCCTATCCTTTACCAAAGTATAAGCAAAGGAGTAGGTTTTCTCGGTGAGTCCGAGGTCGAACACAGGGATTATGTTGATTCAATATTTATGTGAATTACATGCATTGCAGTGGTAACTAAGAAATAATGGGGAGAGTGTTTGTTTCTGATCTAAAGAAAGCGATAATATGTACACTAGACCAAAAGTGGAAGATGGAAAGGCATGCGACACAGCAAGTTCAGCTAAAGATGTGTGTGAATGGATAAAGAAAGGGTTCGGGTTGATTAACATCTAACATCGGAAACGTACAGTAGTATTCTATTCATACTTGCAACTCTTCTCCCGGTTGTCAGCCGCTATGCGTTATATGTATATAACGCATAGGAGAGTGTTAAGAACCAAGGTTATCCCCATAGATAGGCAATACTACTTGGCCCTTGTCAATTGAGTTCCACAATCGCTTACACTCTCGAGCAGTTTGATTATTACTACTTGTACCGATTTGTCAGATGGACATAAGCATCGGATTAAGCTCGCAATTGACAAGATAAAATAGTTACACTATGGTTCCTAGTTAGATGCTAACGCAACCCTAGACCCTAGAGTGATTAGTTACTCATGGTTTGAAAGTAAAAAGTGGAAAGTTTAGAGAAATGAGTAAATGTGGAAGATAATTATATTGATGAAACGAAATACAACTTTAGATGAGCTCAATGTCTTGACACAAATCTAAAATCAAGATAGAACAATAAGAAAGAAAGCAGGGAAAGGCGTCAATGTCTTGAGTCTCCCGGATGGAAGCGTGAGGCTATGCTGTGAAGTGGTCCGGTGGAGGAAAGACTCTTCTCTCTCGAGCTATTCGTCTCCGGTTGAAGTCTAGAGAGAACTCTGCTGTCACTTATGGAGTTCTTCCGAGAATCAACAACCCTTTCTCATCTTGCGGAGCTGCCCTTTTATAGATGATGCGTTCGCAGTTAATGGCAAATCTGCTTGATTGGCGGCGAGATTGATACTATGCGTCCATCTCACCTGATTGCGTGATTCTCGGGTCAATTAAGATCCACCACTTTGGCCACAAATCATGTTCGTCAATCATCCGTCAATCTCTCAAGATTCTGCTTTGATTCTCAACGCCTTGCATTAATGGTCGTCTATGCATCCATGAATCGTTTGGCTGATGTCAACGCGGCATAGGTTGCTAACGCGTGGTCTTGCGTTGAGAAGTCATCATCGCATCGTTTGCATTACTGCGTTAAAACATGCATTTTAGGCTCAAAAAGTGGTAAAATCATTTATCTTCATAAAAATACAAGAGTATAACGCAAAGGAAGATTTATTAGTAAAAATCACATATACTGCCGCATGTTTCTTTATTTAATCTCTATTTATCGAAGAAAAAGGCTATTATAACTTGTATTTCTACAAGTTATCACACCCCCAAACTTAGATAAATGCTTGTCCTCAAGCATAACTTCTATCTAAGAAACTTGCAATTATCCTAAACATTTTCTCAACGCATTGACTAGTCTCTCAGAATGCTATACTCAATCAGCTACCCGTCAGTTATAGTACTTCTCTACCTCTATATTCTTTTCTTTAGGACGAGTCTAGTTTGTATGCGGCAAGCTTTCTTTTCAAAATTCTTTAACTCATTATTCACAAAATGTTTGTTTCTTCTTTTGAACACTGAGTCTGAAAAGATGAAGATATAAAGTTCCTTTTTCTTTCTTGTTTTCTTATGTATATATTAAGCATGCGTCGAGTAGGGTTACCCACCTTCGTTCTGACATACCAACCATGGGGTGCATGGAAGCAGCCAACTACGAGCAAGTGCCCTTCTCAACTAAACTCTTATCTAAGTTCGGTTTCCTCACTAGACATTGGAGTTTGTTATTTTATGTATGCGTCGCTGATTACGATTACCCACCTTCGTTTTGACACACTAACTATGGGGTGCATGGAGGCGGCCAACTACGAGCAGGTGTTGTTTTCAGCTAAAATTCTTAACAAGATAAATATGTTAGTCTTGCCAGTGGAGTTTTGCGTTTAAAAGAAACTATTTTTTTTTTTTTTTAGACATTTTTGAAATAAGTTCCTCATATTTTTATCTTTGACAGTTCAAACCTCTTCCACCCCCAAACTTGAGAGTAGCAAGGTCCTCATTGCTTAAATTGTAAACAAAGATTAAGTTGCAAAATTTTATAAAAGAGGTTTGAATTGGCCACTTGCATACATGCAAAGTAGGTTTGCGTTTCTAAGGAATAGTATGGAGATGCATTGAAAGTAATCTAACTTAAAGAGTGTACAAAAAGTGTAAGCATGATTATCCTCATAGTGACTAATTTTTTTCAACGCAAAGATAAAAGTTGGAAATAATTATATATGTACTTAGAGTGAATTTACAGCAAGGGACCATGCAAAAGAAGTAATTAGAAATTCCATGCGGTGAAGAAATTTTTCATTCTATTAATTGAATAATCCACAACGCATACAATTGGAGATGAAGATAATGCAATAAAAGTTCTAAAGAAGATACAACTCTTAACTACACCCCTAAATTTTTAACCATCTGCCTTGTCTTCATGAGGTCTGCATTTTTGCTCAGGCGCAGGGCGCCGCGGTATTGGGAAGACAAGCGTCTGTTGTAGGCGTTTAGGAATGTTAGGGGGTGGGACTTCCGGTCTAATCGAGAACAGTTGATGAATGTAATTCATTGTAAAGTGAAACTGCTCCGTCTGTCGGTGTGCTAACATATTCAATAAGTGCATCACTGGACGCAAGATTGATTGTTGCAGATATGTTTGCACTGTTTCCCACTATAGATCAAGTTGGTCTTCTTGTGATTGTGGTTGCATTGGAGGTTGAGGCAGGTTTGGCTGAGGGCGAGAGGTTGATGGAGTTTCATCAAACACAGGGGATGATGGACGCATAAAAGTCGCGCCAAAATCCCCATAGTGTGAGTCATCAACTCTTATTGAGGAGATTGGGGAAGAGGGTTTTGCGGAAGGTTGAGGTTTAGAAGGTTTTGGGCAATGCGTTTTAGGAGGAGGTGGAGGTGGAGTTGGTTCTCTTCTGGTTGTTGGAAGTGGGGGTGAAGGGCTTGAGGTTGGGGAAGGTCTAATGGTGGCATCAGGACTTGCCACAGCCTTGCGTTTCAGCTTGGACGACTTTCTCTTCTTCTGCGGTTGTGGCTTTGGAGACGGAATGGGTTGATGAGGTCTTTTAGTGGCCTTAGCAGGCTCTGGAAGATATTGTGATCCTCTCATCAACCGACGCAGAGTTTTCTGGGCGATTACGCAACTGACATCAATCATCTTCTCTACGTCTAACACTTCCGTTGGCCCCCTGATGGAAGCATTGGCGTACAAATTCATGATAAGAGTGGGGAAAAAGAGTTGGCCCCTTGGCTTCTTGAACACCCCTCTTATCTGCGCCACGATTATGCATCTAACATCCAGGGTGATGCGACGCAAAATGCAATAAGCTGCCATGACTCAATCCCTTGATACTATGTTGTCATGCGTTGTAGGTATCAGCCGCTTCTTCACCAAGTATACCCACAGGTTTGCCTCTGGTCTTAGGCTGCTAGCAGATAACGTTTTGATTCCTGTGGGTGAAACATCCCACTTAGCCCCAGGCTTCGCCAATACCCGGATTGCTTCCTCCATTAACTCCATTGGAGTTGATTCTATAATCTTGTTTCCTTCTGCATCTGGGTTGTCCCTTAACTGATAGATTGCATTTATTTCCCTTGCGTTGAACGGGACTTTAGTTTCATCCACCACCACCACGTCTTCCTCTTTATCTATGCGTCCACTATAAAAACTTCGGACTACGTCAAGTTGGACCCAAGAGGTGCTGGAACAGAAGTTTCTCCAGCCGTGGTGGTCAATAATTTCGGTGATATATGGCGGCAATGGGGCTTCTTTAGGGAAAAATCCCACCTCAATCATTAAATCAGGGAACGCCCTGCGTCTCCCTTTTCCTTCCTTCTTTTGTGGCGACGCATCAGCCACCTTAGCTTTTTCTTTGGCCTTAGCGGGAATTTCATCGACAGTTCTCTTCTTGCTTTCGGCCACTTCAACTAGTGCTTCAGTCACCTTCTCCTTCCCTTTGCGTTTCTCATTATGCGTGCTTGGGAGTTTGGTGACTGACACCTCTTTTTCTTTCTTCTTCTTCTTCTTCTTCTTCAAGGTGCTAACACCTTGTTCCTCTATCGCATCCTCCCCGCGTTCCTTCCTTGTAGGCGAGTGATGCCTACTTCTCTTCATCTTTTTCTTTGTTTCTTCCCCCTCTTCTTGGGCTTTTATTCTAGCAACCAGCTCCTCATCCTCTTCAATTTGTAGTTCTTTCTCAAGCTCCTCGGCTGCTTTTTCTATTCTTTCTTCTTCCCTCATTTCCTCTTCAAATGCCAATGCGGCTTCTTCTATTTGAGGATCAGGAAGGCCATGCGTCTCCCTTTCTTCTTGAGGCCGCATTTCCTTGCGTGCCTTCTTGCCGGACAATGCGTCCTTGGCAATTTTCTCAGCTCCTTTTCTTAGGGCCCTGAGCTCTTTCCTCAACTTGGGCCCTCTTCTTCTTCATCTTTGCTGCCAGCCTATCGAAGGATGTTGCCGCAATTGGGGACTCAGGACCGTCTCCTTGCTCTGTAGTTTTCGGCTCTTCATCCTTGGCAGTTTCTTCTGATACCCTTCTTTTCTTTCGTATCAGGGTTACCACTTCTTTTTCCTCTTCTCTTCTTCTTTTGGGCTCTGTGGCCATCACAACTTTTTTGATGGGTCCTTCATTGGAGTCTAAGGTCGTCTCCTCAGGACCGATGGAGGGAGGGACTAATGCATGCATTTCAATTGGCTCACCTACGACCTCCTTGATGGGTCCTTCATTGAAGCTTTCTGGCTTCGCTGCTTGCGTCCTGGTCTAAATTAAGCTTCTTCATGGCCCAGATGGCCTTGTGTTCCAGCTCAAGCGGGAGATGGCGTGCTTTCCTAAACACCAACGCATAGGGTGACATGCCTATAGGTGTTTTGAATGTCGTTCTGTATGCCCATAGAGCTTCATCTAATCTCTCTGTCCAATCTTTCCTTGATGTGCTCACGACCTTTTCAAGTATGGACTTGATCTCCCAGTTTGTTATTTCAGCTTGGCCGTTTGTCTGTGTGTGATACGCAGTTGCTACCCTGTGCGAGACATTAAATTTAGTCAGTAAATTAGTGATTATGCGATTTATAAATTGTGTACCTTCATCACTAATTTTCGCCCTTGGTGTCCCAAATCGAGAGCAGATTCATTTCTTTAAAAACTTGGACACTGTGTTTGCGTCATTCTTTACACAGGCTGTTGCTTCTACCCATTTTGATACGTAGTCGACCGCTACTAGAATATATTGATTGCCGCAAGAAGGAGGAAATGGTCCCATGAAATCGATTCCCCATACGTCGAACAACTCAACTTCCAACATTGAATTCAGAGGCATCTCATTTCGGTTGGAAATGTTGCCTGTTCTCTGACAACGATCGCAAGCTACCACATATGCCCTTGCGTCTTTCAATAATGTGGGCCAGAAATACCCACTTTGCAACACTTTCGCAGCTGTTTTCTACCCTCCAAAGTGTCCTCCGTAAGGTGCTTTATGACAGCTGTAAGCACTGACTTGTAAAACCAAGTGTTGGGGGAGAGCAATGCGATTGAGGTTATGCGTTACTAGAGGTGAAGTAGCCAAGAAGTAGAGCAAAATTTTAGTTAAGTGGTGGACAAGACCATGCGTTGGTGAAAGTAGTGGGAAGCTGAATTATTTGAGGAACCATGCGTTGTTGATTGAATCAAGAAGGGTTGTGAGATGAAGTAGTCGTCGCATCGGAGGATAAGTGATCATTGGTGGGAAAAGAATATGCTTAAACCATGCGTCGAAGATAGCCATGTGTCAAAGTTACCATGCGTCGAAGACAGCCATGAGCTGAAGTCACATTGCGTCCAAGACAGAACGGTCTTGAAGCGATGAAGCTAGTGATGTGAAGGACTATGTTGTATGCGTCGGAGGTAGGAGGCGTCGAGAACACCATGCACTGAGAATGGTTAGTTGCTGAAGACGCTGAAGGAGAACCTAGACATGAGTGCCTTGCGTCGAAGAAAAGACTCGCGCCAGCTTACGGGTGAGGGGTAAGTCGACATTATCATCTTGGTACTTGTGAGGGATAAGTCGGTTGTATATATATATAGGTGAGTTTAATTATTTTCAGACATTTCGAGAATTTAAGTCGGTTCCATCTTTCAGAGAAACCACCAGAGAAGGAAGAGGAAGGTGTTCTTATAGTTTTTGGGTGAACTTCTACCCGTTTTGGTGCTCAAATCCGAGCTGGAACAGAGGATTGATCGTAGATGCACAGACTGAACAGTGGTCGATGTTTGGAGTAGAACGACTCGAGGAAGCCGAGTTTAGGGCTAAAATTTTGAGGTTAGTAAGTTAACAAAATTCCTAACAAGTCTTATGAAGGATGGCTAAGCCGAAATTGAGGATAATCACATTAATCTTTAGGTAAAAGCAGCAACTACAGAACTGCTATGCAATCCAAAGCAACACGGAGTGATTTTGGCATAACTGGAGAATGAAAAAGAGTTAAGCCTTGAAATTTTTAGATAAGCTGTGGAACTTAATTCTTTACAAGTTTGTAGAAGGGAAAAAGTCTTAATATGGGCTGGAAATGCGTTTTTAGCAGGGATTAAGTGGAGACATCAAAGCTGTAACAATCAGCTTTGTTAAGGAGAAACTAAGGCTCAAGTGTTGATATAACAGCAAGTGAGCTGCACGTAAAGTGTTCTTGGAAATCAAGGTATAGCAGAAGGGTAAGGGACAACTCATAGTTATAGCTCTAGAGTTAAGGCTTGAGAATAAACTAATGAAAGCTTAACCGCGTGATGTGGTATAAACACTGAGCAAATGATAAGTTGTTATTTATGTTCTTGTGAATGGAAAAAAAGTATAACAAGGGAAAATATCTATTTCAGGCCAAGAGGAAATAGGGAAGGCGTATAATCCACTCAAGGCCTAAGAAGAATTGTGAGTGACACTTCTTTTACTTTAAAACGATTTTGTTGAACATTATAGATCGGTTTTCCAATGAAATGTGAGTTTGTGATTAAATGGTTTATGAGGCATACGTTATGTTCTTAAAGCATGTTTATGAAATGTTATTGATATAATAATTGCCTTATATTCTTATGAACGATTTGTATACAAACGGTTTGTATGAAATGTTGCTTCTATTAAAAAAATGTTTTAGAGGAGGCTCAATGCTAGTAAGGCTTGTGAGTTTCCCCGGGACCCAGTACTTGGGCAACCCGCCTATAAAATGTTTTAGAGGAGGCTCAATGCTGAAGGACATGAGAAGGCATGTGAGTTTCCTTGGGACCCAGTACTGAAGGACATGGAGAAGGTACATGGGTAACCCGCCATATTCCTATATGCACATAGAGGTTATATGCTGGTGCGTTGAGTCTTGCTCCACATCGAGCTTTATATGTTTTCGACGTTGGGGTGTTGAGTTTTGCTCCACTTCAACTAAGGGAAAAGTATTGTATCTAAACTGTTTCCTTATGATTTGTTTAAAAATCATGTATGAATTGATAAGGGCAATTAAGTTTGTTTTAACTAATGTATTTAAAGTGATTGCATGTTTTATGTTGATGTTGAACTCAGTTTTACTACTGATGACTTCCAAACTAAAATGGTTTGTTAACATTGTCACTCACTGGGCCTTTAGCTCATGTTTTCAATGTTTTCTTTCCCCTCCAGGTAGCAAGGACGTTTCTGGTGCTTTGCCTACTCCCACTCGCCCTGCTTAAGCTTCGAGCCTCCGGAAGATCTGACTTATTGAAGTGTTATTTGTATGTTAAACCTTAATTAGGTGGCATGTAGATATGTATGTACAATTACCAGGGGTTGAACTATGGGTTGTGTAAGGACATGTAAAAGAGGTGAGAAAATTCGTTTTTGGCATGTATATACCTTACTATATGTGATCTTTAAAATATCTTAGAATGTGGGGATTACATTGTGAACAGTGTAGAATGTGTATGAAGGAATGGATGGTATGCGTCACAAGAGGGGTGATGTATACTGTCCTCACGTCTCCTTTCAGGTTATGCAGGTAAACTTGGGAGGGGGTGTGACAACATCTCCTCAAAATGCTATGCGTTTCATATTCTGGATCGCATCGACGCAGGATATGGTCAAGGCCAAGTCTGTATAGATATGGCTCATCCCAGCAGTAGAACTTACTTTCATGTTGAAGCTTTTTCTTTTGTTGAGCATTGAATTCTTCAGGCCATTGGTTATAGCCAGGTAATTTACTATGCCTGCATACCATGGTTCCTGACTCTTTGCGTTCATGACATGCTCGTCTGGGAATCGTTCCTCTATATCACTCCAGCTTTCCTGGACCTCTTTATTTTCAAATCGAGATAGGTGGTCCGCAACCTGATTCTCGGTTCCCTTTTTGTCTTTAATCTCCAAATCAAATTCTTGTAACAGCAATACCCATTGGATGAGTCTAGGCTTTGCGTCCTTTTTCGCCATCAAATATTTGACCGCAGAATGATCACTATAGATGGTCACCTTTGACCCTATCAAATATGCTCTGAATTTGTCAACCGCAAAGACTATGGCTAACATTTCCTTCTCAGTAGTAGTGTAGTTCTCCTGAGACGCATAAAACGTTTTACTAGCATAATAGATGGGGTGCATTATTTTCTCTTTTCTTTGCCCCAATACTACTCCCACAGCATGGTTGCTTGCATCGCACATTAATTCAAATGGGAGAGACCAGTCAGGTGCAACTAAAATTGGTGCTGAAATCAGAGCTTGCCTTAGAGACTCGAATGCGTTTAGGCATTTACCGTCGAAATTGAATTCCCTGTTGGCTTCCAGCAGGTCGCTCAGTGGTTTTGCTACTTGCAAGAATCCTTTGATGAGTCTTCTATAGAAGCCCGCATGGCCTAGGAAACTTCGCAAAGTCTTTACATTTGTGGGGGCTGGGAGTTTTGCTATCGCATCTATCTTTGCTTGATCCACTTCCAATCCAACCTTTAAGATCTTATGTCCTAACACAACACCCTCAGTGACCATAAAATGGCATTTTTCCTAGTTGAGGACTAGATTTATGTCTTCGCATCGCTTTAACACTCTTTCCAATTTGGTCAAGCATTAATCGTATGATTTCCCAAATACTAAGAAGTCGTCCATAAACACCTCTACTGACTGTTCCAAATAGTCGAAAAATATTGCCATCATGCATCTTTGAAACGTCCCTGGTGCGTTGCATAGTCCGAATGGCATGCTTCTGAATGCAAAGGTGTCATATGGACAAGTGAACGTTGTCTTCTCTTGATCTTCCGGAGCTATCATGATCTGGTCAATTGATTTCCTGCCAGCCTATCTAGCATCTGATCAATGAATGGTAGTGGAAAGTGGTCCTTCTTTGTTGCCGCATTCAGCTTGCGGTAGTCCATACTGATGCACCAGCCAGTGACCGTTCTTGTTGGTATCAACTCATTCTTACTGTTCATGATCACTGTCATTCCCCCTTTCTTAGGTGACACACTGAACTGGGCTTACCCAGCTGCTGTCGAAGATTGGATAAATGACCCCTGCGTCAAGCCATTTGATGATCTCTTTCTTTACAACCTCCTTCATCGCAGGGTTAAGCCTGCGTTGCCTTTCAACTGACCCATCTTTACCCTATTCCAACCGAATTTTGTCCATCCAATGGCTTTGATATGATTTTTCAATATCTCCAGCAAAGCCTTTTCACAATCTGTAGTTAACGCAGCGGATATGATGACCGGTAGCTGCTCTCTGCCCCAAATACGCATACTTTAGATGCGTTGGCAGTGTTTTTAGCTCAAGGGTTGGCGGCTTTTCTAGGGACGATTTTGTTTTCTCCGTGGATCGGTTGCTTAAGTTTAAGCGTTCAAAGCTTGCATTGGAGATTACAGCTATTTCCACTTCTCTTCCCTCATCCATTTCGTCCAGCATTGTTTCGTCTTCAGCACATGCGTCTATGATGCTTGCCTTTTCTTCAATTATATCTTCGATCATCTGGCGAGAATGAAAATCATCAGGATATTTCAACGCATTAAAAACATTAAACTTTACCTGTTGGTCGTCCACTCGAATGGTTAACTCCCCTTCCTGGACGTCAATTAGGGCGCGTCCAGTAGCTAAGAAAGGTCTTCCCTGGATGATGGGCACCTTTCTGTCAGCTTCATAATCCAGAATTATGAAGTCGGTTGGGAAGACGAATTTGTCTCCCTTCATAAGAACATCTTCAATTTTTCCTTCGGGATGCTTAATGGAACAGTTAGCAAGCTGAAGTGTGACTGTGGTTGGCCGTGCTTCCCCTATACCCAACTTTTTGAATATAGACAGTGGCATTAAATTTATGCTGGCCCCTAAGTCGCATAATGCCTGACCTACGTCCATTCCTCCTATAGAACATGGCAATGTGAAACTCCCTGGATCTTTCATTTTGGTGGGTATATTGCTTTTGAACAATGCACTGCATTCCCGCGTTAATGCGACTGTCTCAAACTCTCAAAGCCTTCTTTTCTTAGATAGTATGTCTTTCAGAAATTTGACATAGCTCGGCATTTGTTCCAGGGCTTCCACCAACGGAATGTTGATGTGAAGTTGTTTGAGAACATCCAGGAATTTTCTAAATTGGCCCTCATCATTTTTCTTCTTTAGGCGCTGAGGAAAGGGCTGACGCATAGGGGGAGTGATAGAAGTCTTAATATGGGCTGGAAATGCGTTTTTAGCAGGGATTAATTAGAGACATCAAAGCTGTAACAGTCAGCTTTGTTAAGGAGAAACTAAGGCTCAAGTGTTGATATAACAGCAAGTGAGCTGCACGTAAAGTGTTATTGGAAATCAAGGTATAGCAGAAGGGTAAACCGCATAATGTGCTACAAACACTAAGCATATGATAAGTTGTTGTTTATGTTCTTGTGAATGGAAAAGAAGTATAACAAGGGAAAATGTCTATTTCAGGCCAAGAGGAAATAGGGAAGGCGTATAATCCACTCAAGGCCTAGGAAGAATAGTGAGTGACACTTCTTTTACTTTAAAACGATTTTGTTGAACATGATAGTTCAGTTTTCCAATGAAATGTGAATTTGTGATTAAATGCTTTATGAGGCATACGTTATGTTCTTAAAGCTATTGAAAAGCATGTTTATGAGATGTTATTGATATAATAATTGCCCTGTATTCTTATGAACGATTTGTATATGAACGATTTGTATGAAATGTTCTTTCTAAAAAGGAAAATGTTTTAGAGGAGGCTCAATGCTAGTAAGTCATGTGAGTTTCCCCGAGACCCAGTACTTGGGCAACCAGCCGATAAAATGTTTTAGAGGAAGCTCAATGCTAGTAAGGCATGTAAGTTTCCCCGGGATCCAGTAATTGGGCAACCAGCCTATAAAATGTTTTAGAGGAGGCTCAATGCTAATAAGGCATGTGAGTTTTCCTGGGACCCAGTACTCAAGGACATGAGAAGGTACTTGGGCAATCCACCATATTCCTATGTGCACATAGAGGTTATGTGCTGGTGCGTTGAGTCTTGCTCCGCATCGAGCCTTATATGTTTTCGACGTTGGGGTGTTGAGTTTTGCTCCACTTCAACTAAGGGAAAAATATTGTATCTAAACTGTTTCCTTATGACTTGTTTAAAAATCATGTATGAATTGATAAGGGCAATTAAGTTGTTTTAACTAGTGTATTTAAAGTGATTGCATGTTTTATGTTGATGTTGAACTCAGTTTCACTATTGATGATTTCCGAACTAAAATGGTTTGTTAACATTGTTACTCACTGGGCCTTTAGCTCATGTTTTCAATGTTTTCTTTCCCCTCCAGGTAGCAAGGACGTTTCTGGTGCTTTGCCTACTCCCACTCGCCCTGCTTAAGCTTCGAGTCTCCTAAAAATCTGACTTGTTGAAGTGTTATTTGTATGTTAAACCTTAATTAGGTGCCATGTAGATATGTATATACAATTACCAAGGATTGGACTATGGGTTGTGTAAGGACATGTAAAAGAGTTGAGGAATTTCATTTTTGGCTTGTATATACTTTCCTATATGTTATGTTTAAAATGTCTTGGAATGTGGAGATTACATTGTGAACAGTTCAGAATGTGTGTGAAGGAACGGATGGTATGCGTCACAAGAGGGGTGATGTATACTGTCCTCACATCTCCTTAAACTTGGGAGGGGGTGTGACAGAAAGACTCGTAGAAGGTACTTGGGCAACCCGCCATATTCCTATATGCACATAGAGGTTATATGCTCGTGCGTTGAGTTTTGCTCCGCATCGAGCCTTACTTGTTTTCAACGTCGGGTGCGTTGAGTCTTGCTCCGCCCTGACTAAGAGAAAGATTTGAGAACGAACTGTTTTTCGTATATGATCATTTTGGAATGAACATATGTGATTTGTTTACGTTGTTGAAATTATGATTTTACATAAATGATTATTTGAATCACGTTTACGTTTATGGCGTTATTATGATTTTAACATGCCTGTTTTCGAACAAAAGATAGTTTTACAAAATTAGTCACTCACGGGGCTTTTAGCTCACGTTTTCCATGTTTTCTTTTCTTCCCAGGTAGCAAGGACGTTCCTGGTGCATTGCCTACTCCAACTCGCCCTGCTTAAGCTTCGAGTTTCCAAAGACAGTTTATTTTCTCATTGTTGTATGTGTAAATAACTTAACACTGGTGGCATGTAGAGTTAGTTGTTTAGAAGTGGGTTATGAAAGAATATGTTATAAAAGTGTACTGTGTACAGGAAGGATTACTATATTATGATCGTACGTTAATATGGCTGAATTGTATAAATGTATACGTATGGGAATGTTTGTGCAGGAAGTTATGTAAGATGGGGCAATATGCGTCACCAGAGGGGTGATGTATATTGTCTTCACATCTCCTTTCAGGTTAAGTAGATAATCAGGGAGGGGGTGTGACTAGTTGGTATCAAAGCAAAAAGAGTCTTGGGAATAGGGTCATGCATTGTAGTGTAGGAACATGTAATTTTAGCCAATAGTAACATTGTGTTGTCATATAAGAAAACAACCGACGCAGGGTTTGCCTGCGTTGCTTTTTCTCTCCCCTTTCCATTCTCTTGTTCTTAAGAGGCTGTGGTGGTGGATGAAGATTGCGGTTCACTAGTAGGTGTTATTGGAGTTAGTTGTGGAGTGATGTGAGGCTGCAGATTTCCTTGCGTCCTCTGATCTTGCATTTCAGTGGGAAGAATCTTCCCACTCCTCAATGTCAAAGCTTGACATTGTTCCTTACCGTTACCACGTGAGGCTTCGGTATTACTGGGCAATGCTCCTTGGGGTATGGTATTGCGCTCACTTGCCATTTGTCCCACTTGAATTTCTAAATTTCGGATTGCAATGGCATGGCTTTTTATTTCACCCATTTGGTTTTGGAGCATTGCTTCCAACGACTTACGCGTTTCTTCATTTTGAGTGATAGTTTGTCGCATAAGGGCTTCAAGGGATGATGATGATGAGTTTGCTGACTGGTTTCTTTATGCTTGATGCCCTTGAACACCTTGGTTGTACACGGGGTTGTTACTTCTCTGCGGCTGTTGTCCAGTTCCCTGCATTTGTGATTGGTTTCCTCCCCATCCAAAGTTAGGATGGTTCCTCCAACCCGGATTATAAGTCTTGGAGTACGGATTGTTCTGAACATAACAGACGGATTGTGGGTTGTAGGGACACATATCGTACAAGTGACCATCACCGAATTGCACACAGCTTACAGATGCTGTTGCATTCACCATGTTCATTGCGTCCATTGACGCAACTGTTCCACCTTGGTTGTTCAATGCTATTGTTTGCAGCAAGGATGTCATATTGGCGATCTGAGCTGAAAGATTATTAGTCGCGTCAGTTTCAATCATTCCAGCTTGCGTTCATCTTTTATCCATGTACTGGGATCCATACCCATCATCTACCCATTCATCGGTGTTCCTCGAAATTCTGTCGAGGATCTCCTTGGCTTGCGTATAAGTCTTGTCCATTAATCCTCCTGCTGCAGAGGCGTCAGCCACTGATTGTGATGTTTTATTTAATCCTCCGTAGAAAATCTCCATCTGCACACAATCTGGGATACCATTATGGGGACAATTCCTTGCAAGCCTTTTCAACCGGGCCCATGCTTCACTAAGTGTCTCCGAGTCCTTTTGCTCGAAGGCGACAATGTCTCGTTGCCTCTTTGCACTCACCGTCGGAGGAAAGTATTTCTGCATGAATTTTTCAACCATTTGGCCCCAAGTTGTAATCTCACCAGGTTCAAATGAATATGCCCATTGTCTTGCCTCATCTCTGAGAGAAAATGGGAATAGCATCAGTCTGATGCAATCTTGCGGTACTCAAGCCATAGGGAATGCGCTACAAATTTCCAAGAAACTTTTCACGTGTGCATGTGGGTCTTCACCCGTTGCACCCTCAAACTACCCTGCGGCTTGCAGCATTTGCAACTTTACTGGTTTCATTCAACCCTTCCATTACCCTCAAAGGTTGGTTGTAAAATTCCCAGTGCGAAATTGTATAAATTTGGTGACGCATACTCCCTCATTGGGCAATTTCTATCATGCGCCAAGAGTATTGGGTTTGTATCATTGTTTGCGTGCTCTTGCGCATTTGCGTTCTGCCTAACCCCAGCATGAGGTTGATTATTTTGAGCATCCATATTTTCTTCTGTAGTTTGATTGCTCCTTCTTTGTCTATTCTGTCTTATCCTTCTTCTGAAGGTCCTCTCGATCTCTAGGTCAATATCAAATGTTGGGTTGTTCCCTTCACTCATATACTGTTAGAAGCCTCTGACAGAAGAGAAGCTTGCTATACTCCGTCGACTGAGGAATCCTGTAACACAATAATCCAAAAAAAATAATTAAATCAATGCAATAATCCCCGGCAACGGCGCTAAAAACTTGATGTTGGATTTTGTATGTGTGTAAATTGTCCTAACGCAAAGTGTTAAATGATGTCTTTATGCGTTCAACATGTCATGCTTTGAGCATGCTATGCGTCTTACTACTATGCGTTGGTGATCTGTCAAGTTTCCCTATCCTTTACCCAAGTATAACCAAAGGAGTAGGTTTTCTCGGTGAGTCCGAGGTCAAACACAGGGATTATGTTGATTCAATATTTATGTGAATTACATGCGTTGCAGTGGTAACCAAGAAATAATGGGGAGAGTGTTTGTTTCTGATCTAAAGAAAGCGATAATATGTACACTAGACTAAATGTGGAAGATTGAAAGGCATGCGCACAGCAAGTTCAGCTAAAGATGTGTGTGAATGGATAAAGAAAGGGTTCGGGTTGATTAACATCTAACATCGGAAACGCACAGTAGTATTTTATTCATACTTGCGACTCTTCTCCCGGTTGTCAGCCGCTGTGCATTATATGTCTATAACGCATAGGAGAGCATTAAGAACCAAGGCTATGCTCAAGAATACATCTAAATTTTAACTAATCTCCAAACTATGCTTTCAATCCTTCATTCTCACTCTTAGTGGAATATCCATTGTTTTCCTAATATTACGCGTTCAACTAGTCTTACTTCTTCTCTTACTAGCCATCTTAAGAGTTATGAGCTAGGGTCTTACATGGAAGACCCCGTACTCAGAAAAATAGTAGAAGAGGTAAATCTTAAGTAGAGAACGGATTTTGATATAAGAAATGATGGAGCTTTATTGAAATAGGGAAGACTATGTGTTCCTAATGATGTGACATTGAAAAATGCTATTATAGAGGAAGCTCATAGTTTTGCATATGCGATGCATCCAGGTAGTACAAAGATGTACACGACCTTGAGAGAATATTATTGGTGGCCAGGAATGAAACGAGAAATTGCTGAATGTATGGCAAGATTTTTGATTTGTCAGCAAGTTAAGCCAGAAAGACAAAGACCAGGTGGACTTTTAAAACCACTTCCCGTACCTAAGTGGAAAGGGGAGAATATCATTATGGATTTCTTATTTGGTCTTCCTAAAACTTCAAATGGTTATGATGGAATATGGGTGATAGTAGACAGATTTACTAAAACTGCACGATTGCTACCAGCTAAAGTGACTTTTACTTTAGATAAATTGGCCAAACTGTATGTTGACAGAATAGTAAGTCAATATGGAGCTCTCGTGTCTATTGTCTTTGCTAGAGATCCGAGGTTTACATCTAAGTTTTGGCCAAGTCTACAGCAAGCATTGGGAACTAAGCTAAGTTTAGTATAGCTTTTCATCCTCAAACTGATGGACAATAAAAAAGAACGATTCAAACTCTAGAAGGTATGTTGCGTGCTTGTGTGCTGCAATTTAAAGGAAGCTGGGATACTCACTTGTCTTTGATGGAGTTTGCTTATAATAATAGTTACCATTCTAGTATTGGAATGACACCTTATGAGGCATTGTATGGCAGACGCTGTAGAACTCCTATATGTTGGGGTGAAGTAAGAGAACGGAAGTTAATTGGACCAGAATTAGTCCAAACTACGTCAGAGAACGTAAAATTCATAAGAGAAAGGTTGAAGGCTGCACAGGATTGACAGAAAAGCTACACTGATAAAAGGCGTCTAGATTTAGAATTCGAAGTTGGTGATAAAGTCTTCTTGAAGTTATCTCCCTGGAAAGGAATTTTTAGATTTGGAAAGAAGGGAAAACTGAGTCTGAGATACATTGGACCTTATGAAATTTTGGAACGCATAGGACCTTCAGCTTATCGATTAGTATTACATATGGAGTTGTCCAAAATACATGATATATTTCATGTTTCTTTATTGAGGAAGTATATTCTAGATCCCACACATGTTTTGGAGGCTCAACCTATTCATGTAAATGAAGATCTATCTTATGAAGAAGAACCTGTGAAACTTCTTGACCGGAAGGAACAAGTGTTGAGAACAAAAACAATACCACTTGTTAAAGTTTTGTGGAGGAATCATCAAGTAGAAGAGGCGACATGGGAAAGTGAAGATCAAATGAAGGTTAAATATCCTTATCTTTTCTTACAGTGAACTTACTTGAATTTTGGGGACGAAATGCTTTAAAAAGGGGGTAGTAAATTGGCACTAGCTTATAATACTAAGTGTTAGGAAGAGGCAAGTGAAATTGTGGTTATGCGTTCTTAGAGGAAAAGTAGCCGAGAGTGGAAGAGCAAAAATTTTGGCTAAGTGTTGGCCAAGACTATGCGTTGATGAAAGAAGAGAAGAGTTAGCATTTTTCTTTGAGTGGCCATGCGTTGAAGGTGAAATCACGAATAGTTGTTTTGAGCTGAAGCAGTCACCCCCGTTGGAGGAGAAGTTGATCATTGGTGGGGGAAGAAACGTACTTGACTTACCATGCATTGGTAAGGTTGCCATGCGTTATGGTCCCTATGCGTCGAAGACAGAGGGGTGTGGTTTGTCGAGGTAAGCGCTGAAGGTAGGAGGCATTGAAGTGCCATGCGTTGAGAGTGGATAATTGCTGAGGGCGTTGGTGGTAGGCTGCGTTTGGGTGCCATGCATTGAAGTAAGAGAAAATTTAGTGCCTTGCGTTGACTTAAGAAAGGGAACCCTGCGCATTAGCCTGCCTATGAGGGTTAAGTCAGTAGTATATATATAGGTAAGTGGATTAAATGTTTAATCATTTTTAGACACTTTCGAGAGCTTAAGTCGGTTCCATTTTTCAGACGAACTACAAGGGAAGGTAGAAGAAGGTGTTCTTGTGGAATTTAGGCGGAAATCAACTCACTTTGGTGTTGAAATCTAAGCTGGAACAGAAGGTTGTTTGATATTTGGAGTAGAACGAATTGAGAAGATCGAGTCTAGGGCTGAAATTTTAAGGTCAGTAAGTTAACAAAATTCTTAACAATTCTTGTGAGGGATGGTAAAGCTGGAATTAAAGTTAATTATGTGCATTTTTAGGTAAAAGCAACGGTTACATAATTGCTTTGCAATCTGGAGCAACACAGAGTGATTTTGGAATAGCTAGAGAACGAAGGGGAGTTAAGCCTTGAAATTTTGAGGGAATCTGTCACACCCCCTTTCTGATTACCTACTTAACCTAAAATGAGATGTGAAGATAATATACATCACCCCTCTTGTGACGCATATTGCCCCATCTTACATAACTTCCTGTACAAACATTTCACACGTATACATTTATAGAATTCAGCCATAATAACGCATGATCATAATATAATAATCCTTCCTGTACCCAGTACACTTTTATAACATACTCTCTCATAACCCACTTATAAACAACTAAATCTACATGCCACCAGTGTTAAGTTATTTACACGTACAACAACAAGAAATTAAACTGTTTTTGGAAACTCGAAGCTTAAGCAGGGTGAGTTGGAGTAGGCAATGCACCAGGAACGTCCTTGCTACCTGGGAGGAAAAGAAAACATGGAAAACGTGAGCTAAAAGCCTCGTGAGTGACTAATTTTGTAAAACTATCTTTTGTTCGAAAACAGGCATGTTAAAATCATAACATCACCATAAACGTAAACGTGATTCAAATAATCACTTCTGTAAAATCATAATTTCAACAACATAAACAAATCACATATGTTCGTGCCAAAATGATCGTATACGAAAAATAGTTTGTTCTCAAATCTTTCCCTTAGTCAGGACGGAGCAAGACTCAATGCACCCGACGTCAAAAACAAGTAAGGCTTGATGCGGAGCAAAACTCAACGCACCAGCATATAACCTCTATGTGTGTTGTTGGGTTTTGTATGTGTGTAAATTGTCCTAACGCAAAGTGTTAAATGATGTCTTTATGCATTCAACATGTCATGCTTTGAGCATGCTATGCGTCTTACTACTATGCACTGGTAATCTGTCAAGTTTCCCTATCCTTTACCCAAGTATAAGCAAAGGAGTAGGTTTTCTCGGTGAGTCAGAGGTCGAACACAGGGATTATGTTGATTCAATATTTATTTGAATTACATCGTTGCAGGGGTAACCAAGAAACAATGGGGAGAGTGTTTGTTTCTGATCAAAAGAAAGCGATAATATGTACACTAGACTAAATGTGGAAGATGGAAAGGCATGCGACACAGCAAGTTCAACTAAAGTTGTGTGTGAATGGATAAAGAAAGGGTTCGGGTTTATTAACATCTAACATCGGAAACGCACAGTAGTATTTTATTCATACTTGCGACTCTTCTCCCAGTTGTCAACCGCTATACGTTATATATCTATAACGCATAGAAGAGTGTTAAGAACCAAGGTTATCCCCATAAACAGGCAATACTACTTGCCCTTGTCAATTGAGTTCCCCAATCGCTTACACTCTCGAGCAGTTCGATTATTACTACTTATATCTATTTGTCAGATGGACATAAGCATCGGATTAAGTTCGCAATTTACAAGATAAAATAGTTACACTGTGGTTCCTAGTTAGATGCTTACGCAACCCTAGACCCTAGAGTGATTAGTTACTCATGGTTTGAAAGTAAAAAGCCAAAAGTTTAGAGAAATGAGTAGACATGGAAGATAATTATATTGATGAAACGAAATACAACTTTAGATGAGCTCAATGTCTCCCGGATGGAAGCGTGAGGCTATGCTGTGAAGTGGTCCCGGAGGGAAGACTCTTCTCTCTCGAGCTATTCGTCTCCGGTTGAAGTCTGGAGAGGACTCTGCTGTCACTTATGGAGTTCTTCCGAGAATCAACAACCCTTTCTCATCTCGCGAAGCTGCCCTTTTATAGATGATGCGTTCGCAATTAATGGCAAATCTGCTTGATCGGCAGCGAGATTGATACTATACGTCCATCTCGCCTGATTGCGTGATTCTCGGGTCAATTAAGATCCACCACTTTGGCCACAAATCATGTTAGTCAATCATCCGTCAATCTCTCAAGATTCTGCTTTGATTCTCAGCGCCTTGCATTAATGGTCGTCTATGCGTCCATGAATAATTTGGCCGATGTCAACGCGGCATAGGTTGCTAACGCGTAGTCTTGCGTTGAGAAGTCATCAATGCATCGGTTGCATTCCTACGTTAAAACATGTGTTTTAGGCTCAAAAAGTGGTAAAATCATTTATCTTCATAAAAATACAAAAGTATAACGCAAATGAAGATTTATTAGTAAAAATCACATACACTACCACATGCTTCTCTATTTAATCTCTATTTATCTAAGAAAAAGGCTATTATAGCTTGTATTTCTACAAGCTATTAATGTGCACATAGGACTATGGCGGGTTGCCCAAGTACCTTCTCCATATCCTTCAGTACTGGGTCCCGGGGAAACTCACATGCCTTCTCATGTCCTTCAGCATTGAGCCTCCTCTAAAACATTTTAGGAACCAATATTTTACGTAAATAGTTCACATGAAAACCTTTCATGAAAAATTAGGTATATCACGATAAACAACATTTCACAACATGCCATTCAACGTCTTATGGAAAAAGTATAAAACGTGCCTTATGAACAATATCATCAAACATCATGCTTTTCAAGAAAACAGTTCATCTCAAAGCCATATCTCATAAGAAAAACCAAACTAAACATTTTCAATAAATTCGTTTTCAAAGAAAGAAAAGTGTCACTCACAATTTGTCCTTAGGCCCTGAGCGGATTATATGCCTTTCCGAGCTCTTCTTGGCCTGTAAATACACATTCCTCACGTTACATTTTCCTTAAACTTCCTTTACATGATCATTAAACGTGCATGCTTAAACTCTAATCATGATTCACCACCGAGACTCCCTTTCTTTCCTAAAATACACATAATAAGTGAGATTCTATGTCACTAGTGAGATTACCAACGAGATTTCACCTTACTAGCGAGTTTACTAACGAAATTACATAACAGGTCACAGCACTAGCGACACTAGCATAAGCGAACCCAACGAGACTACCTGAGGAGCGATACTGAGCAGAGCCAGCGAAATTTGTGAGAGAAAATCCTCCTTTACACGACCAGCAAGACCAGTGTCGCTGATGCGCACTTTGAGTGTTAACTGCAAGTGTACGGGTCAAGTTATAATATAAGACGGTTAAGTCCGAATATCGTTCCACTGGAGATCCAATTGTGAAAGTTTAAGTTACTTAGCTATTCTAGAGTTGAATCAATTTTATTTGAGGATTGAATTTGAAAATTATGAGTTATGGAAAATATAAATCAAATAAGGAAAGTATTAAAGTGAGAAACACAAGAGTCAAAGAGAGTTCTAGGGTAATGAATCCTTGTTTATTTCATCATGCAATATTATAGATTTCATGGATTTTATTGTCATTCATATGCCTAAGTCTAGAAACTTAATTCCAAGTTATTTTCTCTCAAAAACAACCCTTTCTCGTGCAACTCGATTGATTATTAATCTCTTAAAACCAATACAAAATTACATGGCATTAAAAATAGTCTTTAACAACTTTTATTGTCAACCTAACTACTCTCGTGATAGATTAACAACAATTCATTGTTATGGATCAAGTTAAACATACAATCTCTCAATCATACATCTAACCTAACATGTGAAGATGGCCAATCCACAAGAATTAAACACAACAACAATGAAAAGCATAATCATTCCAACAAAACCATGAAAGTCTACAAGATTAACATAATTTCATAAACAAATCATCAAAACCCTAAAACTAAAGAGTTTAGCCACTCATAGCTTGAAGCAACATGTTTGAGCAAAATAAACAAAGAAAGAGTGTAAAGAAAGGGAAACTCTACTGAAAAGAGGCTTTTGATTGAGGTAGCACCGTCACGATCTCCTTGGCTGTCACGTCGGAATTCGAAG
Source organism: Citrullus colocynthis (assembly GCA_031780015.1). Classification (NCBI taxonomy): domain Eukaryota; kingdom Viridiplantae; phylum Streptophyta; class Magnoliopsida; order Cucurbitales; family Cucurbitaceae; genus Citrullus; species Citrullus colocynthis. Next base: position 342,444 of record QLSR01000146.1, read on the forward strand.
GGCACCACGACTATCTCGAACTCTTTTCCTCTTCCTTGCAACTAACTCACTCTTTGAACTCTCACTCAATTCTCTCCTTTTTGTGCCTCTTTAGGTCTGCACTTCCTTAATTTGATTTGATGCCTAAGGCTGCTGGAAACCCCCAAATTTATAGAGTTTGGTCGCCCAAAAATTTACCAAAAATAACAAATTTTTCATTTAAGGAAAACTGACGCCGCGGCGCTATTGAAAAATCTAGGACAGCGCCGCGACGCTGTTGGAGAGCGCCGCGGCGCTAGGGCTGCGATCAGAAAAGCCAGCTCTCGGGTTTTAGCGCCGCGGCAGCACCATGGCGCTGCCCCAATTTCTACCATTTTGGGTTTTTCAGCTCTTTTTCGCGGTATTCTTACTCGGTTTTGATCTTTTAGTCTTTTCTTCTAATTTTCCTCATTTTAACCTGAAAACCACTAGCAAACAAGTGAAATCTAATATAAACTCCCTTAATTTGAGAGAATAGAAAGCACTTTTCAAGTGCTTATCAACACCCCAAACTTAGAGATTTGCTAGTCCCGAGCAAAGAATAAAATCAAATAATAGGGAGTTTAGATGAAGAAGTGTGCAATTGACTCATGTCTCAGAGAATAGCATTTAGAACTTAAGTAGAAACATGCAAGCATATCTATATTGTTATAATCATTCAAGGCCGAATCTTGTTATCTCCCATGTGTGTGTGTGCAAGCCTTCTTCAATTTAAAATACTAGAACTCAAATTAGGACTTAAGAGAGTTTCTTTAGTTTTCCCCCTACTCTAGCTCATGCACCAATCTTTAAGTTTTCATACATTTCAAGTGAGTAATATGTCCACTAAGGTGCCTTTCAATCATTTTTTTTTTTCATGGGCCCTAAACTTGCATTCTTTTACCTAGAGGCACTAGCTTTCACACATTCACTGTAGGGACTCGTACCTAGTCAATTCCCAGGCGTCCTTACTGATCACAGCAAAGGCAGCTCTTTTTACCCCTATCCATGCATACTCATTACAAGTTTAACATTCAAAAAAAAAAAAAAAAAGACAAATAAAGCTCATACATTTTGTGACTTTTTCTTTTCTCAAGGTATGTATACTCTTTTCTTTTTCCTTAGTCTAAGATTACAAGCTATCATGCAGTTCTACTCTCTAACCGGTGGGGCCTTTCGGAGTGACAACCAATATACCCAGCTTAATCCTTTTTTTTCAATTAAAGATTTTAATTTAAAGTGGCTACGTGCTCAAGAATATGGGAAATTTTAAGAGGGACTTAAATGAATTAAACTCAAGATAGTGCTATTCTATTTCCATAATAAGTCATCTATCATGCAAATTCGAATCTCATCATGGGCAATCAACATCAAGGCACACAACCCTAACCAACATTCCCATTAACTTTGAAAGCTCCAAAATTTTCAAATTTTTTTTTTCAAAAATTCTCATGCATATGATCATTAAAACCTTCACTAACATGCATAGCAGGATAAGATAACACACAAAAGTACGAAAGACACCAAGCAGGCAAGTGAGGCAATCAGCAACTGGAACTCCTCAAGCTACTGAAGACCGTGGAAATATGTCAGAGGGTGAATCTAGTCATCCTCAAGTTGGGGTAAATTCGAGGAGCATATATTTACTAGAATTACTGAAAGATTGGCTACAAACATTGGATCAGTGGAAGCAGATCCAGAAAAGAAATACAGCATAGAAAGATTGAAGGCTTTGGGTGCCACTACTTTTGAAGGCACTGTTTATCCTATAGAAGCAGAGGCATGGTTGAATCTACTTGAGAAATGCTATTGTGTAATAAGATGCCCCGATGTTAGAAAAGTGGAATTGGCAGTGTTTTTGGTCCAAAAAGGGGCAGAAGATTGGTGGAGAATTGTAGAGAGCAAGAAAAAGGATACAGGAGAAATAGGCTGGAATGAGTTTAAGAAAATATTCCAAGAGAAATATTGTCCGAGATCATTCCAAGATGCCAAACGGAATGAGTTTCTGAAGTTAATAAAGGGATCCATGTCAGTGGCGGAATATGAAAAGAAATATACAGAACTGTCTAAGTATGCCATGACGATTGTTGCAGATGAGATTGACAGGTGCAAGAGATTTGAAGAAGGTTTATGGGAGGAGATACGTACTCCTGTAACTGCTAGTGCTGAGTGGACAGATTTCTCCAAACTCGTAGAGGCAGCTATGCGAGTTGAAAGGAGTTTGATGGAAAGGAGAACGGAACGAGAATCAGCTGGAGGTAGACGGACAATCCACACTTCTGGTTCTACTCAGGGGCAGTCAGGCAGGAGATTTGTCCTAGGTGTATTTAGTGGAGGAAATTTCAAGACCAAATCGAGTGGACAGGGTACTTCCAAGGGAGGTACTGGGGGAAATGCACCGAAGCAAGAACCAATGAGTTCTACTGGTCCAGCTCAAACAGTGGAAGGTTCTTGAAGTAGACAACCTGGAGAGTCCACAGCTAGTTCTGCAAGGAAACCATTATGTCCTAGCTACAGGAAGTATCATTGGGGACAGTGTAAGGGTAATCTATGTTATCATTGCGGACAAGCGGGTCACTATAAACGAGAATGTCCTTAGTTGATGCAAGAATTTAAAGCTGAACAGAGAACTATTTCATTTACAGCTAGTCACCACAATGACTTGCAGGAATTGCTGATGAGGGAACTAGCGGATCAAGACAGAAGGGAGCTGTAGGGCGACCAAAACAGCAAGGAAAAGTCTTTGCAATGACTCAGCAAGAGGCTGAAGATGCTCCTAATATGGTTGCTGGTACACTTTCTATATGTCATACTCCTGCTCATGTTTTGATAGACCCTGGTGCTACCCATTCTTTTATTGCTAAAATGTTTGCTGTGCATATAAATAGTACATTCGAATCTTTACCTGAGGAACTGTTTTTTTATACCCCTGTTGGAGATGTCTTTGTGGCTAGTAAGGTGTATAAAGATTGTGTGATTGAAATTGATGGTGTGACTATGATAGCCAACTTGATACCCTTAGATATTCAGGAGTTTGATGTGATATTGGGAATGGATTTCTTATCCAAATATCGAGCCACTGTGGATTGTTTCCAGAAGGAAGTCGTATTTAGAGGATTCGAAGGAAAAGAAGTTATTTTCAAGGGTGACAGGAAATTCCTTCCTACTTGTGTAATATCTGCAGTTAAAGCTAGGAAGTTGTTAAGCAAGGGTTGTCCAGCATACCTTGCTTATGTGGTTGATACACAGGCCGGTAAGTTAAGACCAGAAGATATTCCTGCAGTGAATGAATTTCTTGATGTGTTTCCTAAAGAGCTGCCAGGATTACCACCTGATAGAGAAGTGGAGTTCATTATTGATCTAGTTCCTGGAACAACACCCATTTCACAGGCACCATACCGTATGGCACCATCAGAACTGAAGGAGTTGAAGGTGCAGTTACAGAAACTTATAGATAAGGGGTATATTAGATCGAGTGTATCTCCGTAGGGTGCACCGGTGTTATTCGTGAAGAAAAAGGACGGTACTTTGAGACTGTGCATTGATTATTGTCAGTTAAATAAGGTCACCATACGCAACAAATATCCCTTGCCTCGTATTGATGATTTGTTGGATCAACTTAGAGGGGCATCAGTGTTCTCAAAGATAGACCTAAGATCGGGATATCATCAGTTAAAGGTCAGAGAGACAGATGTAACAAAGACAGCTTTTAGAACGAGGTATGGACACTATGAATTCCTCGTGATGCCTTTTGGTCTGACAAATGCTCCAGCAATGTTTATGGACTTGATGAATAAGATTTTCCATCCTTATTTGGATCAGTTTGTGATTGTATTTATTGATGATATTCTAGTGTATTCTAGAAGCAAGGAAGAACATGCAGGACATCTTAGAATTGTATTATAGACTTTGAGAGAAAAGAGATTGTATGCAAAATTCAGCAAATGCGAGTTTTGGCTAGAACGAGTAATGTTTCTAGGTCATATTGTTACTGCTGCAGGAGTTGGAGTAGATCCTCAAAAGACCGAGGCAATTACCAGATGGGAATAGCCAAGGACAGTGACAGAGGTTCGTAGTTTTCTAGGACTCGCAGGTTATTATCGGCGCTTTGGACAGGGTTTTTCCAAGATAGCATTACCACTGACTCATTTGACTACGAAAGGAACTAAATTTGAATGGAACGAAGAATGTGAGCAAAGTTTCCAAGAGTTAAAGAAGTGACTCGTGACAGCGCCTATTTTAGCACTTCCAGAGACAGGAAAGGAGTTTGAGGTATATTGGGACGACTCTAGTCAAGGGTTGGGTTGTGTACTGATGCAAGAACGTAAAGTTATAGCTTATGCCTCTAGACAGTTGAGGCCACATGAAGTTAATTATCCTACCCATGACTTAGAACTAGCAGCAGTGGTGTTGGCATTAAAGATGTGGCGGCATTATTTGTTTGGAGAGAAGTGCCATATCTATACGGATCACAAAAGTTTGAAATACATCTTTGTAGGTAGACAAGTTGGGAGGTTTGCTTGCACACTTCCAGGTAAGACCTACTTTGATGAGTGAGATTGTTAGCAAACAAATGGAAGATGCTGTACTCAAGAAGATAGTAGAAGAGGTGAATCTCAACAAAAGAATGGATTTTGAAATAAGAAGTGATGGAGCTTTAATGCATCTTTATCGGTAGACAAGTTGGGAGGTTTGCTTGCACACTTCCAGGTAAGACCTACTTTGATGAGTAAGATTGTTAGCAAACAAATGGAAGATTCTGTACTCAAGAAGATAGTAGAAGAGGTGAATCTCAACCAAAGAACGGATTTTGAAATAAGAAGTGATGGAGCTTTAATGCATCATTATCGGTAGACAAGTCGGGAGGTTTGCTTGCACGCTTCCAGGTAAGACCTACTTTGATGAGTAAGATTGTTAGCAAACAAATGGAAGATTCTGTACTCAAGAAGATAGTAGAAGAGGTGAATCTCAACCAAAGAACGGATTTTGAAATAAGAAGTGATGGAGCTTTAATGAAACAAGGAAGATTGTGTGTCCCAAATGACTTGACCTTGAAAAATACTATTCTAGAGGAAGCTCATAGTTCTGCATATGTGATGCATCCTGGTAGTACAAAGATGTACAGGACTTCGAGAGAATATTATTGGTGGCTAGGAATGTAACGGGAAATTGCTCAATGTGTAGCAAGTAAAGCTAGAAAGACAAAGACCTGGTGGACTTTTAAAACCACTCCCCGTACATGAGTGGAAATGGGAACATATCACGATGGATTTCTTATTTGGTCTTACTAAAAATCCAAATGGGTATGATGGAATATGGGTAATAGTTGATAGATTTACTAAAACTGCTCGATTCTTACCAGTTAAAGTGACATTTACTTTCGATAAACTGGCCAAACTATATGTTGATAAGATAGTAAGTCAATATGTAGCTCCTGTGTCTATTATTTCTGATAGAGATTAGAGATTCACATTTAAGTTCTGGCCGAGTTTACAACAAGCATTGGGAACTACACTTAAGTTTAGTACAGCTTTTCATCCTCAAACTGATGGACAATGAGAAAGAACGATTCAGACTCTAGAGGATATGTTGCTTGCTTGTGTACTGCAGTTTAAGGGAAGCTGGGATACGCATTTATCTTTGATGGAGTTTGCGTATAATAATAGTTACCATTCTAGTATTGGAATGACACCCTATGAGGCACTATATGGCAGACGTTGCAGAACTCCTATATGTTGGGGTGAAGTAGGAGAAAGGAAGTTAATGGGGCCAGAATTAATCCAAACTACATCTGAGAACGTGAAATTCATAAGAGAAAGGTTGAAGACGGCACAGGATCGACAAAAAAGCTACGCTGATAAGAGGCGTCGAGATTTAGAATTTGAAGTTTGTGATAAAATCTTCTTGAAATTATCTCCCAGGAAAGGAATTTTGAGATTCAGAAGGAAAGGGAAGTTGAGTCCGAGATATATTGGACCTTATGAGATTTTGGAACTCATAAGACCATCGGCTTATCGGTTGGCGTTACCTATGGAATTGTCTAAAATATATGATGTATTTCATGTTTCTCTACTAAGGAAGTATATTCCAGATCCTACACATGTTTTGGAAGCTCAATATATTCAGGTAAATGAAGATTTATCTTATGAAGGTTCTGTGCAAATTCTTGATCGAAAGGAACAACTTCTGAGAACAAAAACGATACCGCTTGTTAAAGTTTTATGAAGAAATCACAAAGCGGAAGAGGCAACGTGGGAAAGTGAAGATCAAATACCTTCATCTCTTTACGGAGTGACTTAACCTGAATTTCGAGGACGAAATTTTCAAAAAGGGGGTAATGAATTGTAAGCACCTAATTGATAAGCACGTTCAAAAGTTTTAAGCGAACTAGTATTAATAATCTCATATTGTTAAAAAAAAAATGAAAACTAAAAAGGGAAGAAGACAAAAAAAGAAAAAAGAAAAAGGAAGTAGAAAAAAGAAAAGAGAATGAAAAGAAAAAGAAAAAGAGATGATAAGGATGAGAAGTCGATTTTTAACCTTTCTTTGGACAGAAAATTTTGCCGACTTTATTCTACTCATTTCCAAATGAAATTCTATGCTATTTTTCAGCTGCACGTCCTGGAGAGGTTGAAGAAGAGTTCTAGGGCAATTTTGTGCAAAGTTTTGGAAGATTTCATGGTAAAACTGAAGCTGAAACAGAAGCTTCATCTACTGTCACACAGCTCGAACCAAGTCTGGTGTTTGATGAATATCGAGCTAAAGAGATTGAATTTTTGGCTGAAATTTTAAACTCTATGTGCACATAGAAACATGGCGGGTTGCCCAAGTACCTTCTCCATGTCCATCAGTACTGGGTCCCGGGGAAACTCACGTGCCTTCTCCATGTCCATCAGCACTGAGTCTCCTCTAAAACATTTTTCCTTTAAATTAAAGCAATACTGTAAACAAAATAGTTCATAAGAAAACAGAGCACTTCATAAATCAATAACATTCCATAAACATACTTTTCAATATCGTTTAGCAAAACATAAAGAAATAAGAAAAACCAATCTAACATGTACAATGGAATCGTTGAAACAAGAAAAGAAGTGTCACTCACAGTTCTTTTCTAGGTCTTGAGAGGATTATAGGCCTTTCCTATCTCCTATTGGCCTGAAATAATCATTTTTCCTTATATTACGCTTCTTTTACTTGATCAGTTAGTTTGCATAATTAAACTCAAATCATGATTCATCACCGAACCTCCCATTTATCCAAAGTGAACTTAATAAGCAAGACTACTAACGTAACTCCCACATTCCAGCGAGATTACTAGCGATACTACCAACAGGGCACGATACTAACGACACCAGGATAAGCGAGACTAGCGTGATTTACCTGACGAGCGATATCTAGCGAGAGTCAGCGAGATTTGAGAGACAAAAAGCTCTGCAATACCACCAGCGAGATTTGTCTCGCTACTCACTCTCCAATTCTCCGGGATATCAGCTTCCTAGCGACACCCGACAGCAGAGTTTCCTCTTTTCCTTTTGTTCTTCACTTTTGTCGATTAAAAGTCATATTTCCAGCCAAAATTAGAACTTTTTTCCTTCTACAAACTTGTAGTCAAATATGTTTTCTAGCTTACCTCCAATTTTCGTAGCTTAACTTGTCCTTGTTCGTCAGATATTGCAAGATTTATCTGCACTACTACAGATTGCACAGAAATTCCTTATCAGTCTCTTCCAGCTAAAAGTTTACATGTTTCTATTCCATTTCAACTCAAACATCCTTCCTAAAAGTTGTTCAGAATTGAGTTAATTTACTAACCTTAAAAGTTCAGCCTTAGACTCGATCTCCTTGATTCGTTTCACTCCAAACATCCGATACTATCCAGCTTGTGCGTCCACAAATAACGTGTTATTCCAACTTAGATTTCGATACCAAAACGAGTAGACTTCTATTCGAAAATCCACAAGAACACCTTTTTCTTCTTTTGTTGTAGTTTGTCTGAAAAATGGAACCGACTTAAGCTCTCAAAAATTCTAAAATGATAAAATATTCAATCTACTGTCCTATATATATATATATATATATATATATTGCCGACTTAACTCTATTATGCAGGCTGGCGCACGGGGTTTTCCTTTCTCAATTCAAAGTAAGGCCTTCAACAAAGCCTACTATCAACTTCCTCAGCCGACAGCCACCCTCAACGCATGATGCCCTTAACGCCTCCTACCTTTAACGCATACAACTCAATCGTTTATATTCGTCTCCAACGCATGGAGACCTTAACGCATGCAACCTCACCAACGCATAGTTGTTCAAAAACATTTCCTTCCCCGCCAATGATCAATTTCTCTTCCAACACAAGTGACTGCTTCAGCTCATAACTCTTCGCGATTTTCACCTTCAACGCATGGTCACTCAAAGAACAAAGCTCTTCTCTGCTTTCATCAACGCATAGTCTTGGCCCATGCTTAACTCTTCCACTCTCGGCTACTTTTCTCTAACAACACATGGCCACATTTCACTTGCCTTGTCCCAACACTTAGTATTATAAGCCAGTGCTTACGATGCAGTAGTCGACTATTCGGCATTGAGCAATCAGTGGCATGGTAAGTTGAGACTATGCCATGCCGAAGCCATGTGCGGAAGGTTGCATTGGCTAATTCAAGAAGGAAGATGATGGTAGAGCTGGTAAGTTGGTGATTTATATTAACATATAAATGAGTGCATCGAATAATTAAACCCTTTTGGACATATTTTCGAACTCAGATTGACTCCATTTTGCAGACGAACAACGAGGAGAGGTGGAAGGTGTTTATATTGAATTCAAGTAAAAAACCAGATCATTTTCATGGTGATTTTGAAGCTGGAACCAAAAGCTTGATTGTTGCTGATAAATCTGAACACCAATCAGTATTTGAAGGAGAGTGAACTGAAGAAGTTGAAGCTAGAACTGGAATTTTGAGATTAGTAAGTTGATTTAATGCTTAGCAACTTCCATGAAGGATGTTTAAGCTAAATCTAAGCTAAAATGTGTTAATCTCTAGGAGGAAGTAAGCAGAGTTGAACTGCTAGACAATTCAAGGCAGCCGAAGTTATTTGGGAATAATTCTCAAACGAAGATGAGTCATGGTCTGAAATTTTGTGATAAGCTAGGAATCTCACTACTTTACAAGATTGTAGAAGAAGGAAAGTTCTGATTTTGGCTGTAATATGATTTTTAGCAAGATAAAGAAAGAGTTAGAAGGGAAGGAAGGAAATTGTGATATCAGGTGTCGTTAGAAAGTGGTATCACTAAGGAGCTAGAGAGAGAGCAGTGGAACGAGTGTCCCTGATAACGCAAACAGCTCGGCATCTCACAACTCTCGCTGAAGTCTCGCTAGGTATCACTCCTTAAGGTGATATCACTAGTCTAGTTCACTCCAGTTTCGCTAGTGCAGTACCCAGTAGTGTGAATTTCATTGGTAGTCTCGCTAGTGACAGAGTATCGCTAGTTATGAATATGCATACTTAATGATTATGAGAAAGGAGTTCAAAGGAAACCTAATGTGAGAAATGTGTTTTTACAGGCCAAGAAGAGCTCGAAAAAGCATATAATCCGCTCGAGGCCTAAGACAAATCGTGAGTGACTTTCTAATTAGCTCAGGATTATTTTTAACATTGTGCATGTGAAAACATGTATAATATATGAACTCCTGTATGCATGTTATCTAAATACAAACCACGGCCGAAGTACCATGTGTGAAGGCCTATAAGGATATGATATATGGAACTCAGTGTCGGGGTGTCACACCCCCTCCCTGATTACCAACTTAACCTGAAAGGAGATGTGAAGACAATATACATCATTCCCATATTGCCCCATCTTACATAACTTCCTGTACAAACATTCCCATATGTATACATTCGTAGAATTCAGCCATATTAACGCACGATCATAATATAGTAATCCTTCCTGTACACAGTATACTTTTATAACATATTCTCTCATAACCCACTTCTAAACAATTATCTCTACATGCCACCAGTGTTAAGTTATTTACACGTACAACAACGAGAAAATAAACTGTCTTTGGAAACTCGAAGCTTAAGTAGGGCGAGTTGGAGTAGGCAATGCACCAGGAACATCCTTGCTACCTGGGAGGAAAAGAAAACATGGAAAACATGAGCTAAAAGCCCCGTGGTGACTAATTTTGTAAAACTATCTTTTGTTCGAAAAACGGGCATGTTAAAATCATAATAACGCCATAAATGTAAACGTGATTCAAATAATCATTTCTGTAAAATCATAATTTCAACAACGTAAACAAATCACATATGTTCATGCCAAAATCATCGTATACGAAAAACAGTTCGTTGTAAAAACTTTCCCTTAGTCAGGGCGGAGCAAGACTCAACGTACTCGACGTCGAAAACAAGTAAGGCTCGATGTGGAGCAAAACTCAACGCACCAGCATATAACCTCTATGTACACATAGGAATATGGCGGGTTGCCCAAGTACCTTCTACGAGTCCTTCAGTACTGGGTCCCGGGGAAACTCACATGCCTTCTCATGTCCTTCAGCATTGACCCTCCTCTAAAACATTTTAGGAATCAATATTATATGTAAATAGTTCACATGAAAACCTTTCATGAAAATCAAGTATATCACGATAAACAACATTTCACAACATGCCATTCAACGTCTTATAGAAAACGTATAAAACATGTCTTATGAACAATATCATCAAGCATCTTGCTTTTCAAGAAAACAGTTCATCTCAAGACATATTTCATAAGAAAAACCACACTAAACATTTTCAATAAATTTGTTTTCAAAGAATGAAAAGTGTCACTCACAACTTGTCCTTAGGCCCTGAGCGGATTATATGCCTTTTCGAGCTCTTCTTGGCCTGTAAATACACATTCCTCACGTTATGTTTTCCTTAAACTTTCTTTACATGATAATTAAAAGTGCATACTTAAACTCTAATCATGATTCACCACCGAGACTCCCTTTCTTCCTAAAATATACATAATAAGCGAGATTCTATGTCACTAGCGAGATTACCAACAAGATTTCACCTTACTAGCGAGTTTACTAACGAAATTACACAACAGGTCACGGCACTAGCGATACTAGCATGAGCGATACCAGCGACACTACCTGATGAGCGATACTGAGCGAGAGCCAGCGACATTTGTGAGAGAAAATCCTCCTTCACATGACCAGCGACACCAGTGTCGCTACTCCTGCTCCAATTCTCAGCGTTACCTGCTTCCTAACGGCACCCGACAGCAGAGTTTTCCTCCTTTCCTGTTTGTTCTCACTTCTATCAATTCAAAGTTATATTTCCAGCCAGATTTAGAACTTCTTTCCTTCTACAAACGTGTATAGAAATATGTTTTCTAGCTTTCCTCAAAATTTCGTGGCTTAAGTCGTCTTGGTTCGTCAGATATTGCAAGTTTTCTCCGCGCTGCTCTAGATTGCACAGAAATTTCGTATCAGTAACTTCCAGCTAAAAGTTTACATGTTTATAATCCATTTCAACTCAAGCATCCATCATAAAAGTTGTTGAAAATTGAGTTAGCTTACTAACCTTAAAATTTTAGCCCAAAATTCAATCTTTTCAGCTCGATATTTACCAAACACCAGACCTGGTTTGAGCTGCGTGACAGCAGATGAAGCTTCTGTTTCAGCTTCAGTTTTACCATGAAATCTTCCAAAACCTTGCACGAAATTGCCCTAGAACTCTTCTTCAACCTCTCCACGACGTGCAGCTGAAAAATAGCATAAAATTTCGTTTGGAAATGACTAGAAAGAAGTCGGCAAGATTTTATCTCCAATGAAAGGTTAAAACCGACTTCCCAACCTTATCCTTTCTTCTCTTTTTCTTTTTCTTCTCTTTTCTTCTTTTAATTTCCTTTTTCTTTTGTCTTCTTCCCCTTTCTGATTTTTTTTCCTCTTTTTTTATTTTATTATTATTATTTTTTTACAATATGAAATTATTAATACTAATTCGCCTAAAGCTTTTGAACGTGCTTACCCATTAGGTGCTTACAATTCATTACCCCCTTTTTGAGAATTTCGTCCTCGAAATTCAGGTCAAGTCACTTCGTAAAGAGATGAGGTATTTGATCTTCACTTTCCCACGTTGCCTCTTCCGCTTTGTGATTTCTCCATAAGACTTTAACAAGTGGTATCGTTTTTGTTCTCAGAACTTGTTCCTTTCGATCAAGTATTTGCACAGGTTCCTCTTCATAAGATAAATCTTCATTTACCTGAATAGGTTCAGCTTCCAAAACATATGTAGGATCTGGGATGTACTTCCTTAGTAGAGAAACATGAAATACATCATGTATTTTAGACAATTCCATAGGTAACGCCAAACGATAAGCCGACGGACTTATGCGTTCCAGAATTTCATAAGGCCCAATATATCTCGGACTCAACTTCCCTTTCCTTCCGAATCTCCCTTCCATGGAGATAACTTCAAGAAGACTTTATCACCAACTTCAAATTCTAAATCTCGACGCCTTTTATCAGCGTAGCTTTTCTGCCTATCCTGTGCAATCTTCAACCTTTCTCTTATAAATTTCACGTTCTCAGATGTAGTTTGGACTAACTCGGGTCCCATTAACTTCCTTTCTCCTACTTCACCCCAACATATAGGAGTTCTGCAACGTCTGCCATACAATCCCTCATAGGGTGCCATTTCAATACTAGAATGGTAACTATTATTATACGCAAACTCCATCAAAGATAAATGCGTATCCCAGCTTCCCTTAAACTGCAGTACACAAGTAAGCAACATATCCTCTAGAGTCTGAATCGTTCTTTCTCATTGTCCATCAGTTTGAGGATGAAAAGCTGTACTAAACTTAAGTGTAGTTCCCAATGCTTGTTGTAAACTCGGCCAGAACTTAAATGTAAATCTCGAATCTCTATCAGAAATAATAGACATAGGAGCTACATATTGACTTACTATCTTATCAACATACAGTTTGGCAAGTTTATCGAAAGTAAATGTCACTTTAACTGGTAAGAATCGAGCAGTTTTAGTAAATCTATCAACTATTACCCATATTCCATCATACCCATTTGGATTTTTAGGAAGACCAAATAAGAAATCCATCGTGATATGTTCCCATTTCCACTCAGGTACGGGGAGTGGTTTTAAAAGTCCACCAGGTCTTTGTCTTTCTGGCTTTACTTGTTGACATATCAAACATCTTGCTACACATTCAACAATTTCTCTTTTCATTCCTGGCCACCAATAATATTCCCTCAAGGTCTTGTACATCTTTGTACTACCAGGATGCATTGCATAAGCAGAACTATGAACTTCCTCTAATATAGTATTTTTCAAGTTCAAGTCATTTGGAACACACAATCTTCCTTGTTTCATTAAAGCTCCATCACTTCTTATTTCAAAATTTGTTCTTTGGTTGAGATTCACCTCTTCTACTATCTTCTTGAGTACAAAATCTTCCATTTGTTTGCTAACAATCTTACTCATCAAAGTAGGTCTTACCTGGAAGTGTGCAAGCAAACCTCCCAACTTGTCTACCGATAAAGATGCATTTAAACTCCTTAACTCCTTCGTTAATTCTACACTAATAGTATTCAATGAAGTCCTGGCTTGTCCTGACTTTCTACTCAACGCGTCAGCTACAATGTTTGCTTTCCCTGGATGATAATTTATAGTACAATCATAATCCTTGATCAGCTCCAACCATCTCCTCTGTCTCATGTTAAGTTCTTTTTGATCAAAGATGTATTTCAAACTTTTGTGATCCGTATAGATATGGTACTTCTCTCCAAACAAATAATGCCGCCTCATCTTTAATGCCAACACCACCGCTACCAATTCTAAGTCATGGGTATGGTAATTAACTTCATGTGGCCTCAACTGTCTAGAGGCATAAGCTATAACTTTACCTTCTTGCATCAGTACACAACCCAACCCTTGACTAGAGTCGTCCCAATATACCTCAAACTCCTTTCCTGTCTCTGGAAGTGCTAAAATAGGCGCTGTCACGAGTCTCTTCTTTAACTCTTGGAAACTTTGCTCACATTCTTCGTTCCATTCAAATTTAGTTCCTTTCGTAGTCAAATGAGTCAGTGGTAATGCTATCTTGGCGCCGATAATAACCTGCGAGTCCTAGAAAACTACGAACCTCTGTCACTGTCCTTGGCTATTCCCATCTGGTAATTGCCTCGGTCTTTTGAGGATCTACTCCAACTCCTGCAGCAGTAACAATATGACCCAGAAACATTACTCGTTCCAGCCAAAACTCGCATTTGTTGAATTTTGCATATAATTTCTTTTCTCTCAAAGTCTGTAATACAATTCTAAGATGTCCTGCATGTTCTTCCTTGCTTCTAAAATACACCAGAATATCATCGATAAATACAATCACAAACTGATCCAAATAAGGATGGAAAATCTTATTCATCAAGTCCATAAACATTGCTGGAGCATTTCTCAAACCAAAAGGCATCACGAGGAATTCATAGTGTCCATACCTCGTTCTAAAAGCTGTCTTTGGTACATCTGTCTCTCTGACCTTTAACTGATGATATTCCGATCTTAGGTCTATCTTTGACAACACTGATGCCCCTCTAAGCTGATCCAATAAATCATCAATACGAGGCAAGGGATATTTGTTGCGTATGGTGACCTTATTTAACTGACGACAATCAATGCACAGTCTCAAAGTACCGTCCTTTTTCTTCACAAATAACAACGGTGCACCCCACGGAGATACACTCGGTCCAATATACCCCTTATCTATTAGTTCCTGTAATTGCACCTTCAACTCCTTCAGTTCTGATGGTGCCATACGGTATGGTGCCTGTGAAATGGTGTTGTTCTAGGAACTAAATCAATAATGAACTCCACTTCTCTATCAGGTGGTAATCCTGGCAGCTCTTCAGGAAACACATCAAGAAATTCATTCACCACAGGAATATCCTCTGGTCTTAACTTACTGGCCTGTGTATCAACCACGTAAGCAAGGTATGCTGGACAACCCTTACTTAACAACTTCCTAGCTTTAACTGCAGATATTACACAAGTAGGAAGGAATTTCCTGTCACCCTTGGAAATAACTTCTTTTCCTTTGAATCCTCTAAATACGGCTTCCTTCTGGAAACAATCCACAGTAGCTCGATATTTGGATAAGAAATCCATTCCCAATATCACATCAAACTCCTAAATATCTAAGGGTATCAAGTTGGCTATCATAGTCACACCATCAATTTCAATCACACAGTCTTTATACACTTTGCTAGCCACAAACACATCACCAACAGGGGTATAAACAAACAGTTCCTCGGGCAAAAATTCTAATATATTATTTATATTCACAGCAAACATTTTAGCAATAAAAAAATGGGTAGCACCAGGGTCTATCAAAACACGAGCAGAAGTATGACATATAGAAAGTGTACCAGTAACCACATTAGGAGCATCTTCAGCCTCTTGCTGAGTCATTGCAAAGACTTTTCCTTGCTGTTTTGGTCACCCTGCAGCTCCCTTCTGTCTTGATCCACTAGTTCCCTCATCAGCAATTCCTTCAAATCGTTGTGGTTGACTAGCTGTAAATGAACCAGTTTTCTGTTCAGCTTTAAATTCTTGCATCAACTGAGGACATTCTCGTTTATAGTGGCCCGCTTATCCGCAATGATAGCATACGTTGCCCATACACTGTCTCCAATGATACTTCCCGCAACTTGGACATAATGGTTTCCTTGCAGAACTAGCTATGGACTCTCCAGGTTGTCCACTTCGAGAACCTTCCACTTTTGAGCTGGACCAGTAGAACTCCTTGGTTCTTGCTTCCGTGCACTTCCTCCAGTACCTCCCTTGGAAGTACCTTGTCCACTTGATTTGGTCTTGAAATTTCCTCCACTACATACACCTGGTACAAATCTCCTACCTGACTGCCCCTGAGTAGTACCAGAAGTGTGGATTGTCCATCTACCTCCAACTGATTCTCGTTCTGTTCTCCTTTCCAACAAACTCTTTTCAACTCGCATAGCTACCTCTAAGAGTTTGGAGAAATCTGTCCACTCAGCACTAGCAGTTACAAGAGTACGTATCTCCTCCCGTAAACCTTTTTCAAATCTCTTTCACCTGTCAATCTCATCTGCAACAATCATCATGGCATACTTAGACAGTTCTATATATTTCTTTTCAGATTCCACCACTGACATCGATGCCTGTACTAACCGCAGAAACTCATTCCGTTTTCCATCTCGGAATGATCTCGGACAATACTTCTCTTGGAATATCTTCTTAAACTCATTCCAGCCTATTTCTCCTGTATCCTCTTTCCTGCTTTCTACAATTCTCCACCAATCTTCTGCCCCTTTTTGGAGTAAAAACACTGCCAATTCCACCTTCCTATCATCGAGACATCTCATCACACGATAGCATTTCTCAAGCAGATTCAACCATGCCTCCACTTCAATAGGATCAACAGTGCCTTCAAAAGTAGTGGTACCCAAAGCCTTCAATCTTTCTATACTGTATTTTTTTTCTGGATCTGCTTCCACTGATCCAATGCTTGTAGCCAATCTTTCAGCGATTCTAGTAAATATATGCTCCTCGACATTGACCCCAACTTAAGGATGACTAGATTCACCCTCTGACATATTTCCACGGTCTCCAGTAGCTTGAGGAGTTCCGGTTGCTGATTTCCTCACTCACCTGCTTCGAGGTGGCATGTTTTCCTATATGACAACACAATGTTACTATTGGCTAAACATTTACATGTTCCTACACTACAATGCATGATCCTATTCCCAAGACTCTTTTGCCCTGATACCAACTTGTCACACCCCCTCTTTGATTACCTACGTAACCTGAAAGGAGATGTGAAGACAATATACATCACCCCTCTTGTGACGCATATTGCCCCATCTTACATAACTTCCTGCACAAACATTTCCATATGTATACATTCATAGGATTCAGCCATATTAACTCATAGTCATAACATAATAATCCATTCCTGTACACAGTACACTTTTATAACATACTCCATAACCCACTTATAAACAACTAAATCTACATGCCACCAGTGTTAAGTTATTTACACGTACAACAATGAGAAATTTAACTGTCTTTGGAAACTCGAAGCTTAAGCAGGGCGAGTTGGAGTAGGCAATGCACCAGGAACGTCCTTGCTACCCGGGAGGAAAAGAAAACAATGAAAAACGTGAGCTAAAAGACCCGTGAGTGACTAATTTTGTAAAACTATCTTTTGTTCGAAAAACAGGCATGTTAAAATCATAATAACGCCATAAACGTAAACGTGATTCAAATAATCATTTCTGTAAAATCATAATTTCAACAACATAAACAAATCACATATGTTCATGCCAAAATGATCGTATACGAAAAATAGTTCGTTCTCAAAACTTTCCCTTAGTCAGGGCGACGCAAAACTCAACGCACCCGACGTTGAAAACAAGTAAGGCTCGATGCGGAGCAAAACTCAACGCACCAGCATATAACCTCTATGCAAAAATAGGAATATGGCGGGTTGCCCAAGTACCTTCTACGAGTCCTTCAGTACTGGGTCCCGGGGAAACTCACATGCCTTCTCATGTCCTTCAGCATTGACCCTCCTCTAAAAAATTTTAGGAATCGATATTATACGTAAATAGTTCACAGGAAAACGTTTCATGAAAATCAGGTATATCAAGATAAACAACATTTCAGAACATGCCATTCAACGTCTTATAGAAAACGTATAAAACGTGCCTTATGAACAATATCATCAAACATCATGCTTTTCAAGAAAACAGTTCATCTCAAGCCATATTTCATAAGAAAAACCACACTAAACATTTTCAATAAATTCGTTTTCAAAGAAAGAAAAGTGTCACTCACAACTTGTCCTTAGGCCCTGAGCGGGTTATACGCATTTCCGAGCTCTTCTTGGCCTGTAAATACACATTCCTTACGTTGCGTTTTCCCTTTCTTCCTAAAATACACATAATAAGCGAGATTCTGTGTCACTAGCGAGATTACCAACGAGATTACATCTTACTAGCGAGTTTACTAACGAAATTACACAACAAGTCACGACACTAGCGACATCAACATGAGCGACACTACCTGATGAGCGATACTGAGCGAGAGCTAGCAAGATTTGTGAGAGAAAATCCTCCTTTACACGACCAGCGACACCAGTGTCGCTACTCATGCTCCAATTCCTAGCATTACCTGCTTCCAGCTAAAAGTTTACATGTTTCTAATCCATTTCAACTCAAGCATCCTTCATAAAGGTTGTTCACAATTGAGTTAACTTACTAACTTTAAAATTTTAGACCAAAATTCAATCTCTTCAGCTCGATATTTACCAAACACCAGACCTGGTTCGAGCTGCTTGACAGCTGATGAAGCTTCTGTTTCAGCTTCAGTTTTACCATGAAATCTTCCAAAACCTTGCACGAAATTGCCCTAGAACTCTTCTTCAACATCCCCACAACGTGCAGCTGAGAAATAGCGTAAAATGGAGTTTGGAAATGAGTAGAATGAAGTTGGCAAAATTTCTATCCAAGGAAAGTTATAACTGACGCATCCAACCTTATCCTTTCTTCTTCTTTTTCTTTTTTCCTTTTCTTCTCTTTCTTTTTTTTTCTTTTGTCTTCTTCCCCTTTTTGGTCTTTTCCTCTCTTTTTTTTTTTTTAATTTACAATATGAAATTATTAATACTAGTTCGCTTAAAGCTTTTGAACGTGCTTACCAATTAGGTGCTTACAGATCATGTATGACAAAACATGTACTTAGACTGAGTATTTACAACTATCCCAAAGAACTAAACTCGAGTAAGCCCAGATGAGGATCTTCTGTAGGCTAGGAGTCCTGGACACGCTCGCTACCTGAAATGAACAACAATAAACAAGAAAGCGTGAGCCTAAAGCCTAGTGAGTGACTAAGTCATCTATTATAATTTAAATCCTTGAGTTAATGTTGATCATTAAACTACTATATATCTTATTAGTACAGATTACTGGGTCACTCATGTCATTTAACAATATAACATAAATATCGTTCGAAGAAGCAGCGGAGCAAAGCTCAACACTATTAACCTCATAATTCAATTCCTATTATTCATATATTCATACGCCTTCGCATTTCGTCCCTCGGCGTTTCAACTCTCAAGTGCTTTCTCATATTGTCCCTCGACATTGAGTTTCATTATTAATTCACTGCTCAAGTGCTTCACTCATGGTCCCTCAGCACCGAGCCATCATGTACTGGTTTTCCATATGTCTTCTCACAAAGTCCTTCGGCATTGGAAACTATCTCAATCAATTTCTCAAGTGCCTTCACTCATGGTCCCTCGGCACTGAGTTCCATATATCATATCCTCATAGGCCTTTACACATGGTCCTTCGGTCGTGGTTTGCATTTAGATAACATGCATACAGGAGTTCATATATTATACATGTTTTCACATGCACAATGTTAAAAATAATCCTTGGATAATTAGAAAGTCACTCACGTTTTGTCTCAGGCCCCGAGCGGATTATATGCTTTTTCGAGCTCTTCTTGGCCTAAAAAACACATTTTTCACATTAGGTTTCCTTTGAACTCCTTTTTCATAATCATTAAGTATGCATATTCATAACTAGCATTACTCTATGTCACTAGCAAGACTACCAGCGAAATTCACACTACTGGGTACTGCACTAGCGAAACCGGAGTGAACTAGACTAGCAATATCACCTTAAGGAGCAATACCTAACGAGACTTCAGCGAGAGCTGTGAGACGCAGAGCTTCTTTGCGTTTATCAGCGACACTCGTTCCGCTGCTCACTCTCCAACTCCTTAGCAATACCACTGTCTAGCAACACCTGATATCACAGTTCCTTCCTTCCCTTCGAACTCTTTCTTTATCCTACTCAAAATTTCAGACCATCACTCGTCTTCGTTTGAGAATTATTCCCAAATAACTTTGGTTGCCTTGATTTGCTTAGCAGTTCAACTCCGCTTACTTCCTCCTTAAAACTTCAGTTCTAGCTTCAACTTCCTCAGCTCACTCTAATACCGATTGGTGTCCAGATTTACCAGCAACAATCAAGCTTCTGGTTCCAACTTCAAAGTCACCATGAAAATGATCTGGTTTCTACTTGAATTCGATATAAGCACCTTCTTCCACCTCTCCTCGTTGTTCGTCTGTGAAATGGAGTCAATCTGAGTTCGAAAATATGTCCAAAAGGGTTTAATTATTCGATGCACTCACTAATATGTCAATAAAAATTGCCGACTTACCAGCTCTAACATCATCTTCCTTCTTGAATTAGCCAACGCAACCTTCCGCGCATGGCTTAAGCAACGCATAACTTCAACTTACCATGCCACTGATTGCCCAACGCCTAATAGCCGACTACCGCATGGCCTTCTCGGCCACTTTTCTATGCCCGACGCATACTGTCCTTCAACGCATAGCAATGCTAACTTCTAGCACATAGTAGCCTTCAACGCATACTTCTACTAATGCATGTTGCACCCTTCTTCCTTCACATCTATTTCCACTCCTAGCTGCCCTCTACAAAGCATGCTTATCAGCGGTAACTCTTATCAAGCTTAGACAAACCCTCAACGCATGGTCACCCCTCACATGGCCAACACTTAACCATTTTTGCTCTCACACAACTCGGCCAATTTTCTTTACTCGGTTGCCCCAGAATTTCTTCTCAGTTACTTTCTCTCAATAACAAGTACGGGGCTTACAAGAAAGCACTTGAGAGTTGAAACGCCGAGGGACAAAATGTGAAGGCGTGTGAATATATGAATAATATGAATTGAATTATGAGATTAATAGCGTTGAGCTTTGCTCCGCTGCTTCTTGGAAAGATATTTATGTTATATTTGTTAAATGGCATGAGTGACTCAGGAATTTGTACTAATAAGATATATAGTAGTTTTTATGATCAGCATTAACTCAAGGATTAAATTGTAATTAGATAACTTAGTCACTCACTGGGCTTTAGGCTCACGCTTTCTTGTTTATTGTTGTTCGTTTCAGGTAGCGAGTGTGTCAGGGACGCCTAGCCTACAGAAGATCCTCGTCTGGGCTTACTCAGCATTAGTTCTCTGGGATAGTTGTAAATACTCAGTCTAAGTACATGTTTTGTCATACATGATCCTTGTGGCATAATGAGATTGGGTTTTGTACTGTATGCTAAATGAATACTTGTTATGATAAATTATGAGCTGAGAAATTTTATGTAAAACTTATATTTAACTTATGATGTTTCATTAGCATAAAGCTTTGTACAATTGATCTGGTATTGAATTGTGTTTCAAGATATATGGTGACGTGTGTGTGTAGGTCGCACCTACTCTTAGGTTAGGAAGGAAATCTGGGAGGGGGTGTGACACCTTGCCTCCGTGTACCTCCTCTAGTACCACCCTTGGAATTACCCTATCCACTCGATCTGGCTTTGAAATTTCCTCCACTAAATATACCTGGTACAAATCTTTTACCTGACTGTCCCTGAGTAGTATTAAAGGAGGGAATTGCACTTCCACCTCTAGCTGATTCATGTTCCGTCCTCTTTTCCATCAAACTCCTTTCAACTCGCATAGCTGCCTCTACGAGTTTGGAGAAATCTGCTCATTCAGCACTAGCAGTCATAGGAGTACGTATTTCCTCCCGTAGACCTTCTTCAAATCTCTTACACCTGTCAATCTCATCAGAAACAATTGTCGTGGCATACTTAGACAGTTCTGTATATTTCTTCTCGTATTCTGCCACTGACATAGATCCTTGTACCAACCTCAAAAACTCATTCCGTTTGGTTTCACGGAATGCTCTCGGATAATATTTCTCTTGGAATGCTTTCTTAAACACATTCCAGCCTATTTCTTCTACGTCCCCTTTCCTGCTTTCCACAATTTTCCACCAATCTTCTGCCCCTTTTTGAAGTAAAAACACTACTAGTTCTACCTTCCTGTCATCTGGGCATCTCATCACACGATAACATTTCTCAAGTAAATTCAACCATGCCTCTGCCTCAGTAGGATCTACGGTGCCTTCAAAGGTAGTAGCACCTAAGGCCTTCAATCTTTCAATACTATACTTCTTTTCAGGATCTGACTGCATTGATCCCACACCAGCAGCCAATCTTTCTGCAATTCTAATAAATATCTGTTCTTCAACATTGGCCCCAACTTGAGGATGACTAGATTCACCCTCAGACATATCTCCATGGCCCCTAGTAGCTTCAGGAGTTCCAGCTGCTGCTTGCCTAGCTCGCTTCCTTCGAGGTGGCATGTTTCCTATATGATAACACGACATTACTATTGGCCAAAATACATGTTCCTACACTACAATGCATGATCCCATTACCAAGACTCTTTTGCTCTGATACCAACTAGTCACACCCCCTCCCTGACTACCCACTTAACCTGAAAGGAGGCATGAGGACAATAAACATCACCCCTCTTGTGACGCATATTGCCCCAACTTACATAACTTCCTGTATAAACAATCCATACATATACAATCATAGAATCCAGCCATACTAATGCATGATCTTAATATAAACGATCAATCCTGTATAGAGTACACTTTTACAACATACTCACTCACAACTCACTTGTATACAACTAAATCAACATGCCACCAGTGTTAATTTATTTACACGTACAACAACAAACAAATAAACTATTTCTGGAAACTCGAAGCTTAAACAGGGCGAGTTGGAGTAGGTTAAGCACCGGGAACGTCCTTGCTTCTTGGGAGGAAAAGAAAACATTGAAAATATGAGCTAACAGCCCAGTGAGTGTAAGCACCTAATTGGTAAGCACGTTCAAAAGCTTTAAGCAAATTAGTATTAGTAATCACATATTGTAAAAATAAAAAAAATATATATAAAAAAAAGAAAGAAGGAAGAAGAAAAACCAAAAAGGGGAAGAAGACAAAAGGAAAAGGGATTTTAAAAGAAGAAAAGAGAAGAAAAAGAAAAGAAGAAAGGATAAGGTTGAGTTCGTCGGTTATAACTTTCATTGGACAGAAAATGTTGCCGACTTCTTTCTACTCATTTCCAAACTCAATTCTATGCTATTTTTTAGCTGCACTTCGTGGAGAGGTTAAAGAAGAGTTCTAGGGCAATTTCGTGCAAAGTTTTGGACGATTTCATGGTAGAACTGAAGCTGAAACAGAAGCTTCATCTGCTGTCCCGCAGCTCGAACCAGGTCTGGTGTTTGGTGAATATCGAGCTGAAGAGATTGAATTTTGGGCTGAAGTTTTAAGGTTAGTATGTTAACTCAAATTTTAACAACTTTTATGGAGGATGCTTGAGTTGAAATGGATTAGAAACATGTAAACTTTTAGCTAGAAGTTACTGATACGAAATTTCTGTACAATTTGGAGCAGCGCGGAGAAAACTTGCAATATCTGAAGAACTAGAACGAGTTAAGCCACGTAATTTTGAGGTAAGCTAGAAAACATGTTTCTCTACAAGTTTGTAGAAGGAAAGAAGTTCTAAATCTGGCTGCAAATATGACTTTGAATTGACAGAAGTGAGAACAAATAGGAAAGGAGGAAACTCTGCTGTCGGGTGCCATTTGGAAGAAGGTAACGCTGGGAATTGGAGAGTGAGTAGCGATACTGGTATTTATAGGCACGTTTAATGATCATGTAAAGGAAGTTTAAGTATGCACGTTTAATGATCATGTAAAGGAAGTTTAAGGAAAACGTAACGTGAGGAATGTGTATTTACAGGCCAAGAAGAGCTCGGAAAGGCGTATAACCCGCTCAGGGCCTAAGGATAAGTTGTGAGTGACACTATTCTTCCTTTGAAAAGGAAATTTATTGAAAATGTTTAGTTTGGTTTTTCTAATAAGTTATGGCTTTGAGATGAACTGTTTTCTTGAAAAGCATGATGTTTGATGATATTGTTCACAAAGCATGTTTTATCCGTTTTCTATAAGATGTTGAATGACATGTCTTGAAATGTTGTTTATCGTGATATATCTGATTTTCATGAAAGATTTTCATGTGAACTACTTACATATAATACTGGTTTCTAAAATGTTTTAGAGGAGGCTCAATGCTGAAGGACATGAGAAGGTGTCACACCCCCTCCCGGATTATCCTTTCTTAACCCGAGAAGAGATGTGATGATAGCAACCTTGACTCTTCTGTAAGGTTCATTGTCCAACCATTTCCGTCAAGAACAGCCCAGACGAGGTTTCAGCGTAGGCAAAGCATCTCGAACTCGCTTGCTACCTGAAAAATAAAATAAAATAGGAAAACGTGAGCTACAAGCTCCGTGAGTGACTGGCTTTGTAAAAACTATCTTTAGTTCGAACAGAGGCATGTCAAAACAATATCCATAAAACAAGGATATCCATTCTGAAACATTATCCGCAAAATAGCTTTTCCGCAAAACCTTGTCAATCTTGGGAATCCATTCTGAAACATATAGAATCGTTATCAAATAAATAATTCAGAAAATCATTTGGCATTTCAATCTATTCCCTTAGTTGAAGTGGAGCAAAACTCAACACCCCAACGTCGAAAACATATAAGGCTCGATGCAGAGTAAGACTCAACGCACCAGCATATAACCTCTATGTGCACATAGGAATATGGCGGGTTGGCCAAGTACTGGGTCCCAGGGAAGTTCACATGCATTATTAGCATTGATCTTCCTCTAAAACATTTATAGGCGGGTTGCCCAAGTGCTAGGTCCTGGGGAAGTTCACATGCTTATTAGCATTGAGCCTCCTCTAAAACATTTATAGGCGGGTTGCCCAAGTACTGGGTCCCGGGGAAGTTCACATGTTTATTAGCATTGAGCCTCCTCTAAAACATTCTCTCCATCCTTTACATGAATAGTCCATCAAAGACTTTTTCAGAAAACAGGATATTCCTCGATAAATATATTTTGTAACATGCCTTTCCTTACCATAAAGCAATCAAGTAAATCATGCCTTTTAAACCATATATTCAAGCATTACGCTTTTCACAGAAATAGTCATCTCAAAACCATATCACATAACAACATTTTTAATAAAATTCATTTTCGAAGTAAGGAAAGAGTCACTCACAAATCTCTTAAGGAATTTCCCTTTTTTCCTTTCAAATTTCCGTTTCCCGAGCCCTTAAAGCAAGGCTTTAGCTTCTAGTCCACTAGTTAGCTACTTTCACTCTCGGTAGCTTAGTTGGTCGCAGCGTTCTAACTCTGGAACGCAAAACTGATCTTCCTCTATCAGTTTGGCTGGTCACAATCCTGCCCCTCAACGCAAGGTTGATGACTACTGCAAAGTGCAGCCTAACTCCTCTTATTTCTTTCGGATGCGTCGACTCCTCTTGAACGCAAGGTCAATTTGTACGCATTGTCTCTTTTCAAACACCACGTTCACCTTAAATGTTGGATTCGTTTCAAACTCAAGGTTGACCCCTCTTCAATGCAAGATAACTTTTTTAATACCAGATGACTAAGTTGTCAAGAATGTCTTCTTTCTTGGCCGCAGACCTTCTTTTACAACGCAAGGGGGTTCCTTCTTTCTGTCTTCGTTCTCCTACTTCTCTTAAGGATTTTTACTTCAGAATCATCAGTCGTTACCCTTCCCCTAGGGTCTTATTTAAAGAGATCTTGCCATCCTACTCCTCTTTTGCCACTTGATTGCCATATGTCGCTCTGCATGTCTGACTAACCATGCATTTGTCCAAGTGTTACCTTGCATGAAACACTTAACATGCCTTTTTAACACATCCTTATTTTAAGGTGGCAAGTTTATATGAAGCCACCTGGCCTTTATAACTTATCTTATTCATCCATTATTTCCAAATAGACAGCCATTCAATCTATACAGCGCCCTCATGCGTTCATTGAGTTTCCCCTAAGGTTTGAGCTTCCCTACTCACTTGTCTAACTCTTAACTAACTACACCATTGTCTTTGACGCGTAGAGGTAACCGTCTCAATGCATAGGGACCTCAGTGCATAACAACCTCACCAACGTATGGTAAGCCAACACGTTTCTTCTCCTGTCGACGCAACGACTATTTCAGCACACAATAACCATTCGTGATCACCTTCAACGTATAGTCGCCATATTACAATCCAGTGTTTACACAATACCGCTAAGCGTCAACGACAACAAATCCTTCCCATGCTCTACCTTTATGCATTGGTCCTGTTGCGTTTACTTCCAACCTGCGTTCATGACCTTCTACCTATCCTTGGTCATTCCTTGATTATTTCCAAGGTTATTCTTTTAAACCTTTCCTTATTTTAACTATTTCCTTTTAGAAAATTTAACATGCGTCCAACACATGTTCTAATTTTTATGTCTACTTCACATCCTTCTACTTTCCAACACTTAGAAATATCTTATAATAGAAGTCTATGCATCTTACTTCTTTCCCTTGCAGTGCTTGAGTACTTCCTATACGTCCACTGTTATGCGTTACTTCAGTCTTGACCATGCGTCCAACATGGTCTTTTATTCCTCTACTTCTGACATTTCAACGCATGGGTTGCTAAAAGTTGGGTTGTCACAGAAGGCATGTGAGTTTCCCCGGGACCCAGTACTAAAGGACTCGTAGAAGGTACTTGGGCAACCCACCATATTCCTATGTGCACATAGAGGTTATATGCTGGTGCGTTAAGTTTTGCTCCGCATCGAGCCTTACTTGTTTTTGACGTCGGGTGCGTTGAGTCTTAACAATCATTTTGGCATGAACATATGTGATTTGTTTATGTTGTTGAAATTATGATTTTATAGAAATGATTATTTGAATCATGTTTACGTTTATGGCATTATTATGATTTTAACATGCCTGTTTTCGAACAAAAGAGAGTTTTACAAAATTAGTCACTCACGGGGCTTTTAGCTCACGTTTTCCATGTTTTCTTTTCCTCCCAGGTAGCAAGGACTTTCCTGGTGCATTTCCTACTCTCACTCGCCCTGCATAAGCTTCGAGTTTCCAAAGATAGCTAAATTTCTCATTGTTGTACGTGTAAATAACTTAACACTAGTGGCATGTAGATTTAGTTGTTGATAAGTGGGTTATGAGAGAGTATGTTATAAAAGTATACTGTGTACAGGAATGGATTATTATGTTATGACCATGCGTTAATATGGCTGAATCCTATGAATGTATACGTAGGAAATCTTTGTGCAGGAAGTTATGTAAGATGGGGCAATATGCGTCATAAGAGGGATGATGTATATTGTCTTCACATCTCCTTTCAGGTTAAGTAGGTAATCAGGGAGGGGGTGTGACAGTGAGTGACTAATTTTAACAATCTGCTTTTAGTTCGGAAATCATCAGGATAAAAACTGAGTTCAGTGTCATGCGTAAAACATGGAATCAATTCATATTCATTGGATAAAACATGCTTAAATGCCCTTATCAACTCATACATGATTTTTCAGCAAATCACAAAAAAATCAGTTTAGTAGCAATACTTCTCCTTAGTTGAGGCGGAGCAAAACTCAACACCCCAACGTCAAAAATAAATAAAGTTCAATGAGGAGAAGAACTCAAAGCACCAGCATTTAACCTCTATATGCACATAGGAATATGGCGGGTTGCCCAAGTACCTTCTCTATGTCCATCAGTACTGGGTCCCGGGGAAACTCACGTGCCTTCTCATGTCCCTAGCACTGAGTCTCCTCTAAAACATTTTCCTTTAAGAAAAGCAGTACTTTATACAAACAGTTCATATGCAAATCTTCCATAAGAAACAAATCCAAACTATTGATTCATGAGAATTGCAACTTAATTTAGATTGAAACTATATATTTTGACAAGGCAAGTCTTAAATCAATAACATCTCATAAACATACTTTTCAATACTTTTTAAGAAACATAAACTATGCTTTGTAAATTGATTGATAAAAAAAAAGAAAAATCATAATCCATTGGAAAACCGAACTAACATGTACAACAAAATCGTTTGAAGCAAGAAAAGTGTCACTCACAATTGTTTCTAGGCCTTGAGTGGATTATACGCCTTCCCTATCTCCTCTTAGCCTGAAATAACATTTTTCCTTATTATTCTTCTTTTCCATTCACTTTAACATAAACAACAACTAAACATATGTGCAATGTCTTTAAATTTCATCTCGCGGCTAAGTTTCCATTGATTCATTCTCAGGCTTAAACACTAATGCTATTGCTACAAAGTTGTTTCTTAACCTTTCTGTTATACCTTGATTTCAAGAAGAATTTGTGTGCACTGCAAGCCCTCTGCAACACAAACGTTTCTAGCCTACTTTCCTCCTTAACAAAGACGTTTGCTGTAGCTTCGGTTCATCGTATTCACCCCTGCTGAAAACACATTTCCAGCCCAAACTAAGATTTCTTCCCTTCTACAAACTTGTAAAGAATTGAGTTTCACAGATTACCTTAAAATTTGAAGGCTTAACTCCCCTTCGTTCTCTAGCTATTCCAAAATCACTCCGTATTGCTCCAGATTGCAAAGCCATTCTGTAACCGTTGCTTTTACCTAAAAATGCACATAATTAACTTTAATTCCAGCTTTACCATTCTTCACAAGAATTGTTAAGAATTTTGTTAACTTACTAACCTTAAAATTTTAGCCCTAGACTCAATCTCCTCGATTCGTTCTACTCCAAATATCAAACACTGTCCAGTATGTGCGACCAAAAACAACCTTCTGTTCCAGCTTAGATTTCAACACCAAAGTGAGTGGATTTTCGCCCAAATTCCACAAGAACACCTTCTTCTATCTTCCCTTGTAGTTTGTCTGAAAAATGGAACCGACTTAAGCTCTCGAAAGTGTCTAAAAATGATTAAACATTTAATCCACTTACTGATAACTTGTAGAAATACAAGTTATTATAGTCACTATTTGAATTAATTAGAGTAACTTTAGAGCTAAACGCATGATTTTGGTAGTTGAATTATGTAAAATGTATCACCATGCGTTGGCACTATTTACAAAACAAAATACCTAAAAAATTGAGCTTTTCTGTTCCCAACGCAGGATTAAGAAAAAAAGCACAAATAACCCAAGGACTAGAGACGAAGCTGCTGCGAGAACAAATGAAAACCCATGCATCGAAACTATGCGTCCGAGACCATGCGTCGAGACCATGCGTTGAGGAGAGAAAAGTAAATATGGACGCCTAGGCAAAAGCTGTCAGGTCATTATGAAAAAGGATAACACGTTATCAGATCATGGCAGAACCAATGTACCTACAATGTAAAAAGTCTACGCAGAGGGGCAAGGAATTTAATGCAAAGGTATCAGGCCATCATGAGCTTCAACTTTTCAACGCCTATAAATAGCCCAAAGCTTCAGAGAAAAAAGGAAAACGAGTTCAAGAGGTGAAAGCTCTGCACAACTCCTCCACCATAACCAACCTCCATTTCGAGCTCTTTTGAGAGAAGGATTCTGAGAACTTTCAGAATCGTCTCCCAGTGAGTTAGAACCTTCACCCTATGGATTTTATGTATCAGATAGCAACCATCTCAAGCCTCCATGAAGCAAGAAGTTGCCAGTGGCGGCTTGAAGTCTTCCATTTCTGTTTATTTTCCATTTCCCTCCTTCTCACTTATGTTTTGTTAATAACATTCGAGAGAATGGATTATTTTCTTAATATAAGTTTGATTGACGACTATCTTCCATTTTATTTCCATATTAAATATCTTACACCATGTTGATTGAATGCTAACTGAGTTAGATGTTAGAGTTAGTTTCTCTTGGGCAATATGAAGTATGTTACATTCTGATGAATGCATCTCATTAGCTTGCATAACTTTGTCTGACACACAAATGTAGTAAGCACGACTATCTAGCTTGAGAGAGTAGATGGTTAATCTTTAGCATTTATCAAGACTAGATGAAGTGCAGAGATGTAGTTCATCTTTTGCCAATGCAAACTCACCATGTGTCTTAGAGGTAAGATTAATGTGGCGTCGAAACATCGAGAGATGGATTCACAAACTCAGTTTGTAGGCTTAAGTAACAACTAGCTCCCGCGTTAACTCTACCTTTATCGCATGGTTCCATTCATTCTCACGCATGCTATCTGACGCTAAGGACATTTGTCCCATCTTACATAACTTCCTGCACAAACATTTCATACGTATACATTCATAGAATTCAGCCATATTAACGCATGATCATAATATAATAATCCTTCCTGTACACAGTAAACTTTTATAACATACTCTCTCATACCCACTTATAAACAACTAAATCTACATGCCACCAGTGTAAAGTTATTTACACGTACAACAACGAGAAAATAAACTGTTTCTGGAAACTCGAAGTTTAAGCAGGGCGATTTGGAGTAGGCAATGCACCAGGAACGTCCTTGCTACCTGGGAGGAAAAGAAAACATGGAAAACTTGAGCTAAAAGCCCCGTGAGTGACTAATTTTGTAAAACCATCTTTTGTTCGAAAACAAACATGTTAAAATCATAATAACACCATATACGTAAACGTGATTCAAATAATCATTTTAGTAAAATCATAATTTTCAACAACGTAAACAAATCACATATGTTCATGCCAAAATGATCGTACACGAAAAACAGTTCGTTCTCAAAACTTTCCCTTAGTCAGGGCGGAGCAAGACTGAATGCATCCGACGTCGAAAACAACCTTAGTTGAGGTGGAGTAAAACTCAACGCACTCAACATCGATAACAATCCTTAGTTGGGATGGAGCAAGACTCAACACACCCAACGTTACAACCTCTATGTGCACATAGGAATATCGCGGGTTGCCCAAGTACCTTCTACGAGTCCTTCAATACTAGGTCCTGGGGAAACTCACATGCCTTCTCATGTCCTTCGGCATTGAGCCTCCTCTAAAACATTTTAGAAACCAGTATTATATACGTAAATAGTTCACATGAAAACCTTTCATGAAAAATCAGATATATCACGATAAACAACATTTCACAACATGCCATTCAACGTCTTATAGAAAACCTATAAAACATGCCTTGTGAACAATATCATTAAGCATCATGCTTTTCAAGAAAATAGTTCATTTCAAAGCCATAAATTATAAGAAAAACCAAACTAAATATTTTCAATAAATTCGTTTTCAAAGAAAGAAAAGTGTCACTCACAACTTGTCCTTAGGCCCTGAGCGGATTATATGCCTTTCCGAGCTCTAATTTGCCTGTAAGTACACATTCCTCACGTTACGTTTTCCTTAAACTTCCTTTACATGATCATTAAAAGTGCATACTTAAACTCTAATCATAATTCACCATCGAGGTTCCATTTCATTTATAAATTAAACATAATAAGCGAGATTCTATGTCACTAGCGAGATTACCAATGAGATTTCACCTTACTAGCGAGATTACTAACGAACTTACACAACAGGTACATGGCACTAGCGACACCAGAATAAGCGAGACTAGCGAGACTACCTGAGGAGCGAC
Source organism: Citrullus colocynthis (assembly GCA_031780015.1). Lineage (NCBI taxonomy): Eukaryota > Viridiplantae > Streptophyta > Magnoliopsida > Cucurbitales > Cucurbitaceae > Citrullus > Citrullus colocynthis. Next base: position 373,838 of record QLSR01000146.1, read on the forward strand.
ATCGAGCGAGAGTCAGCGAGATTTTTGAGAAAAAAGCCTCCTTTGCAAGACCAGCGAGGCTAGTGTCGCTACTCATGCTCCAATTCCTCAGCGATACCCGCTTCCTAACGACACCCGACAAGAGTTTCCTCCTTTCCTTTTCGTTCTCATTTCTGTCAATTTAAAGTTATATTTCCAGCCAGATTTAGAACTTCTTTCCTTCTACAAACTTGTAGAGAAACATGTTTTCTAGCTTACCTCAAATTTCTGTGGCTTAACTCATCTCGGTTCGTCAGATATTGCAAGTTTTCTCCGCGCTACTCCAGATTACACAGAAATTTTGTATCAGTAACTTCCAGCTAAAAGTTTACATGTTTCTATTCCATTTTGAACTCAAGCATCCTTCATAAAAGTTGTTCGAAATTGAGTTAACTTACTAACTTTAAAATTTCAGCTCAAAATTCAATCTCTTCAAATCGATATTCACCAAACACCAAACCTGGTTCGAGCAGTGCGACAGCAGATGAAGCTTCTGTTTCAGCTTCCGTTTTACCATGAAACCATCCAAAACCTTGCACGAATTTGCCCTAGAACTCTTCTACAACCTCTCCACGACGTGCAGTTGAAAAATAGCATAGAAATTTATTTGGAAATGAATAGAAAGAAGTCGGCAAAATTTCCCTTCCAGTAAAAAGGCTAAGACTGACTCTCCATCCTTATCTTCCCTTCTTCTTTTTCTTTTTCTTCTCTTTTCTTTTTTCTAATTCCTTTTTCTTTTTGTCTTCTTTCCCTTTTTGGTTTTCCTCTTCCTTCTTTCTTTTTTTTTTTTAATTTACAATATTTAATACTAATTCGCTTAAAGCTTTTGAACGTGCTTACAAATTAGGTGCTTACATTTAGATACTTACAATCTTGCACATATTACTTGTATAGTTCACCGCATAGTCATGTATATATTCTCAACGCCTAGTTATTACAAATCCCTGCGTTCGACCCTGGACTCACCAGGAAACCTATAAGAGTAAAATACTTGGGCTTCTTATAGGAAAACTTGCTTAATCTTGATCATACTTGAGTAATACTCGACGCATCTTTCTACGGAAAATGATAATATCTATTTTTGTGCAACACGGTATGAAAATGAATCGAAAATAGAAATCCAATAAACAAACCAACACTTACCTATATATATACTACTGACTTAACCCTCATAGGTAGGCTGGCGCGCAGGGTTCCTTTCTTAAGTCAACGCAAGGCACTAAATTTTCTCTTACTTCAACGCATGGCACCCAAACGCAGCCTACCACCGACGCCCTCAGCAATTATCCACCCTCAATGCATGGCACTTCAATGCCTCCTACCTTCGACGCTTACCTCGACAAACCACACCCCTCTGTCTTTGACGCATAGGGACCATAACGCATGGCAACCTTACCAACGCATGGTAAGTCAAGTACGTTTCTTGCCCCGCCAATGATCAACTTCTCCTTCAACGCAGGTGACTACTTCAGCTCAAAACAACTCTTCGTGATTTCACCTTCAACGCATGGCCACTTCGAGAAAAATGCTAACTCTTCTCTTCTTTCATAAGTGCATAGCCTTGGCCAACACTTAGCAAAAATTTTTGCTCTTCCACTCTCGGCTACTTTTCCTCTAACAACGCATAGCCACAATTTCACTTGCCTCCTCCTAACACTTACTATTATAAGCCAGTGCTTACACATAACATTAAGCATGTTAAACGCAGAATATGTTAAACGCATAGGAAGCTTAATAATAATAGATAGACGTAGCAGCAAGTCTTTGAACTACAATTCTGTTGCACAACAAGTTTTTGCCGCCATTACCGAAGACTTATTTTATCTGTTGCTCAACATACGACATCAACTGGGAGATAGAGCTCCAAAATTACCAAAATGCCACTAAAGCCATGGCTCAGCGGCATTGCCTAGGCACAGCCACGACACTTTTTCTTCAGGAGATCTGCTAGCGCAGTGCAGCAGGCGCTGCGGCGCTCCAAAAATTTCATGCGGCAGATTTCATGTCAATGCCACGGCGCTGCAATAGATTCTTTTAAAGAAATCTTCAGCATTTAGGTTAAAAATAGCCGGGCCAACCGACTTTTGGCTCCATTCTCTCCTCTTTTCTTCTTTTCATCCCTAGGAACTTGAACCCAATGATCAGTATGCTGGTTATTGGCTAAGGTAACATTTTTCTAGCTTGGGTATTAGGGATTTTCCATCGTAATTGATGTTCTTTTGAGGTTTTCAACTTAATTCAAGTGTATGCATGATTTAATTCCGAGTTTTCATGAATTATGATCAATTTGTAACCCTGGTGTTTATTTTGATTATTGCTTTGGTTGTATTACAATTCGTGACAATTTGTCAATCATAGGAAGCAATAGGTTAGGTTAGCTTGCAAATCTACATGGTGTTACGCATTGTTCTAATCAACCAAGGATTAAATCGATAGGACATTCAATCTAGGTCTAACCAATTGCATGTCTCGCTTAATTTTCCCTTGAACTTAATGCGGTTAGGTAGTCAAATTTTGCATACTTTTCATCGATTTGCTTAAATCTAACTTGTCGACTAGAGCGATTCAATTCTGGCGTTTCCAATTGAATTGACAACTGGGAGAAGAGTCGCAAGTATGAATAGAATATCACCATGTGTTTCTGATTTTAGATGTTAACCAACCCGAACCTTGCTTTTATCCATTCATTTAATCCTTTTAGCTGACTTTGTTGTGTCGCATACCTTACCATTTACCATATTTTAATCTAGTGTACATGTTATCACTTTCTTTAGTTAGATGCATCCTTATCAACTATTTTTTGTTACCACTCCAACTCCAATAATCCAACGAATTATAGAATCAGCATAGTCCCTATGTTCGACCTCGGACTCACGGAGTATACCTATTTCTTTGCTTATACTTGGATTAAGAATAGGAAAACTTGACAGATCATAAATGCATAACATTAAGCATGTTCAACGCATAGTATGTTAAACGCATAGGAAGCTTAATAATAATAGATGAACGCAGCAACAAGTTTTGCACTTCAGATCTACATCACAACAGTTTTAGATACAAACAACCAACTCATGCAGATATTACATGTATAGTTCACCACATAGTCATGCATCTATTATCAACGCCTAGTTATTACAAATCCCTGTGTTCGACCCTAGACTCACCAGGAAACCTATGAGAGCTTATACTTGGGCTTTTATAGGAAAACTTGCTTAATCATGATCATACTTGAGTAATTCTCGACGCATCTTTGTACAGAAATTATCATATCTATTTTTGTGCAACAAGCTAAGAAACTCAATGTAAATCGAAAATAGAAATCCAACAACACAGGCAAAGTGTTAATGCCTATGGGTGATACGTCGCACTTTGCCCCGGGCTTTGCCAATACTCGAACTGCGTCTTCCATTAACTCCAGTGGAGTTGATTCTATTATTTTGTTTCCTTCTGCACTTGAGTTGTCCCTCAACTTATAGATTGCATTTATTTCCCTTGCATTGATTGGAAGTTCATTTTCTTCAACCACCACCATGTCCTCCTCTTCATCAATGCTTCCGTTATAAAAGCAGTGGACTAAGTCAGGTTGGATCCAACGGGTGCTGGAACAGAAATTTCTCCAACCGTGGTGGTCGATGATTTCAGTGATATATGGCTGCAACAAGGCTTCTTCAGGGAAAAATCCCACCTCCATCAATAAATCAGGGAACGCCCTGTGTCTCCCTTTTCCTTCCTTCTTCTTGGGCTCCTCCTTCTTCTTTTCAAGCGATGCATTGGTCACTTTTTCTTTGCCTTTGGCCTTAGGAGAAATTTGATCCACTGTTCTTTTTCTGCTTGCGTCCGCCTCTCTTTCCTTCTCCCTACTTTCCTTCTTTTGTTCTTCTTTCCTCTCCTTTTTCTTCAAGGTGATAACACCTTGCTCTTCTCCCGCATCATCCCCGATGCGTTTATTCTTCTTCTTGCCCTTCTTTTCCTCTTGGGCACTTATTTTCGTAGCGAGCTCTGTAAGCACTGACTTGCAATACCAAGTGTTGGGAGAGCTATGCGTTTGAGGTTATGGTTTTATGCGTCGTCAAAAGGAGAATAGCCAAAAAGTAGCCAAGAAGGGGGTGAAATTTTGGTTAAGTATTGGCTAAGACCATGTGTTGATGAATGAAGTGAAAGTTGAAATATCTTGAGAATCATGCATTGTTGAGTAAGTCACGAAGGGCTGTGAGTTGAAGTAGTTGTCATGTCGAAGAATAAATGATCATTGTCAGGAGAAGAAATATACCTAGAGCATGCGTTGAAGTCACTATACGTTGAAGGCGCCACCATGCGTCGAAGACAGCCATGCGCTGGAGCCACATTTCGTCCAAGACAGAAAGGTCTTGATGCGATGAAGCTAGTGTGTGTAAGACTATGTGTGTATGCGTCGGAGGTAGGAGGCGCCGAGAACACTATGCGCTGAGAATGATTAGTGCTGAAGGCGCTGAAGGAAAAATTTAGACATGAGTGCCCTGCGTTGAGGAGAAGACTAGCACCAGCCTGCGGGTGAGTAAGTCGGCATTATCATCTCGGTACTTGTGATGCATAAGTCGGCAGTATATATAGGTGAGTTTAATCATTTTCAGACATTTCAAGAACTTAAGTCGGTCCCATCTTTCAGAGAAACCACAACAGAAAGTAGAGGAAGGTGTTCTTATAGTTTCGGGCGAAATTCCACTCGTTTTGGTGCCAAAATCAGAACTGAAACAGAAGATTGATTTGCAGACTCACGGATTGAGCAGTGGTCGATGTTTGGAGTAGAACCACTTGAGGAAGCCGAGTTTAGAGCTGAACTTTTGAGGTTAGTAAGTTAACATAATTCCTAACAAGTCTTGTGAAGGATGGTTAAGCTGAAAGTGAAGTTAATCATATGAATTTCTAGGTAAAAGCAGCAACAATAGAACTGTTATGCAAATTGGAGCAATGCGAAGTAATTCTGGCATAATTGAAGAAGGATAAAGAGTTAAGCCTTGATATTTTGAGGTAAGCTGTGGGACTTGATTCCTTACAAGTTTGTAGAAGGGAAGAAGTCCTAATATGGGTTGGAAATGCATTTTTAACAAGGGTCAAACAGAGAGGTTAAGGCTGTAGTAGTCAGCCCTGTTAAGTAGAAGTTAAGGCTCAACCGTCGGTATATCAGCAAGAGTGAGCTACCCACAAAGTGTTCATTGAATTAAAGGCTAACAGAAGGGTAAGGAGCGACTAGTAGTAATAGCCTTAGTGCTTAAAGCTTGAGAATGAACTAATGGGAGCCTGACCGTACGATGAACTATATGTTGAGTTATTGTTGATGTTTTAATGAATAGAAAAGAAGTGTAACAAAGGAAAATGTTTGTTTCAGGCCAAGAGGAGATAGGAAAGGCTTATAACCCATTCAAGGCCTAGAAAGAGTTGTGAGTGACACTTTTCTTACCCTAAAGCAATCTTTGTTATATATGTTAGTTCGGTTTTCCAATGGAATACGATTTTGTGATCAAATGATTTATGAAGCATACTTTATGTTCTTAAAGTTATTGAAAAGTTTGTTTATGAAATGTTATTGATGAAATATAGTTGCTCTGAGTTCTTATAAATGATTGCGTATGATTTGTTGTATAAAGTGTTACCTCTTAAAAGAAAAACGTTTAAGAGGAGGCTCAGTGCTGATGGACTTGAGAAGGCACGTGAGTTTCCCCGGGACCCAGTACTGAGGGACATGAGAAGGTACTTGGGCAACCCGCCATGTTCATATGTGCACATAGAGGTTATATGCTCGTGCGTTGAGTCTTGCTCAGCATCGAGCCTTATATGTTTTCGACGTTGGGGTGTTGAGTTTTGCTCTACTTCAACTAAGGGAAAAGTATTGCACTTCAACTGTTTTCTTATGATTTGTTGAAAATCCTGTATGAATTGATAAGGGCAATTAAATTTGATTTAACTAATGTATTTGGAAGCAATTGCATGTTTTATGTTGATGTTGAACTCAGTTGTACCACTGATGATTTCCGAACAAAATGGTTTGTTAAAATGGTCACTCACTGGGCCTTTAGCTCATGTTTTCAATGTTTTCTTTCCCCCCCAAGTAGCAAGGACGTTCCAGGTGCTTTGCCTACTCCAACTCGCCCTACTTAAGCTTCGAGATTCAGAAAAACCTAACTTGTGGATGTGTTGTTGTATGTTAAACCTCTATTAGGTGGCATGTAGATATATGTGTATAATTGTAAGAGATTGAACCATGGATTGTAATAGAGCATATGAATGAGTTGAAGAAGTGGTTTGACTTGTTTATACTTTCCTATATGTGATATTTAAATGTCGTAGAATGTGAAATTTATTGTTAATAGTTCAAGATGTGTAAGAAGGGATGGATGGTATGCGTCAAAAAAAGGGGTGATGTATACTATCCTCACGTCCCCTTTCAGGTTAAGTAGGTGAACTTGGGAGGGGGTGTGGCAAGCTCCCTATTTTCTTCTTCTTCGAGCTCTTTTTCAAATTCTTCGGCCGCCTTCTCTATTTTTTCCTCTTCCCTTATTTCCTCTTCAAATGCCATTGCGGCTTCGTCTACTTGAGGATCAGGAAGTTTATGCGTTTATATTTCTTCCTCATGTCGCATTACCCTGCGCACCTTTTTGCTGAACAATGCGTCCTTAGCAATTTTCTCCGCTCCTTTTCTAAGGGTTTTGAGCTCTTTTCTTAATTTAGCCCTCTTCTTCTTCATCTTTTCTGCCAGCTGATCAAAGGATGTTGCTGCAATCGAGGACTCAGGACCATCTCCTTGCTCTGCATTTTTTGACTTTTCATCCCGGGCAGTTTCTTGTGATACCCTTCTTTTCTTCCTTATCAGGGGTACCACTTCCTCTTCTTCTTCTCTTCTTCTCTTGGCCTCTGCGGCCATCACTGTAAGACCTTAACTCAGAACCTAGGTACTTAAGTTGGCTAGTAAGAAATGAAGTAAGATTAGTTGAACGCATAACATTAGAAAAAGAATGAATATTCCACTAGGAGCGAGAACGAAGGATTGAAGGCATAGTTTGGGAATTAGTTAAAAATTAGATGTACCTTTGGAGCATAGTCCGGTTGACGTATAGACGGTAAAGCGTTAACGCGTGGTACTTTAATTTGGAAGGAATTTCATATTGAATTTTGAAAAGGAAAACGAGAATTAGGAAGAAGAGGAAACGCATGGCTCGTACTTAGTCTTGGAAATTAACAAGTTATGGGATTAGTTTTGGAGGGTGTTAAGCTAGGAAGAAAAGAGAAGCCGAGGAAGCGTGAGCAGCATGCGTTAGTAAGGATTTTTGTATTGATAAAGGAGTCTTTGGGTGTATCATAGCAAGCGTAGATAAGGACATTTAGTGTTGAAGGTAACTATGATCAAAGGGTTGCTATGAGTTGAAGGTGGCTATCAGCTATGCGTTGAGGAGCTTAATTCCATGGTAAATGGAAATATAACTTTGATTTCGGGTAAACGCATAGGATGTAACCCAAGAACTTAAAGGGAAAGAAGTGAAACGCATAAGTGGTAATTATGAAGAAGTTATAAACATTGGCGAACGTAAGACGCATAAGTCAAAAGGAGTGAAGTTATGTCGTGGAGTATTGGAAAGAGATTCAAGTCTCAGAAAGGAAGGTTAAATGCATAAGGAGGAACCGGGGAAGGAATACTTTAACGAACTGGGTACAAACGTATAAAGTGTGGTCTTGAGTTGGATTTGGTTAACAAGGGTAAATCACATCGTCCGATGTGTGATCACACGAGAAAAGGATTTGGAGTTAAGACTTGACATAAGGGAAGCAAGTTGGACGCATGGTATGATGGGGTAAGGTACAAACGCATAGTAGTGTGCGTTTGGGACATTGACGCCTAGTAGTATGCGGTGGAGAAACGGTGTAAGCACCTAATTTGCAAGCACGTTCAAAAGCTTAAAGCGAATTAATGTTAATAATCTCATTTTATAAATTAAATAAAAATATAAAAAAAAGAAAAAGAGAAATAGGAAAACCAAGGGGAAAGAAGACAGAAAAGAAAATTAAAAAAAAAAAGAGAAGAGAAGATAAGGAAGGGGAGAGAAGTCGGTTATTATTTTTATTGAAGGGGAAAACTTGCCGACTTATTTCTCTTCACTTCCAAACTCATTTCTATGCTATCTTTCAGCTGCACATCGTGGAGAGGTTGAAGAAGAGTTCTAGGGCAAATTCGTGCAAGGTTTTGGACGGTTTCATGGTAAAACTGAAGCTGAAACAGAAGCTTCATTTGCTGTCGCAAAGTTTAAACCAGGTTCGGTATTTGGTGAATATTGAGCTGAAGACGTCGAATTTTGGGCTGAAATTTTAAGGTTAGTAAGTTATCTCAATTCTGAACAACTTTTATGAAGGATTCATGAGTTGAAATGGAATAGAAACATATAAACTTTTAGCTGGAAGTTACTCATACGGAATTTCTGTGCAATCTGGAGTAGCGCAAGGAAATATTGCAATATCTGATGAACAAGGATGAGTTAAGCCACAAAAATTTGAGGTAAGCTAGAAAACATATTTCTCTACAAGTTTGTAGAAGGAAAGAACTTCTAAATCTAGCTGGAAATATGACTTTTAACTGACAGAAGTGAGAACAAAAAGAAAAGGAGGAAACTCTGCTGTCGGGTGTCGCTAGGAAGCTGGTGTCGCTGAGAAATTGGAGAGTGAGTAGTGAGACAAATCTCGCTGGTAGTCCAGAGGAGCTTTTTGTCTCACAAATCTCGCTGACTCTCGCTAGGTGTCGCTCCTCAGGTAATCATACTAGTCTCGCTTATTCTGGAGTCGCTAGTGCCGTGTACCTGTTGTGTAATTTCGCTAGTAATCTCGCCAGTAAGGTGAATCTCGCTGGTAATCTCGCTAGTGACATACAATCTCGCTTATTATGTTTACTTGGGAAAAAAAAGGGAGTCTCGATGATGAATCATGATTAGAGTTTAAGTATGCATATTTAACGATCATGTAAAGGAAGTTTAAGGAAAACATAACGTGAGAAATGTGTATTTACAGGCCAAGAAGAGCTCGAAAAGACATTTAATCCGCTCAGGGCCTAAGGACAAGTTGTGAGTGACACTTTTCTTTCTTTGAAAACGAAATTTATTGAAAATGTTTAGTTTGGTTTTCTTATGAGATATGGCTTTGAGATGAATTGTTTTCTTGAAAAGCATGATGTTTAATGATATTGTTCACAAGGCATGTTTTGTCCGTTTTCTATAAGATGTTGAAAGGTCTGTTGTGAAATGTTGTTTATCGTGAAATATTTGATTTTTCATGAAAGATTTTCATGTGAACTATTTACGTAAAATACTAGTTTCTAAAATGTTTTAGAGGAGGCTCAATGCTGAAGGACGTGAGAAGGCATGTGAGTTTTCCCGGGACCCAATACTGAAGGACTCGTAGAAGGTACTTGGGCAACCCGCGATATTCCTATGTGCACATAGAGGTTGTGATGTTGTGTGTGTTGAGTCTTGCTCCACACCAACTAAGGTTGTTATCGACATTGAGTGCGTTGAGTTTTACTCCGCCTCAACTAAGGATGTTTTCGACGTCGGGTGCGTTGAGTCTTGCTCCGCCCTGACTAAGGGAAAATTTTAAGAACGAACTGATTTCGTGTACGATCATTTTGGCATGAACATATGTGATTTGATTACGTTGTTGAAAATTTTGATTTTACAGAAATGATTATTTGAATCACGTTTATGTATATTATGTTATAATGATTGTAATATGCCTGTTTTCTAACAAAAGAGGGTTTTACAAAATTAGTCACTCACGGGACTTTTAGCTCACACTTTCCATGTTTTCTTTTCCTCCCAGGTAGCGAGGATGCTCCGGTGCTTAGCGTACTTCAGCTCGCCTTGCCTAAGCTTCGAGATATCAGGAAAAAGACACATTTGAGTCATGGTACGTGTATATAACCTTGTATAGGTGGCATGTAGACCTAAATACATAATAGTTGGGATGTGAGATGGGTTATTGTGCAAATATGTTGTGAATATGTTGAAAGTTTAATTGTAATAATATAGGTCTTTATGGTTCTGGATTTGTAAGCGAATATGTATGTTATAGTCTCACAGGTTATTTAGGTACGATTAAGCAGTGAATGTCACAAAAAGGGTGATGTTGCTGTCTTCACATCTCTTCTCCGGTTCGGTAGAGTAGCCTGGGAGGGGGTGTGACAAGTTGGTATCAGAGCAAAAGAGTCTTGGGGATAGGATCATGCATTGTAGTGTCGGAATATGTAAATTTTTTAGCAAAAAGTAATATTGTGTTGTCATATAGGAAATATGCCACCTCGAAGCAGGCGAGTTAGGCAAGCAGCAGCCGGAACTCCTGAAGCTACTAGGGGTCGTGGAGATATGTCTGAGGGTGAATCTAGTCATCCTCAAGTTGGGGTCAATGTCGAGGAACAGATATTTACTAGAATTGCTGAAAGATTGGATGCAAGCATTGGATCAGTGGAATCAGATCCAAAAAAGAATTGCAGTATAGAAAGATTGAAGGCTGTAGGTGCCACTACTTTTGAAGGCACTGTTGATCCTATAGAAGCAGAGGCATGGTTGCTACTTGAGAAATTCTATCGTGTGATGAGATTTCCCGATGATAGAAAAGTGGAATTGGCAGTGTTTTTGCTCCAAAAAGGAGCAGAAGATTGGTGGAGAATTGTAGGGAGTGGGAAAGAGCATATAGGAGAAATAGGCTGGAATGAGTTTAAGAAGGCATTCCAAGAGAAATATTGTCCAAGATCATTCCGAGATGCAAAATGGAATGAGTTTCTGAGGTTAGTATAGGGATCAATGTCGGTGGCAAAATACGAAAAGAAATATACTGAACTGTCCAAATATGCCACGGCTATTGTTGCTGATGAGGTTGACAGATGCAAGAGATTTGAAGAAGGTTTACGGGAGGAAATACGTACTCCTGTGACTGCTAATGCTGAATGGGTAGACTTCTCCAAATTAATAGAGTCAGTAATGCGAGTTGAAATAAGTTTGATGGAGAACAGGACGGAACGTGAATGAGCTGGAGGTAGACGGGCAATCCACACCTCTAGTACTACTTAGGGACAGTCAGGTAGGAGATTTGTACCAGGTGTTTTTAGTGGAGGAAATTTCAAGACAAGATCGAGTGGACAGGGTACTTCCAAGGGAGGTATTGGAGGGGGTACACGGAAGCAAGAACCAAGGAGTTCTGCTGGTCCAGCTCAAACAGCGGAAGGCTCTCGAAATGGACAACTTGGAGAGTCCACAGCTAGTTTCGCAAGGAAATTGTTATGTTCCACCTGCGGGAAGTATCATTGGGGACAATGTAAGGCCAATGTATGTTATCATTGTGGACAAGTGGGTCATTATAAACGAGAATGTCCTCAGTTGATGCAAGAATTTAAAGTTGAACAGAGAATTGGCTCATTTACAGCTAGTCAACCACAACGACCTGCAGGAATTGCTGATGAGCGAACTAGTGGATCAAGACAGAAGGGAGCTACAGGGCGACCAAAACAGCAAGGAAAAGTCTTTGCAATGACTCAGCAAGAGGCTGAAGATGCTCCTAATGTGGTTACTGGTACACTTTCTATATGTCATACTTCTGTTCATGTTTTAATAGACCCTGGCGCTGCTCATTCTGTTATTGCTAAAATGTATGCTGTGAATATAAATAGTACATTAGAATCTTTGCCTGAGGAACTGGTTGTTTATACCCCTGTTGGTGATGTCTTTGTGGCTAGCAAAATGTATAAAGACTGTGTGATTGAAATTGATGGTGTGACTATGATAGCCAACTTGATACCTTTAGATATTCAGGAGTTTGATGTGATATTGGGAATGGATTTCTTATCCAAATATCGAGCCACTGTGGATTGTTTCCAGAAGGAAGTCGTGTTTAGAGGATTCGAAGGAGATGAAGTTATTTTCAAGGGGGACAGGAAATTCCTTCCTACTTGTGTGATATCTGCAGTTAAAGCTAGAAAGTTGCTAAGCAAAGGTTGTCCAGCATACCTTGCTTACGTCGTTGATACACAGGCCTGTAAAAGACCAAAGGATATTCCTGGGTGAATGAATTTCTTGATGTGTTCCCTGAAGAGCTGCCAGGATTACCACCAGATAGAGAAGTGGAGTTCATTATTGATCTAGTTCCTAGAACAACGCCCATTTCGCAAGCCCCATACCGTATGGCACCATCAGAACTGAAGGAGTTGAAGGTGCAGTTACAGGAACTAATAGATAAGGGGTATATTGGACCGAGTGTATCTCCGTGGGGTGCACCGTTGTTATTCGTGAAGAAAAAGGACGGTACTTCGAGACTGTGCATTGATTGTCGTCAGTTAAATAAGGTCACCATATGCAACAAATATCCCTTGCCTCGTATTGATGATTTGTTGGATCAGCTTAGAAGGGCATCAGTGTTCTCAAAGATAGACCTAAGATCGGGATATCATCAATTAAGGTCAGAAAGACAGATGTACTGAAGACGGCTTTTACAACGAGGTATGGACATTATGAATTCCTCGTGATGCCATTTGGTCTGACAAATGCCCCAGCAATGTTTATGGACTAGATGAATAAGATTTTCGTTCCTTACTTGGATCAGTTTGTGATTGTATTTATTGATGATATTCTAGTGTATTCTAGAAGCAAGGAAGAACATGCAGAACATCTAAGAATTGTATTACAGACTTTGAGAGAAAAGAGATTGTATGCAAAATTCAGCAAATGCGAGTTTTGGTTATAACGGGTAATGTTTTTGGGTCATATTGTTACTGCTGCAAGAGTTGGAGTAGATCCTCAAAAGACCAAGGCAATTACCAGATGGGAACAGCCAAGGATAGTAACGGAGGTTCGTAGTTTTCTGGGACTCGCAGGTTATTATCGGTGTTTCGTACAGGGTTTTTCCAAGATAGCATTACCATTGACTCGTTTGACTAAGAAGGGAACTAAATTTGAATGGAACGAAGAATGTGAGCAAAGTTTCCAAGAATTAAAGAAGAAACTTGTGACAACACCTATTTTAACACTTCCAGATACAAGAAAGGAGTACAAGATGTATTATGATGCCTTTAGTCAGAGGTTAGGTTGTGTATTGATGCAAGAAGGTAAAGTTATAGCTTATGCCTCTAGGCAATTGAGGCCATATCAAGTTAATTACCCTACCCATGATTTGGAACTGGCAGTGGTGGTGTTGGCACTAAAGATGTGGCAGCATTATTTGTTTGGAGAGAAGTGCCATATTTATACGGATCACAAAAGTTTGAAATACATCTTTGATCAGAAAGAACTTAACATAAGACAAAGGAGATGGTTGGAACTGATCAAGGATTACGATTGCACTATAAATTATCATCTAGGAAAGGCTAATGTTGTAGCCGATGCATTGAGTAGGAAGTCGAGACAAGCCAAGACTTCATTGAATACTATTAGTGCAGAATTGACAAAGGAGTTAAAGAGTTCAAATGCATCTTTGTCGGTAGAAAAGTTGGGAGGTTTGCTTGCACACTTCCAAGTAAGACCTACGTTGATGAGTGAGATTGTTAGCAAACAAATGGAAGACTATGTACTCAAGAAGATAGTAGAAGAGGTGAATCTCAACCAAAGAACGGATTTTAATATAAGAAATGATGGAGCTTTAATGAAACAAGGAAGATTGTGTGTCCCAAATGACTTGACATTGAAAAATGTTATTCTAGAGAAAGCTCATAGTTTTGCATATGCGATGCATCCAGGTAGTATAAAGATGTACAGGACTTTGAGAGAATATTATTGGTGGCCAGGAATGAAACGGGAAATTGCCGAATGTGTGGCAAGATGTTTGATTTGTCAACGAGTTAAGCCAGAAAGATAAAGGCCTGGTGGATTTGTCAGCGAGCATACCACTATGGACTTCTTATTTAGTCTTCCTAAAACTCCAAATGGGTATGATGGAATATGGGTGATAGTTGATAAATTTACTAAAACTGCACGATTCTTGCCAGTTAAAGTGACTTTTACTTTAGATAAATTGGCCAAACTGTATGTTGACAGGATAGTAAGTCAATATGGAGCTCCTGTGTCTATTATTTCTGATAGAGATCCGAGATTCACATCTTCAGTTATTATTTTTATTGAAAGGGTGAAACTTGCCGACTCATTTCTCTTCATTTCCAAACTCATTTCTATGCTATCTTTTAGCTGCAAATCATGGAGAGGTTGAAGAAGAGTTCTAGGGCAAATTCGTGCAAGGTTTTGGACGGTTTCATGGTAACACTGAAACTGAAACAGAAGTTTCATCTGCTGTCACACAGTTTGAACCAGGTTTGGTGCTTGGTGAATATCGAGCTAAAGAGATCGAATTTTGGGCTGAAATTTTAAAGTTAGTAAGCTAACTCAATTTTGAACAACTTTTATGAAGGATGCCTGAGTTGAAATGGAACAAAAACATGTAAACTTTTAGGTGGAAGTTACTAATATGTAATTTCTGTGCAATCTGAAGTAGCGCGGAAAAATCTTGTAATATCTGACGATCAGGGAGAAGTTAAGCCACAAAAATTTGTGGTAAGCTAGAAAACATATTTCTCTACAAGTTTGTACAAGGAAAGAAGTTTTAAATCTGGCTGGAAATATGACTTTTAACTGATAGAAGTGAGAAGAAAACGGAAAGGAGGATACTCTGCTGTCGGGTGTCGCTGAGAATTTGAGAGTGAGTAGCGAGACAAATCTTGCTGGTAGTGCAAAGGAGCTTTTCATCTCACAAATCTCGCTGACTCTCACTAGGTGTTGCTCCTCAGGTAATCTCACTAATATCGCTCATGCTGGTATCGCTAGTGCCGTGACCTGTTGTGTAATTTCGTTAGTAAACTCGCTAGTAAGGTGAAATCTTGTTGGTAATCTAGCTAGTGACATAGAATCTCGCTTATTATGTGTATTGTAGGAAAGAAAGGGAGTCTCGGTGGTGAATCATGATTAGAGTTTAAGTATGCACTTTTAATGATCATGTAAAAGAAGTTTAAGGAAAACGTAACGTGAGGAATGTGTATTTAAAGCCCAAGAAGAGCTCGGAAAGGTATATAATCCTCTCAGGGCCTAAGGACAAGTTATGAGTGACACTTTCCTTTCTTTGAAAAGGAATTTATTGAAAATGTTTAGTTTGGTTTTTCTTATGAAATATGGCTTGAGATGAACTGTTTTCTTGAAAAGCATGATGTTTGATGATATTGTTCATAAGGCACGTTTTATACGTTTTCTATAAGATGTTGAATGGCATGTTGTGAAATGTTGTTTATCGTAATATACCTGATTTTCATGAAAGGTTTTCATCTGAACTATTTACATATAATATCGATTCCTAAAATGTTTTAGAGCAGGCTCAATGCTGAAGGACATGAGAAGGCATGTGAGTTTCCTGGGGACCTAGTACTGAAGGACTCGTAGAAGGTACTTGGGCAACCCGTCATAGTCCTATGCGCACATAGAGGTTATATGCTGGTGCGTTGAGTTTTGCTCCGCATCGAGCCTTACTTGTTTTCGACGTCGGGTGCATTGAGTCTTGCTATGCCCTGACTAAGGGAAAGTTTTGAGAACGAACTGTTTTTCGTATACGATCATTTTGGCATGAACATATGTGATTTGTTATGTTGTTGAAATTATGATTTTACAGAAATGATTATTTGTATCACGTTTACGTTTATGGCATTATTACGATTTTAACATGCCTGTTTTCGAACAAAAGATAGTTTTACAAAATTAGTCACTCAAGGGGCTTTGAGCTCACGTTTTCCATGTTTTCTTTTCCTCCTAGGTAGCAAGGACGTTCCTAGTGCATTGCCTACTCCAACTCACCCTGCTTAAGCTTCGAGTTTCCAAAGACAGTTAAATTTCTCGTTGTTGTAGGTGTAAATAACTTAACACTGGTGGCATGTAGATTTAGTTGTTTATAAGTGGGTTATGAGAGAATATGTTATAAAAGTGTACTGTGTACAGGAAGGATTACTATATTATGATCGTGCGTTAATATGGCTGAATTCTATGAATGTATACGTATGGTAATGTTTGTGCAGGAAGTTATGTAAGATGGGGCAATATGCGTCACAAGAGGGGTGATGTATATTGTCTTCACAACTCCTTTAAGGTTAAGTAGGTAATCAGGGAGGAGATGTGACAAGGGGTACCACTTCTTCTTCTTATTCTCTTCTTTTCTTGGCCTCTGTGGCCATTGCAACATTTTTTTATGGGTCCTTCATTGAAGTCTAGGGTTTTCTCCTCAGGACTGATGGACGCAGGGACTAACCCATGCGTTTCAACTGGCTCGCCTACGACCTCCTTGCTGTAGGCGGCGTCTCCCTCCTTATTGCCCCCAGTCTTTTCACCCTCCCGAGTCTCTTTTGGCTGACTCTGGTCCCCTGTTATCGGTGAGGGTGATTCTCTTCTTGCATCTGAAACGCATGCTTCAAACGGATCCTGCAGGCTGCTGAGAATTTGTGCTATCCATTCTTCTGGGGAACGCGCCGAGTTCACTTCCCCTTCTTCCACCACTACATTCTCTTCTACTTCTCCCCCTACTTCATCAGTCTCTCTTGTGCTAGGGTGCCTTGATGAAGGCAAAGGCTTGTTGACCTCCTCGTCATCCTCCTTAGCCTTTGCGTCTCTTTCCTCTTGAACGATTCTCTCCAAAATGTCACCGAATACCTCTCTCTCTTCTCTTCGGCGTACTTCGCTACTTCCGTACAATGTGCTGGCTTCATCGCGAATCGTTCCAGGACCTGGTTGCTCGGCTTTGGAGTTTTTCGTGCTTAACCTTTGGTTTTCGGCATTGAAGTTTGCGGCGGAAAACTCCCTCACATTCTTCATTCTAGGCCTAGAGATACAAGATTTGACTCGGCTTTTAGGTTTTGGAGTAGGTACCGGGTCAATTCGACTCAAGGGGCGGATATTTAGGACTTCCACACAATCCCCTGAGTCAAGGTCGACTACTGGTGGACGGATTGGGGGTTTGAAGAATTGTCGGAAAAATGGGTTTATAGGTGGTCTTTAGGCAGTAGCCCTGATTTGCGACGCCGAGAAAGTTGGGATAAATGGTGGACTGGGATTTGGAGGTCTTAAGCAGACTGGAGAAGTAAAAGGCCTCACAGGTCTGATGGAAGAGAAAAATAGAGTTCGAGGGTTGAGAAATACCTCGGGGACTGGGCGTGGTTCGGATGAAGAAGAAGATGGGGTCGAATATTGGGTGCTGTAGGAAGATATTAGGGAAACGTCGCCGGGGAAATGTTCTTGATTTTGGGAGTCGAATTGGCTAGACATAGACAGAATCGCGAAGAACACAAATCGCCGGAGGTTTTGAAGATGAAGGGGTTGAAAATGGTAAATGGGGAATCGAATCGCGTTAATAAAGGGCTAATTAAGCCGTCAGGAATAAATGAAGATACGCGATATCCGAAATCCCACTGATCTGGGTAAATTTATTGAGCCGCACACCCATCAAGTGTGATGGGCAGCCAATGACGTAAATAAGCACTCGAGTGCTTCTGGGAAAACGCAACGACTCAAAAGACGCATGCGTTACCCGGTTTGCTCTTTCTAAAACACACTCATTTAATTGACAAACGCATACTAATGAACGCATGGTTCTCAGTTCAGTTATGCATTGGACGCAGCATAAATAGCAGAGTATGCGGTGAAATCATAGTTTACATTAAAGCTCGACGCATAATTTCATCCTCATTTAATTTACACTACTCCTACAACTGAATTTAAAGAATGAAAAATAAATACTAAAAACAAAGTACAAAAGAAAGAATGCAATAGAAAATAATAATAATAATAATAATAAAATAAACTAAAATAAACTAAAATAAAATAACATCAATACAAGTACGTACAAAAAGAAAGAAAGTAAGACTAAAAGAAAGCGTCCTTGGAAAAGTAGGCATTCAGCATCGCAGGGACTCTTCAACGCAAGCTCAGTTTGTACACTTGCGTAAATCAATGGAGGTTCTGTTGATTTCCAACTCTCCAATGTGGTAGGGTTTTACCCTTTCTCCATTGACCTTGAAGGAGGTAGTTCCGTTTTCATTTGTTAGCTTGACAGCACCATACGGAAACACTTCCTCGATTATGAATGGTCCAGACCAGCGAAACTTCAGCTTACCTGGAAATAAACGCAACCTTGAGTTAAATAATAGGACCTTCTGGCCGACGTATAGCGTTTTCTTATTGATATTTTTGTCATGCCATTTTTTGGTCCTCTCTTTATACAGCTTTGCGTTTTTGTAAGCTGAATGTCTCCACTCCACGAGTTTGTTTAATTGAAGCTTTCTTACTTCGCCCATTGCGTCCTGGTCTAGATTGAGCTTCTTCATGGCGCACATGGCCTTGTGCTCCAGCTCTAACGGGAGATGGCATGCTTTTCCGAATACCAACGCATAGGGTGACATGCCTATGGGTGTTTTAAATGTCGTTCTGTATGCCTAGAGAGCTTCATCTAGTCTCTCCGTGCAATCTTTCCTTGATGTGCTCACCACTTTTTCAAGTATGGACTTAATCTCCCTATTTGTTATCTCAGCTTGGTCGTTTGTCTATGGGTGATAGGCAGTTGCTACCCTGTGCGAGACATTAAATTTCGTCAATAAATTAGTGATTATGCGATTTATAAAATGTGTACCTTCATCACTAATTATCGCCCTTGGTGTCCCAAATCGGGAAAAGATCTGTCTCTTTAAGAACTTGAACACCGTGTTTGCGTCGTTCTTCGTACATGCCGCTGCTTCTACCCATTTTGATACGTAGTCGACCGCTACCAGGATGTACTGATTACCGCAAGATGGAGGGAATGGTCCCATAAAATCGATTCCCTATACGTCGAACAACTCAACTTCCAGGATTGGATTTAGAGGCATCTCATTTTGGTTGGAAATATTGTCTGTCCTCTGACAACGATCGCAAGCTACTGCATATGCCCTTGCGTCTTTGAATAATGTGGGCCAGAAATACCCACTTTGCAAGACCTTCGCAACTGTTTTTTGTCCCCCGAAGTGTCCTTCGTAAGGTGCTTCATGACAGCTCCTCAGAATGCTATGCGTTTCATATTCTGGAACGCATCGACGCAAGATGTAGTCCGGGCCAAGTCTGTATAGATATGGCTCATCCCAGCAGTAGAACTTACTTTCGTGTCGGAGCCTCTTCCTTTGTTGAGCGTTGAAATCTTTAGGCCATTGGTTGCAGACCAAATAATTCACTATGTCTGCATACCACGGTTCCTGACTCTCTGCGTTCATGATGTGCTCGTCTGGGAACCGCTCCTCTATATCACTCCAGCTTTCTTGGACCTCCTTATTTTCCAACTAAGATAGGTGGTCCGCAACTTGATTCTCGGTTCCCTTCCTATCTTTGATCTCCAAATCAAATTCTTGCAATAACAAGATCCATCGGATGTGTCTAGACTTTTCATCCTTTTTCGCCATTAAATACTTGATCGCAGAATGATTAGTATAGATGGTCACTTTTGACCCTACCCAATATGCCCTAAATTTGTCAACCGCAAAGACTACAGCTAACATTTCATTTTCAGTGGTAGTGTAGTTCTCTTGAGCAGTGTCTAATGTTTTACTGGCATAAAAGATGGGGTGCCTGATTTTCTCTTTCCTTTGCCCCAGCACTGCTCCCACTGCATGGTTACTTGCGTCGCACATTAGCTCAAATGGGAGATACCAGTCTGGTGCAACTAAAACTGGTGCTGATATTAGGGCCTGCCTTAAAGACTTAAACGCATGCAGACATGCGTTATCAAAGTTGAACTCCCTATTAGCTTCCAATAGTGCGCTCAGTGGTTTTGCGATTTGCAAAAATCCTTTGATGAATCTTCTATAGAAGCCCGCATGGCCTAGGAAACTTCGCGAAGTCTTAACATTTGTGGGAGCTGGCAGCTTGCTATCGCATCTATTTTTGCTTGGTCAACTTCCAGTCCAACCTTAGAAATCTTATGACCTAACACAATACCTTCCATGACCATGAGTGGCATTTCTGCCAGTTGAGGACTAGGTTTGTGTCTTCGCATTTCTTTAATACTCGTTCCAGGTTGGCCAAGCATTCATCATATGATTCCCCAAATACTGAGAAGTGGTCCATAAACACCTCCACTGAACGTTCCAGATACTCGGAGAATATTGCCATCATGCATTTTTGGAACATTCTTGGTGCGTTACATAGCCCAAATGGCATGCGTCTGAACACAAAGGTGCCATATGGGCAAGTGAACGTTGTTTTCTCTTGATCTTTTGGAGCTATCATGATTTGGTTATTGCCGGAATATCCGTCAAGGAAGAAGAAGAATTCATTTCCTGCTAGCCTATCTAGCATCTGGTCGATGAATGGCAATGGGAAGTGATCTTTCTTTGTCGCCGCATTCAGCTTGCAATATTCCATACAGATCCGCCATCCAGTGACCGTTCGTGTTGGTATCAGCTCATTTTTACTGTTCGTGATCACTGTCATCCCCCCTTTCTTTGGTACACACTGAACTGGGCTTACCCAGCTGCTGTCAGAGATTGGATAAATGATCCCTACGTCGAGCCATTTGATGATTTCTTTCTTCACAACCTCCTTCATGGCTGGGTTAAGCCTGCGCTGTCTTTCTACTGAACCTGCCTTACCCTCTTCCAACCGAATTTTATGCATACAGTATGAAGGGCTTATTCCTCTTATGTTCGCTAAGGTCCATCCAATGGCTTTGATATGATTTCTCAGTATCTGCAGCATAGCCTTTTCACGGTCTGTGGTCAACGCAGAGGATATGATGACCGGTAGCGTGCTATCTTCTCCCAAGTATGCATACTTAAGATGCGTCGGTAGTGTTCTTAACTCAAGGGGTGGCTCTTCTAGAGATAGCTTTGTCTTCTCCTTGGATCGGTTGCTCAAATCTAGGTGTTCGAAGCTTGCATTGCAGATTACACCAATTTTCGCCTCTTTTTCCCCATCCATTTTGTCTAGCATTGTTCATCTTCTGACCATGCGTCTATAATGCTTGCCTTTTCTTCAGTTATTTCTTCAATCATCTGGCAAGAGTGGAAATCATTAGGATATTTCAACGCATTAAAAACATTAAACTTTACCTGCTGGTTGTCCACACGAATTGTTAGTTCCCCTTCTTGGACGTCAATCAGGGCGCGTCCCGTAGCTAAGAAGGGTCTTCCCAGAATAATGGGCACCTCTCTGTCAGCTTCATAATCCAGGATTATGAAGTCAGCTAGGAAGATGAATTTGTCCACCTTCAAAAGAATATCCTCAATTTTGCCCTCAGGGTGCTTGATGGAGCGATCTGCAAGTTGAAGTGTGACTATAGTGGGTCGTGCTTCCCCTATACCTAACTTCTTGAATATAGACAGTGGCATTAAATTTGTACTGGCTCCTAAGTCACATAGTGCCTGACCTACGTCCATTCCTCATATGGAGCATGGCAATGTAAAACTCCCTGGATCTTTCATTTTGGTAGGTATATTGTTTTTGAACAACGCACTGCATTCCTGCGTTAATGCCACAGTCTCAAATTCTCCGAGCCCTCTCTTTTTGGATAGTATGTCTTTCAGGAATTTGACATAACTTAGCATTTGTTCCAGGGCTTCCACCAACGGAATGTTGATGTAATGTTGTTTGAGAACGTCCAGAAATTTTCTAAATTGGCCCTCATCGTTTTTCTTCTTTAGGCGTTGAGGAAAGGGCGGACGCATAGGGGGAGTGGCATCTTGATATATCGACACAGGTTCTGCCTGCGTTGCTTTTTCTCTCATCTCTTTATTCTCCTGCTTTTGAGCAGTTGTGGTGATTGATGATGGTTGCGGATTATTGGTTGGTGCTGTTGGAGATGGTTGTGGAGTGATGTGAGGCTGCAAATTTCCTTGCATCCTCTGGTCTTTGCGTCTCAGTGGGAAGAGTTTTCCCACTTCTTAATGTCACAGCTTGACATTGTTCCTTACCGTTGCCTCGTGGGGCTTCGGTATTACTTGGCAATGCTCCTTGAGGTCTGTTTTTGAGCTCACCTGCAATTTATCCCATTTGCACTTCTAAATTGCGAATTGCACTGGCCTGACTTTTGAGCATCGCATCATTCTTACTGATATATTCTCGTAGTAGAGCTTCCATAGATGATGATGATGCATTTGATGACTGGTTTCTTTGTGGCTGATGCCCTTGAAAATCTTGGTTGTGAACATGAGGGTTGCTTCTCTGCGGTTGTTGGTCAGTTCCCTGCGTCTGTTGTTGGTTTCCTCCCCATCCAAAGTTAGGATGGTTTCTCCAACCGGGATTATATGTTTTAGCGTATGGGTTATTCTGAACATAGCAAACGGATTGTGGATTGTAAGGGCACATATCATACAGGTGGCCCTCACCGCATTGCACACAGCTTACAGATGTTGTTGCATTCATTGCGTCCATTGCAGCAACGGATCCACCTTGGTTGTTCAATGCTATTGTCTTCAGCAAAGATGTCATATTGGCAATCTAAGCTGCAAGATTAGTGGCTGCATCAGTTTCAATCATACCAGCTTGCGTTCGTCTCTTGTCAGCGAATCGAGATCCATATCCATCATTCACCGAATCATCAGTATTCTTGAAATTCTATCAAGAATATCTTTGGCTTGCGTATAAGTCTTGTCCATAAATCCCCCTTCGGTGGAGGCGTCAGCCAATGATTGTGATGTTTTGTTTAATCCTCCATAGAAGATCTCCATCTGCACACAATCAAGAATGCCATTATGCGGACAATTCCTTACCAGCCTCTTAAATCGGGTCCAAGCCTCACTAAGAGTCTCCGAATCTTTTTGCTCAAAGGTGACAATGTCTCGTCGCCTTTTTGCACTCACTGTCGGAGGAAAATATTTCCGCATAAGCTTCTCAACCATTTGCGCCCAGGTTGTAATCTCACCAGGTTCAAATGAATATGCTCATTGCCTTGCCTCATCTCTGAGAGAGGAAGGGAATAGCATCATCCTGATGCTGTCTTGTGGTACTCCAGCCATGGAGAATGTGCTACATATCTCCAAGAAGCTCTTCAAGTGTGCATGCGGGTCGTCACCGATTGCACCCCCAAATTGCCCTACGGCTTGCAACATTTGCAACATCACTGGCTTCATTTCAAACCTTCCATTACCTTCAAAGGTTGGTTGTAAAATTCCTGGTGCGAAATTATACAGGTTCGGCGACGCATATTCCCTCATTGGGTGATTTCTATCATGTGCCAAGAGAATTGGGTTTATCTCTTGGTCTACATGCTCTTGTGCATCTGCGTTTTGCCTAACCCCACCCTGAAGAACCTGATGCTGATTGTGTTGTGCGTCCATATTTTCTTTTGTAGCTCGGTTGTTCCTTCTTTGTTTATTCTATCTTATCCTTCTTCTGAAGGTCCTCTCAATCTCTGGGTCAATATCAAATGTCGGGTTGTTCCCTTCACTCATATAATGTTAAAAGCTTCTGACAGAAGAGAAACTTACTATTCTCCTTCGACTGAGGAATCGTGCAACACAATAATCCAAAAAAATGAATCAATAAAATAATCCCAGACAATGGCGCCAAAAACTTGTTGTCGCGCATGCAATGTTGAAGTACAAAACTTGTTACTGCGTTTATTGATTATAATTAAGCTTCCTATGCATTTATCATTCTATACGTCTTTCTTATGCTTAATATTATGCATTTGCTATCTGTCAAGTTTTCCTATCCTTTACCCAAGTATAAGCAAAGGACTAGGTTTTCTCGGTGAGTCCGAGGTCGAACACAGGGATTATGTTGATTCTATGTTTAAGTGGATTATATGCGGTGTAGGGGTAACCAAGAATATTTTGCAAGAGATGTTTGTTTCTAATCTAAAGAAAGCAATAACATGTACACTAAACTACAATGTGGAAGATGAAAAAGCATGCGACACAGCAAAGTCAGCTAGGTGAATTTAATGAATGGGTAAAAATAGGGTTCGGGTTGGTTAACATCTAACATCAGAAACACATGGTGATAGTCTACTTATACTTGTGACTCTTCTCCCGGTTGTCAATCGCTATGCGTTATATGTCTATAATGCATAGGAGAATGTTAAGTGCCAAGGTTGTTCCTATGTCTAGGCAACACTACTTAGCCTTGTCAATTGATTTCCACAATCACTTACTCTCTCGAGCAGTCTGATTATTACTACTTATATCGATTAGCTAGATGGACATAAGCATCGGACTAAGATTACAATTGACAAGATCCAATAGTTACACTATGGTTCTTATTTAGATGCTAACACAACCCTTTAGATTAGTTACTCATGGATTTAAAGTAAAAAGCGAAAACTGTAGAGAAATGAGTAGACATGGAAAGAGTATAGATTGATGAACGAATTACAACTTTAGATAGCTCAATGTCTTGACACAAATCTAAAATCAAACTAGAAAACAAGATAGAAAGCAAGAAAAGGGCGTCAATGTCTTGAGTCGCCGGAATGGAAGCGTGAGGATCTGCTGTGAAGTGGTCAGGCGGAGGGAAGACTCTTCTCTCTCGAGCTATTCGTCTCTGGTTGTGTTCTGGAGAGAACTCTGCTGTCACTTAGGAATTCTTCCGAGAATGAACAACCCTTTCTCATCTTGCAGGACTGCCCTTTTATAGATGTTGCGGTCGCAATCAATGGTAGATCTGCTTCATTGGTGGCGAAATTGATATCATGCGTCCATCTCGCTTAATTGCGTAATTCACAGGTCAATTTAGATCCACCACTTTAGCCACAGATTATGCATGTCAATCTTCCGACAATCTCTCAGGATTATGATCTAATTTTCTGCGCCTTGCGTCCTTTGTCTTTATGCGTTCAAGGAGGAGTTTGGCGGATGTCAACGCGTCATAGGTTGCTAACGCACAGTCTTGCACTAGGAGGTAGTCAACTCATTGTTTGCATTCCTGCATTGAAAGATGCGTTTTAGGCTCACAAAAGTAGTAAAATTATTATCTTCATAAAAATATGAGAGTATAACGCGTAGGAAGATTTAGTAGAATTTAGCTTAAACTACCGCATGCTTCTCTATTTATTCTCTATTTATCTAAGAAAAAGGTTATAATAACTTGAATTTCTACAAGTTATCAGGCCACCTTCATGTGGGTAATCATAATCAAAGCTGGCGCTATCCTTCAAAAGCCATTAGCTTGCACTGGTTATGTCCAGTGATAACTTGTAGAAATACAAGTTACTATAGTCTTTTTCTTAGAAAAATAGAGATTAAATAGAGTAGCATGCAGTAGTTTAAGCTAAATTTTACTAATAAATCTTCCTACGCCTTCTACTCTTATATTTTTATGAAGATAATAAGGCAGTCCTGCAATATGAGAAAGGGTTGTTCATTCTCAGAAGAATTCCTAAGTGACAGCAGAGTTCTCTCCAGAACACAACCAGAGACGAATAGCTCGAGAGAGAAGAGTCTTCCCTCCGCCTGACCACTTCACAGCAGATCCTCACGCTTCCATTCTGGCGACTCAAGACATTGACGCCCTTTTTCCTACTTTTTATCTTGTTTTTCTAGTTTGATTTTAGATTTGTGTCAAGACATTGAGCTATATAAAGTTGTATTCCATTCATCAATCTATATTTCTTCCATGTCTACTCATTTCTCTACACTTTCCGCTTTTTACTTTGAATCCATGAGTAACTAATCTATCAGGGATTAAGGGTTGCGTTAGCATCTAAATAAGGACCATAGTGTAACTATTGAATCTTGTCAATTGTAATCTTAATCCGATGCTTATGTCCATCTAGCTAATAGATATAAGTAGTAATAATCAGACTACTCGAGAGGGTAAGTGATTATGGAACTAGATTGATAAGGTTAAGTAGTATTGCCTAGACATAGGAACAACCTTGGCACTTAACACTCTCCTATGCATTATAGACATATAACGCATAGCGGCTGACAACCGGGAGACGAGTCACAAGTATGAATAGACTATCACTATGCATTTCTGATGTTAGATGTTAACCAACCCTAACCCTGTTTTTACCCATTCATTAAATTCACCTAGCTGACTTTGCTGTGTCGCATGCCTTTTCATCTTCCACATTTTAGTTTAGTGTACATGTTATCGCTTTCTTTAGATTAGAAACAAACATCTCTCTCAAATTATTCTTGGTTACCACAACACATACAATCCAATTAAATATAGAATCAACATAATCCTTGTGTTCGACCTCGGACTCACCGAGAAAACCTAGTCCTTTGCTTATACTTAGGTAAAGGATAGGAAAACTTGACAGATCACAAATGCATAACATTAAGCATAAGTAAGACGCATAGTATGTTAAACGCAAAGAAGCTTAATCATAATAAATAGACGCATAGTATGTTAAACGCATAGGAAGCTTAATAATAATAAATAGACGCGTAGTATGTTAAACGCATAGGAAGCTTAATTATAATAAATAGACGCAGTAACAAGTTTTGTACTTCAGCATTGCATACGTAACAACATCTAGTAACCCCTTTCCTTTCCAAGCTCATCCCATTCCTCTGACGACTGTGTGGAGGTACTCAACGTACAACTGTTGAACCAACTCATCCCTTCATCTTCCCCAAGTCGACCCAAGCGGGTAAAATCCTATGTTTCCAAAGCAACCATGAAGTCATTCAACGGATATTCAACTGAGAACTTCGACGAGGAAAACCAGTGTAAGCACCGGCTTATAATACTAAGTATTGGGAGAAGACAAGTAAAATGGTGGCTATGAGTTTCTAGAGGAAAAGTAGCCGAGAGTGGAAGAGCTAAGCTGTAAGTACTGACTTGTAGTACCAAGTGTTGGGGAGAGCAATGCGATTGAGGTTATGCGTTACTAGAAGAAGAATAGCCGAGAAGTAGAGCAGAATTTTAGTTAAGTGTTAGCCAAGACCATGCGTTGGAGAAAGTAGCGGGAAGTTGAATTATTTGAGGAACCATGCGTTGTTGATTGAATCACGAAGGGTTGTGAGATGAAGTAGTCGTCGCATCGAAGGATAAGTGGTGATTGGCGAGAAAAAAATACGCCTGAACCATGCGTCGAAGTCACCATGAGTTGAAGACAGCCATGCGTCGAAGTTACCATGCATCGAAGACAGCCATGCGCTGAAGTCACATTGCGTCCAAGACAGAACGGTCTTAACGCGATGAAGCTAGTGATGTGAATGACTATGTTGTATGCGTCAGAGGTAGGGGGCACCGAGAACACCATGCGCTGAGAATGGTTAGTTGCTGAAGACGCTGAAGGAGAACCTAAACATGAGTGCCTTGCGTCGAAGAAAAGACCCGCGCCAGCTTACGGGTGAGGGGTAAGTCGGCATTATCATCTTGGTACTTGAGAGGGATAAGTCGACAGTATATATATAGGTGAGTTTAATTATTTTCAGACATTTCGAGAACTTAAGTCGATTCCATCTTTCAGAGAAACCACCAGAGAAGGAAGAGGAAGGTGTTCTTATAGTTTTTGGGCGGAATTCTACCCGTTTTGGTGCTGAAATCCGAACTGGAACAAGAATCCGATTGCAGATGCACAGACTGAACAGTGGTTGATGTTTGGAGTAGAATGACTCAAGGAAGCCGAGTTTGGGGCTGAAATTTCGAGGTTAGTAAGTTAACATAATTCCTAACAAGTCTTATGAGGGATGGTTGAGCTGAAACTGAAGTTTATCACATGAATCTTTAGGTAAAAGCAGAAACTACAGAACTGCTATCCAATGCGGAGCAACGTGGAGTGATTTTGGCATAACTAAAGAACGGAAAAGAGTTATGCCTTGAGATTTTGAGGTAAGTTGTGGAACTTAATTCTTTACAAGTTTATAGAAGGGAAGAAGTCTTAATATGGGCTGGAAATGCGTTTTTAGCAGGGATTAAGTAGAGACATCAAAGCTGTAACAGTCAGCTTTGTTAAGAAGAAACTAAGGCTCAAGTGTTGATATAACAGCAAGTGAGCTGTACGTAAAGTGTTCTTGGAAATCAAGGTATAGCAGAAGGGTAAGGGACAACTCGTAGTTATAGCTTTAGAGTTAAGGCTTGAGAATAAACTAATGAAAGCTTAATCGCATGATGTGTTATAAACACTGAGCATATGATAAGTTGTTGTTTATGTTCTTGTGAATGGAAAAGAAGTATAACAAGGGAAAATGTCTATTTCAGGCCAAGAGGAAATAGGGAAGGCGTATAATCCACTCAAGGCCTAGGAAGAATTGTGAGTGACACTTCTTTTATTTTAAAACGATTTTGTTGAACATGATAGTTCGGTTTTCCAATGAAATGTGAATTTGTGATTTAATGCTTTATGAGGCACAACGTTATGTTCTTAAAGCTATTGAAAAGCATGTTTATGAGATGTTATTGATATAATAATTGCCCTGTATTCTTATGAATGATTTGTGGTATGAAATGTTGTTTCTAAAAAGGAAAATGTTTTTGAGGAGGCTCAATGCTAGTAAGGCATGTGAGTTTCCCCGGGACCCAGTACTTGGGCAAACCGCCTATAAAATGTTTTAGAGGAGGCTCAGGCATGTGAGTTTCCCCGGGACCCAGTACTCAAGGACATGAGAAGGTACTAGGGTAATCCCCCATATTCCTATGTGCACATAGAGGTTATGTGCTGGTGCGTTGAGTCTTGCTCCGCATCGAGCCTTATTTATATGTTTTCGACGTTGGGGTGTTGAGTTTTGCTCCATTTCAACTAAGGAAAAAATATTGTATCTAAACTGTTTTCTTATGATTTGTTTAAAAATCATGTATAAATTGATAAGGACAATTAAGTTTGTTTTAACTATTGTATTTAAAGTGATTGCATGTTTTATGTTGATGTTGAACTCAGTTTTACAACTGATGATTTCCGAACTAAATGTTTTGTTAACATTGTCACTCACTGGGCCTTTAGCTCATGTTTTCAATGTTTTTCTTTCCCATCCAGGTAGCAATGACGTTTCTGGTGCTTTGCCTACTCCCACTCGCCCTGCTTAAGCTTCGAGACTCTGAATAATTTGACTTGTTGAAGTGTTAGTTGTATGTTAAACCTTAATTAGGTGGCATGTAGATATGTATGTACAATTACCAGGGGTTGAACTATAGGTTGTGTAAGGACATGTAAAAGAGTTGAGAAATTTCGTTTTTGGCTTATATATACTTTTCTATATGTGATGTTTAAAATGTCTTAGAATGTGAGGATTACATTGTGAATAGGGTAGAATGTAATTGAAGGAATGGATGGTATGCATCACAAGAGGGGTGATGTATACTGTCCTCACGTCTCCTTTCAGGTTATGCAAGTAAACTTGGGAGGGGGTGTGACATAAGCATTGGCCAAGACTATGTGTCAATAAGCAGAGAAGAGAACATTTTTCCTTTTGAGTGGCCATCTATTGAAGGTGAAAGCACGAAGAGTTATGAGCTGAAGCAGTCACTTGCGTTGGAAGAGAATTTGATCATTGACGGGGAAAGAAATGTTTTGACCTACCATGCGTGGGTAAGGTTGCCATGCGTTAAGGTCCCCATGCATTGAAGATGGGTATAATTGATTGAGTTGTATGTGTTGAAGGTAAGAGGCATTGAGGGCACCTTGCGTTGAGGGTGGTTATCTGCTGAGGGTGTTGATTGTAGGCTGCGTTGAGTGCCTTACGTTGAATTTAGAAAGGGAACTCGCGCGCCAGCCTACCTAAGAGAGTTAAGTCGGCAGTATATAGATAGTTAAGTGAATTAAATATTTTATCATTTTAGACATTTTCAAGAGCTTAAATCAGTTCTATTTTTCAGACAAACAACAAAAGAAGGTAGAAGAAGGTGTTCCTGTGGATTTTGGATAGAAGCCTACTCGTTTTGGTGTTGAAATCTAAGCTGGAACAGAACGTTGTTTGTGGACGTACAGACTGGACAGTATCGAATGTTTGGAGTGAAACGAATCGAGGAGATCGAGTCTAAGGCTGAAATTTTAAGGTTAGTAAGCTAACTCAATTCTGAACAACTTTTATGAAGGATGCTTGAGTTGAAATGGAATAGAAACGTGTAAACGTTTAGCTGGAAATTACTGATAAGGAATTTCTGTGCAATCTGGAGTAGAATGAAGAAATCTTGCAATATCTAACGAACAAGGACGAGTTAAGTCACAAACATTTGAGGTAAGCTAGAAAACATATTTCCCTACAAGTTTGTAGAAGGAAAGAAGTTCTAAATTTGGCTGGAAATATGACTTTTAACTGACAGAAGTGAGAACAAAAAGAAGGGAGGAAACTCTGCTGTCGGGTTTCGCTAGGAAGCTGGTGTCGCTGAGAATTGGAGAGTGGGTAGCGAGACAAATCTCGCTGGTGGTGCAGAGGAGCTTTTTGTCTCACAAATCTCGCTGACTTTTGCTAGGTATCTCTCCTCAGGTAATCTTGCTAGTGTTGTCTATCCTAGTGTCACTAGTATCGTTGTCCTGTTGGGTAGTTCCACTAGTAATCTCGCTGGGAATGTGGGATTTTCGTTGGTAATCTTACTTATTATGTTTACTTTGGAAAAAGGGGAGGCTCAGTGATGAATCATGATTTGAGTTTAATTATGCAAACTAAGCGATCAAGTAAAAAGAAGCGTAATGTAAGGAAAAATGTTTATTTCAGGCCAAGAGGAGATAAGGAAGGCATATAATCCACTCAAGGCCTAGAAAGAGCTGTGAGTGACACTTTTCTTGTTTCAATTATTTTGTTGTACATGTTAGTTTGGTTTTCTAATTTATTTATGATTTTGTGATCAATCAATTTACAAAGCATAGTTTATGTTTTGTTAAACGGTATTCAAAAGTATGTTTATGAAATGTTATTGATTTAAGAATTGCCCTATTTTCTCATGAAAGATTTGCATATGAACTGTTTGTATAAAGTATTGCTTTCCTTAAAGGAAAATGTTTTAGAAGAGACTCAGTGCTGATGGACATGAGAAGGCACGTGAGTTTCCCCGGGACCAAATACTAAAGGACATGGAGAAGGTACTTGGGCAACCCGCCATGTTCGTACGTACACATAGAGGTTATATGTTGGTGCGTTGAGTTCTGCTCCGCATCGAGCCTTATTTGTTTTCGACGTTGGGGTGTTGAGTTTTGCTCCGCCTCAACTAAGGAGAAGTATTGTAACCATACTGATTTATTTATGGAATGTTGAAAAACCATGTATGATTTGATAAGGGCATTTCAACATGATTTAATCAATGAATATAAGATGATTCTATGTTTTACTCATGCTGTCGGAATTTGTTTAAATCCTGATAATTTTCAAACTAAAATTAGTTTGTTAAAAATTAGTCACTCACTAGGCTGTTAGCTTATGTTTTCAAGTTTTCTTTTCCCTCCAGGCAGCAAAGACGTTCCTGGTGCTTTGCCTACTCCAACTCCCCCTGCTTAAGCTTCGAGTTTTCCATAAATTTGTCCTGTTTGAAAAGTTGTATGTATGTAAACCTTATATAGGTGGCATGTAGAGCTAGTTGTACATTTGTTGGGAGTTGAAATAGGGTTTTGTATAAGTGCCTTGTGGATGAGTTGAAAGTTTGAATTATCGATATGTATATAACTTTCTATATGTTATGGTTTTGGATGTATAAACGAGCAATATGTATGTTGTGAACTCACGAATCAATTTGTAGAAATGGATTGTATACGTCATAAGAGGGGTGATGTATGCTGTCCTCACATCTCCTTTCAGGATAAGTAGGTTATCAGGGAGGGGGTGTGACAACCAGAGACTACAACCAGAAGTGCAAGAGGCTGAATGACCTATCACTGAGACTCAGGTTCGTGATGAAGTCAGTACATTGGTTGGGAGTAGCCAAATCCATCGAAGAGATGAAAAGGAAGTTTTTGGCAATATCCTCAACGACATTGCTCGAGAGGAAAGAGATGCAAAAGTAGGAGAGGATGATGGCAAAGTGAATCAACCTCTCCAGTCATCAAGACCACCTAGCACAAGAGGAACAGATGAAGTTGGGGGAGAAGTTGAAGAGGAAGTGGTGGTTGAAGAAGGCGAGTACATTATGCACGCTCTCTAGACGAGTGGGTAGCCTATATACTTAGTGGCTAAAAAGAACCATTCGACGCCTATCTCTCGGACGCAAGGAAAGATTCATCCTCCTAGAAAGAAGACACCCAGAGTTGCACAGAAGATAGTCGGAGGAATAAGGTAGAAGAAGCGTAACTGATGATTCAAGAAATCGTTCACAGCAAGGAGATAGTGAGCGAACCAATTAAAACGCAAGGGGCAGCCCCGGTGAAAATGAGCCCTAAGGACCATGCGGTATACTCCAATGAAGGGCCTATTAAAGAGTACGTGGTGGCCAATGAAAGAAAAATAAAAAGAAAAGACGAAGAAAAAGTGGCACCACTAATAAAGAAGAAGAAGAAGACAGCAAAAGTGTCACACCCCCTCCCAAATTATCCTCCATAACCCGAGAGGAGGTGTGAGGACAGCAACCTTCACTCCTTTGTGAGATTCACTATCCAACTACTAAACACTAAAGACGGCCCAGACGAGATTCTTGTGTAAGCTAAACATCCCGAACTCGCTCGCTACCTAGAAAAATAGAAAAACCAGAATGTATGAGCTGGGTTGCCCAGTAAG
This sequence comes from Citrullus colocynthis, assembly GCA_031780015.1. Lineage (NCBI taxonomy): Eukaryota > Viridiplantae > Streptophyta > Magnoliopsida > Cucurbitales > Cucurbitaceae > Citrullus > Citrullus colocynthis. The sequence goes on from QLSR01000146.1 coordinate 406,431, forward strand.
TGACTAGTTTAATAAAATTACCTTTGTTTTGAAAATTAATCATAATAGAAACATTTAAACACATTGCGTATAAAACACTGGTTCAAGACATATCCATTGTGAATACATGCTTAAATACTCTTGTCAACCCATATATGTTCATTTTAGAAAATGATAACTCAAGAAATCAAATTATGGTCAAACATAACATTTGTATACAATTCCTGTTAAACCTTGAGATAAAACATAAGCCAGGTCTTTTAAATAAAACAGTCTACAAACGCATCAAATCTTATTTTGTATTAAAATTTCCCTTAGTTGAGGCAGAGCAAGACTCAACACACCCAACGTCAAAAATGAATATTTCCCTTAGTCGAGCTACACACACTTGTCAAAATACATTGAGAAACACAAATCAATACCAGATCAATTGTACAAAGCTTTACGTTAGTGAAACATCACAAGTTAAACATAAACTCTAAATTCAGATTTCTCAACTCAAAATTTATCATAACAAGTATTTGTTCATCTCACAATACAAAACCCACACTCCTTATACCACAAGGATCATGTATGACAAAACATGTACATAAATTGAGTATTTACAACTATCCAAGAGAACTAATGCAGAGTAAGCCCAGACGAGGATTATCTGTAGGCTAGGCGTCCCGTACACGCTCGCTACCTGAAACGAACAACAATAAACAAGAAAGCGTGAGCCTAAAGCCCAGTGAGTGACTAAGTTATCTAATTACAATTTAATCCTTGAGTTAATGTTGACCATAAAACTACTATATATCTTATTAGTACAGATTCCTGGGTCACTCATACCATTTAACAATATAACATAAATATCTTTCCAAGAAGCTGCGGAGCAAAGCTCAACGCTATTAACCTCATAATTTCAATTCCTATTATTCATATATTCACACGCCTTCACATTTCGTCCCTCGGCATTTCAACTCTCAAGTGCTTTCTCATATTGTCCCTCAGCACTGAGTTCCATATTAATCCACTGCTCAAGTGCCTTCACACATGGTCCCTCAGCATCGAGCCATCATGTACTGTTTTCCATATGGCTTCTCACAAGGTCCTTCGGCATTAGAATCCATCTCAATCAATTTCTCAAGTGCCTTCACCCATGGTCCCTCAGCACTGTGTATCATATATCATATCCCCATAGACCTTCACACATGGTCCTTCAGTCGTGGGTTGCATTTAGATATCACACATACAGGAGTTCATATAACATACTCGTTTTCACTTGCACAATGTTAGAAATAATCCTTGGATGAAATAGAAAGTCACTCACGATTTGTCTTAGGCCCCAAGCGGATTATATGCTTTTCCGAGCTCTTTTCGGCCAGTAAAAACACATTTCTCACATTAGGTTTCCTTTGAACTCCTTTTCATGATCATTAAGTATGCATTTTCATAACTAGCGATACTCTATGTCACTAGCGAGACTACCAGCAAATTCACACTACTGGGTACTGCACTAGCGAAACCGGAGTGAACTAGACTAGTGATATCACCTTAAGGAGCGATACCAAGTGAGACTTCAGCGACAGTTGTGAGACGCAGAGCTCTTTACGTTATCAGCGACACTCGTTCTGCTGCTCACTCTCCAGCTCCTTAGCGATACCACTGTCTAACGACACCTGATATCACGGTTTCCTTCCTTCCCTTCTAACTCTTTCTTTAACCTGCTAAAAATCATATTACAGCCAAAATTAGAACTTCCCTTCTTTTACAATCTTGTAAAGTAGTGAGTTTCCTAGCTTACCTCAAAATTTCAAACCATGACCCGTCTTCATTTGAGAATTATTCCTAAATAACTTCAACTACCTTGAATTGTCTAGTAGTTCAACTCCGCTTACTTCCTCCTAGGGATTAACACATTTTTGCTAGGATTTAGCTTAAACATCCTTCATGGAAGTTGCTAAGAATTAAATCAATTTACTAACCTCAAAATTTCACTTATAGCTTCAACTTCCTCAGCTCACTCTCTTTCAAATACCGATTGGTGTCCAGATTTATCAGCAACAATCAAGCTTCTGGTTCCAGCTTCAAAGTCACCATGAAAATGATCTGGTTTCTACTTGAATTCGATATAAGCACCTTCTTCCACCTCTCCTCGTTGTTCGTCTGTGAAATGGAGTCAATCTCAGTTCGAAAATATGTCCAAAAGGGTTTAATTATTCGATGCACTCACTAATATGTCAATAAAAATTGCCGACTTACCAGCTCTAACATCATCTTCCTTCTTGAATTAGCCAACGCAACCTTCCGCGCATGGCTTAAGCAACGCATAACTTCAACTTACCATGCCACTGATTGCCCAACGCCAAATAATCGACTACTGCATGGCCCTCTCGGCCACTTTTCTATGCCCGACGCATACCGTCCTTTAAACCATAGGCCATCTCAATGCATAGCAATGCCAACTTCTAGCACATAGTAGCCTTCAACGCATACTTCTACTAACGCCTATTGCACCCTTCTTCCTTCACATCTACTTCCACGCGGAGCTGCCCTCTTCAACGCATGCCTACCAGCGGCCACTCTTGTCAAGCTTTAGACATACCCTCAATGCATGGTCACCCATCACATGGCCAACACTTAACCATTTTTGCTCTCACCCAACTTGGCCAATTTTCTTTACTCGCCTGTCCCATAGTTTCTTCTTACTTACCTTCTCTCAATAACAAGTACGGGGCTTACATGTAAACCATACATATGCCAAAGTCAACTTGCCAAACGTACATCCTTTTCATTCGGACATATAATAGCGTAATTACACAACAACCAACAACTCTCTTAACCCTTTCTATATGTACAACACATGAACCAGTTCGAATATTTACAATTTTTTAGAATACTAAAGATCGTTGGTAGACCCAGACAAGATATTGTGTAGGCTAAGCATCCTGGACTCACTCACTACCTGGAAAACAGAAAACAAGGAAAACGTGAGCTAGAGTGCCTAGTGAATGACTAGTTTCGTGAAACCTCTTTGGCTCGAAAACTATCATAGTAGAAACATTTTAACTCAATGTATATAAAACATAAATTCAAGTCATAGTCATACAAAACATGCTTATTTCAGAAAAAGATACTAAAGAAAATTCCGTTCATTTCAATTCATTTTCCTTAAGTGAGGCAGAGAAGAGCTCAACGCTACTCATCGTCGATTATCCTTAGTTGTGTGGATTATCCAAGCTGCCCATATGCCTTCTTCGAGTCCTTGAGCATTGGGGTCCCATTTCTATCTCCAGGTTACCATTCGCCTTCATTAAGTCCTTCAGCATTGGGTACCTTTTTTATATTCTCACTACCCATTCGCCTTCTGCGAGTCCTTAGGCTTTGGGTGCCATTTCAAAGACTTTATAAAATACTCAACGTGTTTTGAAAACATCATATCATAAATTCATAAGTTTCACATTTCCAAACCTTTCATAAAATCATATATTGTCGTCGACATGCTTTTTTATAAATTCACGAAATGCACATAAAACTCATAAGTTTTCAATCATAATATCATGCTTTCAAATCATCATAAGATATCCGAACTACACATTTTCAATAAAAACATTTTTAAAGAAAGAAAAGTGTCACTCATTACTTGTGCAAGGCCCTGAGTGGATTATATACCTTCCCTAGCTCTTCCTGGCCTATAAATACACATTTCTCGGGTTAGGCTTTCCTAAACTCCCTTTCCATAACCATTAAGTTTGCATAATTTAAATTCCAATCATGCTTCATCACTGAGATTCATTTCTCCCAAAATAATTCATAATGAGCGAGTATTCTACTCTGCTAGTGAGACCACTAGCGAGATTGGACTACACTACACGACATTAGCGATACTAGAGTGAGCAAGACCAGAGATACCCAGTGAGAATTATGAGACGCAAGGCTTCTAGCGACATCTGCGTTACTCGTCTCACTTCTCACGCTTAAATTCTTAGCGCTACTTGCAGTCCAGCGATACTTATCTTCCACAGCTTTTGCCTTCCCTCTTATTCTCACTTCTATCTATTACAAATTGTATTTCCAACCAAATTTCTTCTCTTTTATAAACTTCTAAAGAAACGTATTTCCTAGCTTACCTCAAAATTTTAGAACATAACTCCCCTTCATTTGATAGATGTTCCCAAATAACTTCGAGCTGCACTAAATCACTTAGAAAATCTGTATCAGTCACCTTCGCCATACATTTCACATTTTTCCTATCAAATTCAGCTCAAACATCCTTCATAAAAGTTGTTAAGAATTGAGTTAACTTACCAACCTCAAAGTCTCAGCCCTAAACTCGATCTCCACAGAACACCATCCTCCAGATTACACAACAGAAATCAACCCTTCCTTTCTAACTCCAATTACACCACAAGATCGATCGGCATTCTGCACGAATTTGTCCCCCTAGACCCCTTCTTCTACCTCTCTTTGTCGCTCAGCTGAAATATGGAATCGATTGGAGCTTTTGAGACGGAGAAAATGATTGAAAACTTAGCTCTACACACTTAAACAAACTGCCGACTTATCTCCACTTTCTCTTTTATTTTATTTTATTTTATTTCCCACTAGACAAAATAACTCAACCGCTAACATACTCGGATACTGGCTTGGACGCCTAGCAAGCTTGGACGCATAGCAAGTCTGGATGCTAGCTTGGACGCATCGTACCATGCGTCTAAACCATAGCATCGTTGAGCGCATACTTTGCCAACACCAATGCAACCTCCCTACTGAATCTCAACTAACGCATAGGTGCTGGTCCAACAACCTCATCAACGCATAGCAAGTTGGATACATCTCTCAACAAGCCAACACTTCAACCTTGATGCTTTGTGTTGTACGTTTTTTTTTATTAAGCTTCTTATTATGCGTTCAACATATTATGCATTCAACATGCTTAATATTATGCATTAGTGATCTGTCAAGTTTTCCTATTCTTCACCCGAGTATAAGCAAATAATGAGGTTTTCTCGGTGAGTCCGAGGTCTAACACAGGGACTATGCAGATTCTATAATTAATTGGATTATTTGAGTCATGCGTTTAAAGAAGGTGATGAGAAGTGATGCGTTTAACTAACTAGAAAGCGGTAAACCTAAGCTTATGTGGGTTGATGGAGAGGTATGCGACACAGCAAAAGCAGCTAGTTAGTTATATGAATGGTAAAAGAAACAGGGCTGAGGTTGGTTATCATCTAAATTCGGAAACGCATAGTGAGATCTATTTCATACCCGCCACTCTTCTCCCGGTTGTCAGCCGCTATGCGTTATATGTCTATAACGCATAGGAGAGTGTTAAGTACCAAGGTTATTCCTATCCCTAGGTAACACTTCTTAGCCTTGTCAACTGAGTTCCACAATCACTTACTCTCCCGAGCCGTCTAATTATTACTACTTATATCGATTAGCTAGATGGACATAAGCATTTAATTAAAAATACAATTGACAAGATGAAATAGTCTTCTACGGTTCTTTATTTAGATGATAACGAAACCCGTTATCCTTGAGAGAGTTAGTTACACATGGATGATAAATAGTAAATGGAAAGTGAAGAGAAATGAATAGCCATGGAAGATGTATAGATTGATGAACGGAATAACTGTAAGCCCTGTACTTGTTATTGGGAGAAGGTAAGTAAGAAGAAATTATGGGGCAGGCAAGTAAAGAAAATTGGCCAAGTTGTGGGAGAGTGAAAATGGTTAAGTGTTGGCCATGTGATGAGTGACCATTCGTTGAAGGTATGTTTAAGCTTGACAAGAGTTACCGCTGATAAGCATGCGTTGAAGAGGGCAGCTCGGCAGGGAAATAAATGTGAAGGGAGAAAGGTGCAATATGCATTAAGAAGTATGCGTTGAAGGCTACTATGTGCTAGAAGTTGGCATTGCTATGCGTTGAGATGGCCCATGCGTTGAAAGACGGTATGCGTCGGACAAAGAAAAGTGACCCAGAGGGCCATCCGGTAATCGGCTGTTCAGCGTTGAGCAATCAGTGGCATAGTAAGTTGAGACTATGCGTTGCCAAAGCCATGCGCGGAAGGTTGCATGATGCGCACTTTAAGTGTTAACCGCAAGTGTACGGGTCAAGTTATAATATAAGACGGTGAAGTCCGAATATCGTTCCATTGGAGATCCAATTGTGAAGGTTTAAGACTTAGCTATTCTAGAGTTGAATCAATTTATTTAAGGATTGAAATTGAATATTATGAGTTATGGAAAATACAAATCAAATAAGGAAAGTATTAAAGTGAGAAACACAAGAGTCAAAGAGAGTTTTAGGGTAATGAATCCTTGTTTATTTCATCATGCAATATTATAGATTTCATGGATTTTATTGTCATTCATATGCCTAAGTCTAGAAACTTAATTCCAAGTTATTTTCTCTCAAAAACAACCCTTTCTCGTGCAACTCGATTGATTATTAATCTCTTAAAACCAATACAAAATTACATGGCATTAAAAATAGTCTTTAGCAACTTTTATTGTCAACCTAACTACTCTCGTGATAGATTAACAACAATTCATTGTTATAAATCAAGTTAAACATACAATCTCTCAATCATACATCTAACCTAACATGTGAACATGGCCAATCCATAAGAATTAAGCACAATAACAATGAAAAGCATAATCATTCCAACAAAACCATGAAAGTCTACAAGATCAACATAAATTCATAAACAAATCATCAAAACCCTAAAACTAAAGAGTTTAGCCACTCATAGCTTGAAGCAACATGTTTGAGCAAAATAAACAAAGAAAGAGTGTAAAGAAAGGGAAACTCTACTGAAAAGAGGCTCTTGATTGAGGTAGCACCATCACAATCTCCTTGGCTCTCACGTCGGAATTCGAAGGGCACCACGACTATCTTGAACTCTTTTCCTCTTCCTTGCAACTAACTCACTCTTTGAACTCTCACTCAATTGTCTCCTTTTTGTGCTTCTTTAGGTCTGCAACTTCCTTGATTTGATTTGATGCTTAGGACTGCTGAAAACCCCCAAAGTTATAGAGTTTGGCCGCTCAAAAACTTACCACAAATAACAATTTTCATTTAAGGAAAACTGACGCTGGTCTATAGCGCGACGCTATTGAAGATTTTGGAACGGCGCCGCGGCTCTAGGGCTACGATCAGAAAAGTTTGCTCTCGGGTTTTAGTGCGCTGCCCCAATTTTTGCCATTTTGTGTTTTTCATCTCTTTTTCACCGTATTCTTACTCGGTTTTGATATTTTAGTCTAGTCTTCTAATTTTCCTCATTTTAACCTGAAAACCACTAGCAAACAAGTGAAATCTAATATAAACTCCCTTAATTTGAGAGGATAGAAAGCACTTTTCAAGTGCTTATCAACAACACAAACTTAGAGATTTGCTAGTCCCGGGCAAAGAATAAAATCAAATAATAGGGAGTTTAGATGAAGAAGTGTGCAATTGACTCATGTCTCAGAGAATAGCATTTAGAGCTTAAGTAGAAACATGCAAACATATCTATATTGTTATAATCATTCAAGGCCAAATCTTGCTATCTCCCATGTGTGTGAGTGTGCAAGCCTCCTTCAATTTAAAATACAAGAACTCAAATTAGGACTTAAGAGAGTTTCTCTAGCTCATGCACCAATCTTCAAGCTTTCATACATTTCAAGTGAGTAATATGTCCACTAAGGTTGTCACACCCCCTCCCAAGTTCACCTACTTAACCTGAAAGGGGACGTGAGGATAGTATACATCACCCCTTTTGTGACGCATACCATCCATCCCTTCACACACATCCTGAACTATTCACAATAAATTTCACATTCTAAGACATTTAAATATCACATATAGGAAAGTATAAACAAGTCAAAACACTTCTTCAACTCATTCATATGTTCTATTACAATCCATGGTTCAATCTCTTACAATTATACACGTATATCTACATGCCACTTAATAGAGGTTTAACATACAACAACACTTCCACAAGTCAGGTTTTTCTGAATCTCGAAGCTTAAGCAGGGCGAGTTGGAGTCGGCAAAGCACCTGGAACGTCCTTGCTACCTGGAGGGGAAAGAAAACATTGAAAACATGAGCTAAAGGCCTAGTGAGTGACCATTTTAACAAACCATTTTGTTCGGAAATCATCAGTGGTAAAACTGAGTTCAACATCAACATAAAACATGCAATTACTTCCAAATACATTAGTTAAACAAACTTAATTTCCCTTATCAATTCATACAGGATTTTCAACAAATCATGAGAAAATAATTGAAGTGCAATACTTTCCCTTAGTTAAAGTGGAGCAAAACTCAACACTCCAACGTCGAAAACATATCAGGCCCGATGCGGAGCAAGACTCAACGCACTAGTATATAACCTCTATGTGCACATAGGAACATGGCGGGTTGCCCAAGTACCTTCTCATGTCCCTCAGTACTGGGTCCCGAGGAAACTCACGTGCCTTCTCAAGTCCATCAGCACTAAGCCTCCTCTTAAACGTTTTTCTTTAAAGAAGTAACACTTTATACAAACAAATCGTATGCAATCATTTATAAGAACTCAGGGCAACTATATTACATCAATAACATTTCATAAACATACTTTTCAATAACTTTAAAAACATAAAGTATGCTTCATAAATCATTTGATCACAAAATCGTATTCCATTGGAAAACCGAACTAACATATATAAAAAAGATTGCTTTAGGGTAAGAAAAGTGTCACTCACAACTCTTTCTAGGCCTTGAATGGGTTATAAGCCTTTCCTATCTCCTCTTGGCCTGAAACAAACATTTTCCTTTGTTACACTTCTTTTCTATTCATCAAAACATAAACAATAACTCAACATATGCACAATGCTTATAGTTCATCGTACGGTCAGGCTCCCATTAGTTCATTCTCAAGCTTTAAGCACTAAGGCTATTACTACTAGCCACTCCTTACCCTTCTGTTAGCCTTTAATTCAATGAACACTTCGTGGGTAGCTCACTCTTGCTGATATACCGACAGTTGAGCCTTAACTTCTACTTAACAGGGCTGACTACTATAGCCTTAACCTCTCTGTTTAACCCCTGTTAAAAATGCATTTCCAACCCATATTAGGACTTCTTCCCTTCTACAAACTTATAAGGAATCAAGTCCCACAGCTTACCTCAAAATCTCAAGGCTTAACTCTTTATCGTTCTTCAGTTATGCCAGAATTACTTCGCGTTGCTCCAGTTTGCATAACAGTTCTGTTGCTACTGCTTTTACCTAGAAATTCATATGATTAACTTCACTTTCAGCTTAACCATCCTTCATAAGACTTGTTAGGATTATGTTAACTTACTAACCTCAAAATTTCAGCTCTAAACTCGGCTTCCTCAAGTCGTTCTACTCCAAACATCAACCACTGTTCAATCTGTGCGTCTGCAAATCAATCTTCTGTTTCAGTTCTGATTTTGGCACCAAAACGAGTGGAATTTCGCCCGAAACTATAAGAACACATTCCTCTACTTTCCTTTGTGGTTTCTCTGAATATGGGACCAACTTAAGTTCTTCAAATGTTTGAAAATGATTAAACTCACCTATATATGCTGCCGACTTATGCATCACAAGTACAGAGATGATAATGCCGACTTACTCATCCGTAGGCTGGCGCTGATCTTCTCCTCGACGCAGGGCACTCATGTTTGAATTCTCCTTCAGCGCCTTCAGCAATTAACCATTCTCAGCGCATGGTTTTTCTCAGCGCCTTCTACCTTCGACGCATACACATAGTCTCACACCACTAGCTTCATCGCGTCAAGATTATTCTGTCTTGGACGCAGAGTAACTTCAAAGCATGGCTGCCTTCAACGCATAGTGACTTCAACGCATGCTCTAAATGTGTTTCTTCCCCCAACAATGATCATTTATTCTTTGATGCGACGACTACTTCAACTCACAGCCCTTCACGACTTACTCAACAACGCATGATTCTCAAGATATTTCAACTTTCACTTCATTCATCAACGCATGGTCTTAGCCAATACTTAACCGAAATTTCACCCCCTTCTTGGCTACTTCTCGGCTATTCTCCTTCTGACGAAGCATAAAACCATAACCTCAAACGCATAGCTCTCCCAACACTTGGTATTGCAAGTCAGTGCTTACAAAGGTGCCTTTCAATCATATATATATATATACTTTTTTTTTTTCATGGGCCGAAACTTGCATTCTTTTACCTAGAGGCACTAGCTTTCACACATTCACTGTAGGGACTCGTACCTAGTCAATTTCCAGGTGTCCTTACTGATCACAGCAAAGGAAACTCTTTTTACCCCTATCCATGCATACTCATTACAAGTTTAACATTTAAAAAGATAGACAAATAAAGCTCATACATCTTATGTACACTTTTTCTTTTCTCAAGGCATGTATACTTTTTTCTTTTTCCTTAGTCTAAAATTACAAGCTATCATGCATTTCCACTCTCTAACCAGTGGGGCCTTTCGGAGTTACAACCAAATACACCCAACTTAATCCTTTTTTTCAGTTAAAGATTCTAAATTAAAGTGGTTATGTGCTCAAGAATATGGGAAATTTTAAGAGGGAATTAAATGTATTTAACTCAAGATAGTGCTATTCTATTTCCATGATAAGTCATCTATCATGCAAATTCGCATCTCATCATGGGCAATCAACATCAAGGCACACAACCTTAAACAACATTCCCATTAACTTTGAAAGCTCCAAAATTTTAAATTTTTTCCAAAAATTGACATGCATATGATCATTAAAACCTTCACTAACATGCATAGCAGGATAAGAAAACACACAAAAGTATGAAAGACACCTTCCACCCCAAACTTAGAATCATGCATTGTCCCCAATGCATAAGAGCATCTAACAATGAAAGAGCAAGCCTAGGGGCAAGTGGGAAGCCACCAAATAGGCTTGGTGTAAGGAGTACTTTGTGTGATAAACCAAGTTCCTGAGAGATAAAGCATATAAGTGACTCCAAGATTTATTGAAAATAAAATAAAAAGAAAAGTAAAGAAAGCAATAAAATTGGGTTGCCTCCCAATAAGCGCTTGGTTTAACGTCTTCTAGTTAGACGGGGCTCACGAATCACGGCGGATCCCAAGGTGGTTTCTTCCTTGCATGCTTTGGATCACCTACAACTTTTAGTATTCGCCCACATTGACACTCACAAACATATTCATTAGCATTTAGTGAGTTAGTCAATAATTCATTATCAAATTGGACATCATCTTTACTAATGTAGTGAAGACTTATTAAGGAGTCATTATTCTTAGATTTTAACGGACTCACCACTTCATTTTTAACATGCTTCTCCATAATTTGTTCATAATTCATTATAGGTTTGGGAGGCATGCATGAAGAACTAGGAGAAATATCACAACTAGGAACATGCTTTATTAGGATTTTCTAATTTAACATCAAGCATGCTATTAGTCTTACCATTCAAAGGAGGCTTATCATGCATACAGTTTTTATTTGAAGAGAGAGGCAATGTTACCTTTGTGCTTGGCTCATGATGCTCATATCTTTCTACATTCTGATGCTTAAGGGTTTTATAAATGTCGAATGTTGCCTCCTCATCGTTAAGGCGGAATGTGAGCTTTCCATCTTGCACATCGATGAGGTCCCTTCCGGTGGCCAAGAATGGTCTCCCAAGGATTATGGGGACTTCGGCATCTTCCTCCATGTCTAATATCACAAAGTTTGCTGGGAAGATAAATTTACCTACCTTGACCAAGACGTCCTCCACAATGCGGTAGGGATGAACAAAATATCGATCGGCCAAAAGCAAAGATATGGTAGTTGGTTGCACCTTTCCTCCATTGAGCTTCCTAGACATGGATAAAGGTATTAAATTAATGGAAGCTCCAAGATCACAAAGTGCTTTAGTAACTTTATTGTTGCCTAAATGACAAGGGATAGAGAAGCTCTCTGAATCCTTTAGTTTTGGAGGCAATTTCTTTTGTAGTACCGCACTACATTTTTTGGTTAATGCAACCATTTCATAATCTCCATACCTTTTCTTCTTAGATAATACATCCTTCATGAACTTGGCATACTTAGGCATTTGTTCTAATGCCTCTGCAAAAGGAAGGTTAATTTCTAACTTTCTGAATATGTCTAAGAATTTTGAAAATTGAGTATCAATCTTTTTCTTTTGAAATCTTTGAGGAAAAAGTAAAGTATTAGGGATAAAAGAAGTAGAGTTAGAAGTACTCCCTATGTTGGACTTTGATTTCTCCTTTTCCTTAGATGCACTCTCTTTTTGTTGAATATCCTTTATGATGGCTTCATCTTCTTCTTGTGGAAGCTCATCATCTTCATCATTGATCAAGGGAGTGGATAGCTTTTTCCCACTCCTCAAAGTCACGACCTTGCACTCCTCCCTTGGGTTTATCTCGGGACAACTAGGGAACTTACCCCTTTGCATTGTTTGGAGGGAAGTTGCCATTTGACTAAGTTGAACCTCCAAGTTTTGAAGTGCCTTACCTTGGGTTTGAACGGTGCTTGCAATTGCTTGGACCGAATTCTCCAATGTGGTTGTCCTTGATCTTGCCTATTTGACAAAGTCAAGCATTATGTCCTCTAGTGATGATGTCTTTGCATTCCCTGCTCCATTGAATCCTTGAGGTGCTTGCAACACATTCTTGTTGTTAGCATATGAAAAATTCTCATGATTCCTCAAGTTGGGATGATAGTGAGTTGGAAGTTGTTGTTGAACTCGGTATTGTCCTCTATCTACATAATTGGCTAACTCCAACTTACTTGACTCTTGTTGATTTGCCATGGCCGCAAGGGAAGCTATGGATGATGGACTTGCTTGGACTTGGCTTCCTTGAGAAAATTTAGAAAAAGCATTAGTAAGAGAAGCCAATTGAGCTTTTAGAAAGCTTACCTCGTCCATCTCATATCGTCCGGTGGTGTTTGGGATGATTGGAGAAGATCGTTCACATGGCCAATTGTACAATGTAGTGGCCAAGTCTTCTAGTATAGTATAGGCCTCTTGAGCATTCTTTGAAAAAATTGAGCCTCCGGTGGTTGCATCTAGTATGGATTTGGTTGAGCTTGCTAATCCATTGTAGAAGAGTTGAATTTGCAACCAATCCGGGCAACCATGTTGAGGGCACTTTCTCAAGAGATCCTTATACCTCTCCCAAGCCTCATATAATTGTTCATCCTCAAGTTGGCGGAATGTTCCAATCTCCGTCCTTAGTCTTTGAGATTTAGCCGGTGGAAAATATTTGTCACACCCCCTCCCAGGCTACTCTATCCAACCTAAGAAGAGATGTGAAGACAGCATACATCACCGCGTTTTTGACGCATACCATCCACTAACACACTTGTCCTATACTGTTCACAACATACATATTACTCTTTAATATATTTCAACCATAACATATAGGGAATTATATACATAACGATAATTCAGAATACAACTCTTCCATAAAGCCCTTATACAAAACCATGTTTCAACTCCCAGTAAATGTACAACTAGGTCTACATGCCACCTATATAAGGTTTTACATACAAGAAACTTTGCAAAACAGGACAATTTTTTGGAAACTCGAAGTTTAAGCACTAGGAACGTCCTTGCTACCTGGGAGGAAAAGAAAACATGGAAAGCATGAGCTAAAAGTGAGACAACCCAACTTTTAGCAACCAGTGCGTTGAAAAGTCCGAAGGAGAGGAATAAAAGACCATGTTGGACGCATGGTCAAGACTGAAGTAATGCATAGTAAAAGTGGACATATAGGAAGTACTCAAGCACTTAAAGGGAAAGAAGTGAGACGCATAGACTTCTATTATAAGATATTTCTAAGTGTTGGAAAGTAGAAGGTGGTGAAGTAGGCATACGAACTAGAACATGTGTTGGACGCATGCTAATTTATCTAAAAGGAAATAGTAATATAAGGAAAAGTTTAAAAGAATAACCTTGGAAATAATGAAGGAATGACTAAGGATAAGAAGATGGTCATGGACGTAGGATGGAAGTGAACGCAACAGGACCAATGCATAGAGGAAGAGATTGAGAAGGATTTGTTGTCGTTGATGCTTAGCGGTATTGTGTAAACACTGGATTGTAATATGGCGACTATACGTTGAAGGTAATCACGAATGGTTGTTGTGGGCTGAAGTAGTCGCCGCGTCGACAGGAGAAGAAACGTATTTGGCTTACCATGCGTTAGTGAGGTTGTTATGCATTGAGGTCCCTATGCATTGAGATGGTTATCTCTACGCGTCAAAGACGATAGTGTAGCTAGTTAAGAGTTAGACAAGTGAGTAGGGAAGCTCAAACCTTAGAGGAAACTCAAGGAACGCATGAGGGCACTGTATGGATTAAATGGCTGTCTATTTGAAAATATTGGACGAATAAGATAAGTTATAAAGGCCAGGTGGCTTCATATAAACTTGACACCTTAAAATAAGGATGTGTTCAAAAGACATGTTAAGTGTTTCATGCAAGGTAACACTTGGACTAATGCATGGTTAGTCAGACATGCAGAGCGACATATGGCAATCAAATGGCAAAAGAGGAGTAGGATGGCAAGATCTTTATAAATAGGAACCTGAAGGAAGAGTAACGACTGATGATTCTGAAGTAAAAATCCTCGAGAGAAGAAGGAGAACGAAGACAGAAAGAAGGAACCCCTTGCATTGTAGAAGGAGGTCTGCGGCCAAGAAAGAAGACATTCTTGACAACTTAGTCATCTGGTGTTAAAGAAGTTATCTTACGTTGAAGAGGGGTCGACCTTGCGTTTGAAACGAATCCAACATTTAAGGTGAACGCGGTGTTTGAAAAGAGACGACGCGTTCAAGTTAACCTTGCGTTCAAGAGAAGTTGACGCATCCGAAAGAAATAAGAGGAGTCAGGCTGCACCTTGCAGTAGTCATCAACCTTGCGTTAAGGGGCAGGGTTGTGTCCAGCCAAACTGATAGAGGAATGTCAATCTTGCGTTCCAGAGTTAGAACGTTGTGACCAACTAAGCTACTGAGAGAGAAAGTAGCTACCTAGTGGACTAAAAGTTGAAGCCTTGCGTTAAGGAGCTCGAGAAACGGGAATTTGGAAGGACAAGAGGAAATTCCTTAAGAGATTTGTGAGTGACTCTTTCCTTTCTTCGAAAATGAATTTTATTAAAAATGTTGTTACGTGATATGGTCTTGAGATGACTGTTTCTGTGAGAAGCATAATGCTTGAATATATTGTTCAAAAGGCATGTTTTACTTGATTGGTTTATGGTAACGAAAGGCATGTTGCAAAATATATTTATCGAGGAACATCCAGTTTTCTGAAAAAGTCTTTGATGAACTATTTATGTAAATTGATGGAGAAAATGTCTTAGAGGAGGCTCAATGCTAATAAGGCATGTGAACTTCCCGGGACCCAGCACTTGGGCAACCCGCCTAAAAATGTTTTAGAGGAGGCTCAATGCTAATAAGGCATGTGAACTTCCCCTGGACCCAGCACTTGGGCAACCCGACTATAAATGTTTTAGAGGAGGATCAATGCTAATAAGACATGTGAACTTCCCCGGGACCCAGTACATGGGCAATCTGCCATATTCCTATGTGCACATAGAGGTTGAGTTGGCTGGTGTGTCGAGTTTTGCTCCGCATCAAGCCAGGGATAATATCGATATTGAGAGCGTTGAGTTTTTCTCCGCCTCAACTAAGGGAAAAGATTGAAATGCCAAACGGTTTTCTGAATTATTTATTTTGATAACGATTCTATATGTTTCAGAATGGATTCACGAGATTGACAAGGTTTTATGGAATAACTATTTTGCTTAATCCTTGTTTTATTAATATTGTTTTGACATGCCTCTGTTCGAACTAAAGATAGTTTTTTCTACAAAGCCAGTCACTCACGGAGCTTGTAGCTCACGTTTTCCTATTTTATTTTATTTTCCAGGTAGCAAGCGAGTTCGGGTTGCTTTACCTACGCGAAAACCTCGTATGGGCTGTTCTTGACGGAAATGGTTGGACAGTGAACCTTACAGAAGAGTCAAGGTTGCTGTCTTCACATCTCTTCTCGGGTTAAGAAAGGATAATTCGGGAGGGGGTGTGACAAAAAGCCCCGTGAGTGACTAATTTTGTAAAACCATCCTTTGTTCGAAAACAGGCATGTTACAATCGTTATAGCACCATATACATAAACGTGATTCAAATAATCATTTCTGTAAAATCATAATTTTCAACAACGTAATCAAATCACATATGTTCATGCCAAAATGATCGTACACGAAAATCAGTTTGTTCTCAAAACTTTCCCTTAGTTAAGGCGAAGCAAGACTCAATGCACCCGACGTTGAAAACATCCTTAGTTGAGGCGGAGTAAAACTCAACGCACTCAACGTCGATAACAACCTTAGTTGGGGTGGAGCAATACTCAACACACCCAATGTCACAACCTCTATGTGCACATAGGAATATCGCGGGTTGCCCAAGTACCTTCTACGAGTCCTTCAGTACTGGCTCTCGGGGAAACTCACATGCCTTCTCATGTCCTTCAGCATTGAGCCTCCTCTAAAACATTTTAGAAACCAGTATTTTACGTAAATACTTCATATGAAAGTCTTTGATGAAAAATCAGATATTTCACGATAAACAACATTTCACAACATGCCATTCAACATCTTATAGAAAACGGATAAAACATGCCTTGTGAACAATATTATCGAACATCATGCTTTTCAAGAAAACAGTTCATCTCAAAGCCATATCTCATAAGAAAAACCAAAATAAACATTTTCAATAAATTTCGTTTTCAAAGAAAGAAAAGTGTCACTCACAACTTGTCCTTAGGCCCTGAGCGGGTTATATGCCTTTCTGAGCTCTTCTTGGTCTGTAAAAACACATTCCTCACGTTACGCTTTCCTTAAACTTCTTTACATTTAAATGTGCATACTTAAACTCTAATCATGATTCACCACCGAGACTCCCTTTCTTTTCTAAAATAAACATAATAAGCGAGATTCTATGTCACTAGCGAGATTACCAACGAGATTTCACGTTACTAGCGAGATTACTAACAAAATTACACAACAGGTACACGGCACTAGCGACACCAGAATAAGCGAGACTAGCGAGATTATCTGAGGAGCAACACCGAGCGAGAGTCAGCGAGATTTGTGAGACAAAAACCTCCTTTGCACGACCAGCGAGATTTGTGTCGCTACTCACGCTCCAATTCCTCAGTGATACCCGCTTCTTAACGACACTCGACAGTAGAGTTTCCTCCTTTTCTTCTTGTTCTCTTCCATTTCAACTCAAGCATCCTTCATAAAAGTTGTTCCAAATTGAGTTAACTTACTAACCTTTAAATTCAATCTCTTCAGCTCAATATTCAATCTCTTCAGCTCGATATTCACCAAACACCAAACCTGGTTCGAATTGTGCGACAGTAGATAAAGCTTCTGTTTCATCTTCAGTTTTACCATGAAACCGTCCAAAACCTTGCACGAATTTGCCCTTGAACTCTTCTTCAACCTCTCCATGATGTGCAGCTGAAAGATAGCATAGAAATGAGTTTGGAAATGAAGAGAAAATAAGTCGGCAAAAGTTTTCCTTCAATAAAAGCTAAAACTGACTTCTCCATCCTTATCTTCTCTTCTTCCTTTTTATTTTTCCTTCTCTTTTCTTTTTTCTAATTCCTTTTTTTTTTTTTTTTTTTGTCTTCTTTCCCTTTTGGTTTTCTCTTCCTTCTTTCTTTCTTTCTTTTCTTTTTTTTTTTTTAATTTACAATATGAGATTATTAATACTAATTCGCTTAAAGCTTTTGAACGTGCTTACAAATTAGATGCTTACAATATTTGTTCAAGAAAGCTTGAGCTAAGATCTCCTACATTGTGATGTTATCCGGAGGTATAGTTTCCAACCAATGTTTAGCACGGTCCTGTAAAGAGAAAGGAAAAAGTCTTAGTTTAATTGCATCGTTAGAAACACCATTCATCTTTACCGTCCCACATATCTCTAAGAAAGATCGCAAGTGCTTGTGAGGATCTTCATTGGTTCTCCCTCTAAAAGCTAGCTCTCTAGCCATGTGGATCAACCCCGGTTTCAACTCAAAGTTGTTGACATTGATTGGGTACATTCATAATGCCGAGTTGATTTGCCGATAATGTCGGTTGGAAATAGTCCCGAATTGCCTTTGGTATCTCCTCCGCCATCTCCTCGATATGATTGTGTTGAACCCTTAGGTTTCTTCTACACATCCTTTCAATCTCAAGATTAAGAGGGAGAATATTAGTATTATCTCGAGGCATAAACCGACAAAATAATCAAATAAATAAAATAAATAAAATAAAATAAATAAATGACCAAATAATATACACCTCAAATTAAGATCTATCAATTCTAATGAATATTAAATAACAAAAACCGTTCTTTGGATCCCCGGCAATGGCGCCAAAAACTTGATGAGCACTTTAAGTGTTAACCGCAAGTGTACAGGTTAAGTTATAATATAAGATGGTGAAGTCCGAATATCGTTCCACTAGAAATCCAATTGTGAAGGTTTAAGACTTAGCTATTCTAGAGTTGAAGCAATTTTATTTAAGGATTGAAATTGAATATTATGAGTTATGGAAAATACAAATCAAATAAGGAAAGTATTAAAGTGAGAAACACAAGAGTCAAAGAGAGTTTTAGGGTAATGAATCCTTGTTTATTTCATCATGCAATATTATAGATTTCATGGATTTTATTGTCATTCATATGCCTAAGTCTAGAAACTTAATTCCAAGTTATTTTCTCTCAAAAACAACCCTTTCTCGTGCAACTCGATTGATTATTAATCTCTTAAAACCAATACAAAATTACATGGCATTAAAAATAGTCTTTAGCAACTTTTATTGTCAACCTAACTACTCTCGTGATAGATTAACAACAATTCATTGTTATAGATCAAGTTAAACATACAATCTCTCAATCATACATCTCACCTAACATGTGAAGATGGCCAATCCACAAGAATTAAACACAATAACAATGAAAAGCATAATCGTTCCAACAAAACCATGAAAGTCTGCAAGATCAACATAAATTCATAAACGAATCATCAAAACCATAAAACTAAAGAGTTTAGCCATTCATAACTTGAAGCAACATGTTTAAGCAAAATAAACAAAGAAAGAGTGTAAAGAAAGGGAAACTTTACTGAAAAGAGGCTCATGATTGAGGTAGCACCGTCACGATCTCCTTGGCTCTCACGTCGGAATTCGAAGGGCACCACGACTATCTCGAACTCTTTTCCTCTTCCTTGCAACTAACTCACTCTTTGAACTCTCACTCAATTCTCTCCTTTTTGTGCCTCTTTAGGTCTGTAACTTCCGTGATTTGATTTTCTTTTTTTGATCATTTGGGCTACTGGAAACCCCCAAATTTATAGTGTTTGGCCGCCCAAAAACTTACAAAAAATAACACATTTTCATTTAAGGAAAACTGGCGCCGCGGCGTTGGTCTATAGCGCCGCGACGCTATTGAAGATTTTGGAACGGCACCGTGACGCTGTTGGAGAGCGCTGCGGCAGCACGTCCAAGTGCAGCAACGCTGCCCCAATTTTTGCGATTTTGTGTTTTTCATCTCTTTTTCTCCGTATCCTTGCTCGGTTTTGATCTTTTAGTCTTTTCTTCTAATTTTCCTCATTTTAACCTAAAAAACACTAGCAAACAAGTGAAATCTAATATAAACTCCCTTAATTTGAGAGGATAGAAAGCACTTTTCAAGTGCTTATCATTGCATTGGCAAATTCCAGAAGGAGGATGATGTTAGAGCTGGTAAGTCGGTAATTTATATTGACATATAAAGGAGTGCATCGAATAATTAAGCCTTTTTGGATATATTTTCGAACTCAGATTAACTCCATTTCGCAGACGAACAACGAGGAGAGGTAGAAGAAGGTGCTTATATCGAATTCGAGTAGAAATCAGATCAGTTTCATGATGATTTTGAAGCTGGAACCAGAAGTTTGATTGTTACTGATAGATTTGGACATCAATCGGTATTTGAAGGAGAGTGAACCGAGGACATTGAGGCTGGAACTGAAATTTTGAGGTTAGTAAGTTGAGTCTATTTTTAGCAACTTTCATGAAGGATGTCTAAGCTAAATTCGAGCAAAAATGTGTTAATCTCTAGAAAGAAGCTAGCGGAGTTGAACTGCTAAGCAAATCAAGGCAGCCGAAGTTATTTGACAATAATTCTCAAACGAAGATGAGTCATGGTCTAAAATTTTGAGGTAAGCTAGGAAACTCACTACTTTACAAGATTGTAGAAGAAGGGAAGTTTTGATTATGGCTGTAATATGGTTTTAGCAGGATAAAGGAAGAGTTTGAAGGGAAGGAAGGAAAATTGTGATATCAAGTGTCGCTAGACAATGGTATTGCTAAGGAGTTGGAGAGTGAGCAGCGGAACGGGTGTCGCTGATAAACGCAAAGGAGCTCTGCATCTCACAACTCTCGCTGAAATCTCGCTAGGTATCGCTCCTTAAGGTGATATCGCTCGTCTAGTTCACTCCGGTTTCGCTAGTATAGTACCTAGTAGTGTGAATTTCATTGGTAGACCCGCTGGTAACATAGAGTATCACTAGTTATTGATATGCATACCTAATGATTATGAAAAAGGAGTTCAAAGGAAACCTAATATGACAAATGTGTTTTACAGGTCAAAAAGAGCTCGGAAAAGCATACAATCCGCTCGGGGCCTAAGACAAATCATGAGTGGCTCTCTAAATTATCCAAGGATCATCGTTAACAATGTGCAAGTGAAAACGAGTATATTATGTGAATACCTATATCTGTGTTATCTAAATGCGAACCACGGCCGAAAGACCATGTGTGAAGGCCTATGGGAATATGATATATGATACTCAGTGCTGAGGGACCATGAGTGAAGGCATTTGAGAAATTAATTGAGATAGTTTCTAATGCCGAGGGACCTCGTGAGAAGGCATATGGAAACCAGTATATGATGGCTTAGTGTTGAGGGACCCTGAGTGAAGGCACTTGAGCAGTGAATTAATAATGAAACTCAGTGCTGAGGGACGATATGAGAAAGCACTTGAGAGTTGAAACATCGAGGGACGAAATGTGAAGGCATATGAATATATGAATACTAGTAATTGAATTATGAGGTTAATAGCGTTGAGCTCTGCTCCGCTGCTTATTAGATAAATGTTTATGCTATCTTGTTAAATGGCACGAGTGGCCTAGTAATTTGTACTAATAAGCTATATAGTAGTTTTATGATCAGCATTAATTCAAGGATTAAATTGTAATTGATAATTTAGTCACTCACTGGGCTTTAAGCTCACGCTTTATTGTTCATTGTTGTTCGTTTCAGGTAGTGAGTGTGTCCGAGACACCTAGCCTACAGAAGATTCTCGTCTGGGCTTACTTGGTTTTAGTTCTCTGGGATAGTTGTAAATACTCTGTCTAAGTACATATTTTGTCATATATGATCCTTGTGGCATAACGAGTGTGGGTTTGTACGGTATACTGAATAAATACATTTGTATGATATTTTATGAGTTGAGAAACCTTATGTAAAACTAATGATTTCCTTATTATGTTTCACTCGTATAAAAGTTTGTACATTTGATCTAGTATTGAAGTGTGTTTCATGATATAAGATGACGTGTAAGTGTGTAGGTTGCACCTTCTCCTAGGTTAGGAAGGTAATCTGGAGGGGGTGTGACAATAACTGTTTTAGAAAATACAATTCCTTACTAACAGACTAAAACAAAAGTAAGAAAAGAGATAGAAAGCATGGAATGGCTTCTCAATGTCTTGAGCTCGTCGGGATGGTAGCGTGAATTGTAAGCACCTAATTGGTAAGCACGTTCAAAAGCTTTAAGCGAACTAGTATTAATAATCTCATATTGTAAATTAAAAAAAAAAAAAAAAGAAGGAAGAGGAAAAACCAAAAAGGGGAAGAAGACAAAAGAAAAAGGAATTTAAAACGAAGAAAAGAGAAGAAAAAGGAAAAGAAGAAGAAAGGATAAGGATGGATGCGTCAGTTATAACCCTTCATTGGAAAGAAAAGTTGCCGACTTCTTTCTACTCATTTCTAAACTCAATTCTATGCTATTTTTCAGCTGCACATCGTGGAGAGGTTGAAGAAGAGTTCTAGGGCAATTTCGTACAAGGTTTTGGAAGATTTCATGGTAAAACTGAAGCTGAAACAGAAGCTTCATCTGTTGTCGCACAGCTTGAACCAGGTCTGGTGTTTGGTGAATATCGAGCTGAAGAGATTGAATTTCGAGCTGAAATTTTAAGGTTAGTAAGCTAACTCAATTTTGAACAACGTTTATGAAGGATGCTTGAGTTGAAATGGATTATAAATATGTAAACTTTTAGCTGGAAGTTACTGATACGAAATTTCTATGCAATCTAGAGCAGCGCAGAGAAAACTTGCAATATCTGATGAACCAGGACGAGTTAAGCTACGAAATTTGGAGGTAAGCTAGAAAACATGTTTTTCTACAAGTTCGTAGAAGAAAAGAAGTTCTAAATCTGGCTGGAAATATGATTTTGAATTGACAGAAGTGAGAATAAACAGGAAAGGAGGAAACTCTACTGTCAGGTGTCGTTTGGAAGCAAGTAACGCTGAGAATTGGAGCGTGAGTAGCGACACTGGTCTCGCTGGTCATGTAAAGAAGGATTTTCTCTCACAAATCTCGCTGGCTCTCGCTCAGTATCGCTCATCAGGTAGTCTCGCTGGTATCGCTCATGCTGGTGTCGCTAGTGCCCTGACCTGTTGTGTAATTTCGTTAGTAAACTCGCTAGTAAGGTGAAATCTCGTTGGTAATCTCGCTAGTGACATAGAATCTCGCTTATTATGTGTATTTTATGAAAGAAAGGGAGTCTCGGTGGTGAATCATGATTAGAGTTTAAGTATGCACGTTTAATGATCATGTAAAGGAAGTTTAAGGAAAACGTAACGTGAGAAATGTGTATTTATTTGCCAAGAAGAGCTCGGAAAGGCATATAATCCGCTCAGGGCCTAAGGACAAGTTGTGAGTGACACTTTTCTTTCT
Organism: Citrullus colocynthis; assembly: GCA_031780015.1. Lineage (NCBI taxonomy): Eukaryota > Viridiplantae > Streptophyta > Magnoliopsida > Cucurbitales > Cucurbitaceae > Citrullus > Citrullus colocynthis. The sequence continues at coordinate 429,433 of QLSR01000146.1, forward strand.
TTGAAAACGAATTTATTGAAAATGTTTAGTTTGGTTTTTCTTATGAAATATGGCTTTGAGATGAACTGTTTTCTTGAAAAGCATGATGTTTGATGATATTGTTCATAAGGCACGTTTTATACGTTTTCTATAAGACGTTGAATGGCATGTTGTGAAATGTTGTTTATCGTGATATACCTAATTTCATGAAAGATTTTCATGTGCACTATTTACGTATAATATTGGTTCCTAAAATGTTTTAGAGGAGGCTCAATGCTGAAGGACATGAAAAGGCATGTGAGTTTCCCCGAGACCCAGTACTGAAGGACATGGAGAAGGTACTTGGGCAACCTGCCATAGTCCTATGTGCACATAGAGGTTATATGCTGGTGCGTTGAGTTTTGCTCCGGATCGAGCCTTACTTGTTTTCGACGTCGGGTGCGTTGAGCCTTGCTCTGTCCTAACTATGGGAAAGTTTTGAGAACAAACTGTTTTTCGTATACGATCATTTTGGCATGAACATATGTGATTTGTTTACGTTGTTGAAATTATGATTTTACAGAAATGATTATTTGAATTACGTTTACATTTATGGTGTTATTATGATTTTAACATGCCTGTTTTTCGAACAAAAGATAGTTTTACAAAATTAGTCACTCACGGGGCTTTTAGCTCACGTTTTCCATGTTTTCTTTTCCTCCCAGTTAGCAAGGACGTTCCTGGTGCATTGCCTACTCCAACTCGCCCTGCTTCGAGTTTCCAAAAATAGTTTATTTTCTCGTTGTTGTATGTGTAAATAACTTAACACTGGTGGCATGTAGATTTAGTTGTTTATAAGTGGGTTATGAGAGAGTATGTTATAAAAGTGTACTATGTACAAGAAGGATTATATTATATTATGATCATCCGTTAATATGGCTGAATTCTATGAATGTATACGTATGAAATGTTTGTGCAAGCAGTTATGTAAGATGGGGCAATATGCGTCACAATAGGGGTGATGTATATTGTCTTCACATCTCCTTTCAGGTTAAGTAGGTAATCAGAGAGGGGGTGTGACATGAATTCTGCTTTTAAGTGGTCAGGCGGAGGGAAAACTCTTCTCTTCCGAGCTATTTGTCTCGATTGTCGTCCGGAGAGAACTCTGCTGTTACTTAGGAATTCTTTCAAGAGGTCCAACAATATTTTCGTCTTCAGGTTTGCCCTTTCATAGATGTTGCATTGCAATCGCTGACAAATCTGCATGATTGGAGGCTGAATTTTTGCCTTGCGTCCATCTCGCCTAATCGCGTGATTTCTAATTTTGATCCACCACTCTCGCCGCATATCAAGCATATCAATCTCCCGACAATCTCTCCAGATTCTTATTTGATTTTCTGCTGCTTTGTTGATATGCGTCCACGGTTAACTTTGGGTTCATGCGTTCAAGTATGTCAATGCATCCATGGGTTGCTAATGCATCAACCTACATTGAAGGTGTAAGCCTCACACTTAGCTTTGGAAGTTAACAATCTATAAAGAATGACTAAAGAAGATAACAAGTTGAAAGAAGTAAGTGAAGAGTGGCCGAGAGCTTTAAGGCATGCGTTGTTAAGTGTTGAAGGTGTGCCTATGCGTTGGTTGATTGAAGCAAGAGTTCATGAGAGTAAGCTTGGGTAATGGCTGAAAATAGTGAATAAATTGTGTAGTCGAGCCAAAGCTTGAAAGTTGAAGTGTTGGCTTATTGAAGGATGCGTCCAACTTGCTATGCGTTGATGAGGTTGTTGGACCAGCAGCTATGCGTTGGTGGAGATTCGGTAGGGAGATTGTGTTGCCATTGGTGAAGTATGCGTTCAACGATGCTATGATTCATACGCATGGTGCGATGCGTCCAAGCTAGCATCCAGACTTGCGATGCATCCAAGGTTGCTAAGCGTTCAAGCCAGTATCCAAGTATGTTATCGGTTGCGTTATTTTTTTTTTGGGGGGGAAATAAAATAAAATAAAATAAAATAAAAATAAAAGAGAAAGTGGAGATAAGTCGACAGTTTGTTTAAATGTGTTAAGCTAAGTTTTCAATCATTTTCTTCGTCTCCAAAGCTCCAATAAATCCCATATTTCAGCAGAGCGATGAAGAGAGGTAGAGGAATGAGTCCAGGGCAAATTCGTGTAGAATTCTAATCGATCTTGTGGTATAACTGGAGCTAGAACAGAAGGGGTTAATTGCTGTCATGCAATCTGAACAATGTTCGGTATTTGGAGAATAGCTTCCTGTGGAGATCGAGTTTAGGGCTGAGAATTTGAGGTTGGTAAGTTAACTAAATTCTTAGCAATTATTATCAACGGTGTTTGAACTGAATTTGAAGGGAAATATGTAAAGTTTATGGTGAAGTTGACTGATACATATTTGCTAAGCAATTTGGAGCGGCTCGAAGTTATTTTTAAACATCTATCAAATGAAGGGGAGTTATGTTCTACAATCCTGAGGTAAGCTAGAAAATACATTTCTTTACAAGTTTATAGAAGGGAAGAAGTTCTAAATTTGGCTGGAAATATGATTTGTAATAGATAGAAGTAAGAATAAAAGGGAAGGCAGAAGTTGTGGAATATAAGTATCTCTGAACTGCAAGTAACGCTAAGAGTTTAAGCGTGAAACGCGAGATGGGTAACGCAGGTGTTGCTAGAAGCATTGCGTCTCACAATTCTCGCTGGGTATCGCTGGGTCTCGCTGATCAGGTGAGTGTCGCTAGTCTTGCTCACCCTGGTATCGCTAGTGCCATGTAGTGTAGTCTAGTCTCGCTAGTGGTCTCGCTAGCAGAGTTGAATCTCTCTCATTAAGGTTTATTGATCAAATATGAATGGTTCAAGTTTGTTGGTTATGGAAAGGAACTTTAGGGAAGCCTAACCTGAGAAATGTGTATTTTAGGCGAGGAAGAGCTAGGAAAGGCGTATAATCCGCTCTGAGCCTAGGACAAATAGTGAGTGACACTTTTCTTCTTAAAAATGTTTTCATTGAGATGGTGTAGCTCGGATATTTTTTGATGATTTGAAAGCATGGTATTATGATTGAAACTTATGAGTTTTATCTGCATAGCTTGAATTTATGAAAAGTGTGCTGCTTATTGATTAATGAAGTTATGAAAAGCATGCTGACGATAGTATATGATTTTATGAAAGGTTTGGGAAGTGTGAAACTTATGAATTTATAATATGATGTTTTCAAAAAATGTTGAGTATTTGTAAAATCTTTGATATGGCACCTAAAGCCCAAGGACTTGGAAAAGGCCAATGGGTAGCCTGAGTATAGAAAAGGTACCAACGCTGAAGGACTTGAAGAAACCGAATGGTAACCTGGACATAGAATGGGACCCCAATGCTCAAGGACTCGGAGAAGGCATAAGGGCAGCCCGGGATAGGCTAATGGTAATTTAAATATAGAAATAGGACCCTGATAACTTGTAGAAATACAAGTTATAATAGCCTTTTTCTTAGATAAATAGAGATTAAATAGAAAAGTATGCGGCAGTGTATGTGATTTTTACTAATAAATCTTCCTTTACGTTAGACTCTTGTATTTTTATGAAGATAAATGATTTTACCACTTTTTAAGCCTAAAACGCATGTTTTAACGCAAGAATGCAAACGATGGGTTGATGACTTCTCAACGCAAGACTACGCGTTAGCAACCTACGCCGCGTTTACATCGGCAAATGATTCATGGACACATAGACGACCATTAATGCAAGGCGCTGAGAATCAAAGCAGAATCTTGAGAGATTGACGGATGATTGACGAACATGATTTGTGCCCAAAGTGGTGGATCTTAATTGACTCGAGAATCACGCAATCAGGCGAAATGGACGCATAGTATCAATCTCGCCGCCAATCAAGCAGATTTGCCATTGATTGCGAACGTATCATCTATGAAAGGGCAGCTCTGCGAGATGAGAAAGGGTTGTTGATTCTCGGAAGAACTCCATAAGTGACAGTAGAGTGTCTCCAGACTTCAACCGGAGACGAATAGCTCCAGAGAGAAGAGTCTTCCCTCCGCCGGACCACTTCACAGCATAGCCTCACGCTTCCATCCGGGCAACTCAAGACATTGACACCTTTCTCTGCTTTCTTTCTTATTGTTCTATCTTGATTTTAGATTTGTGTCAAGACATTGAGCTCATCTAAAGTTGTATTTCGTGTCATCAATATAATTATCTTCCATGTCTACTCATTTCTCAAAACTTTCCGCTTTTTACTTTCAAACCATGAATAACTAATCACTCTAGGGTCTAGGGTTGCGTTAGCATCTAACTAGGAACCACAGTGTAACTATTTTATCTTGTCAATTGCGAGCTTAATTTGATGCTTATGTCCATCTGACAAATCGATATAAGTAGTAATAATCAAACTGCTCGAGAGTGTAAGCGATTGTGGAACTCAATTGACAAGGGCCAAGTAGTATTGCCTGTCTATGGGGATAACCTTGGTTCTTGACACTCTCCTATGCGTTATAGACATATAACGCATAGCGGCTGACAACCGGGAAAAGAGTCGCAAGTATGAATAGAATACTACTGTGCGTTTTCGATGTTAGATGTTAATCAACCCGAACCCTTTCTTTATCCATTCATACACATCTTTAGCTGAACTTACTGTGTCGCATGCCTTTCCATCTTCCACATTTAATCTAGTGTACATATTATCGCTTTCTTTAGATCAAAAACAAACAATCTTCCCATTATTTCTTAGTTACCACTGCAACGCATGTAATTCACATAAATATTGAATCAACATGATCCCTGTGTTCGACCTTGGACTCACCGAGAAAACGTACTCCTTTACTTATACTTGGGTAAAGGATAGGGAAACTTGACAGATCACCAACGCATAGTAGTAAGACGCATAGCATGGTCAAAGCATGACATGTTGAACGCATAAATACATCATTTAACACTTTGCGTTAGCGTTAGGACAATTTACACACATACAAAATCCACCAACAACAAGTTTTTGGCGCCGTTGTCGGGGATTATTGCATTGATTTAATTATTTTCTTTGGATTATTGTGTTACAGGATTCCTCAGTCGACGGAGTATAGCAAGCTTCTCTTCTGTCAGAGGCTTCTAACAGTATATGAGTGAAGGGGACAACCCAACATTTGATACTGACCCAGAGATTGAGAGGACCTTCAGAAGAAGGATAAGACAAAATAAACAAAGAATGAGCAATCAAACTACAGAAGAAAATATGGATGCTCAAAATAATCAACCTCATGCTGGGGTTAGGCAGAACGCAAATGTGCAAGAGCACGCAAACAATGATACAAACCCAATCCTCTTCGCGCATGATAAAAATCGCCCAATGAGGGAGTATGCGTCGCCAAATCTATACAATTTCGCAATGGGAATTTTACAACCAACCATTGAGGGTAATGGAAGGTTTGAAACGAAACCAATAATGTTGCAGATGCTGCAAGTCGCAGGGAAGTTTGGGGGTGCAACGAGTGAAGACCCACATGCACACGTGAAAAGTTTCTTGGAAATTTGTAGTGCATTCCCTATGGCTGGAGTACTGCAAGATAGCATCAGACTGATGCTATTCCCATTTTCACTCAGAGATGAGGCAAGACAATGGGCATATTCATTTGAGCCTGGTGTGTAAGCACTGACTTGTAAAACCAAGTATTGGAGAGAGCAATGCGATTGAGGATATGCATTGCTAGAGGAAAAGTAGCCGAGAAGTAAAGCAAAATTTTGGTTAAGTGTTGGCAAAGACCATGCGTTGGTGAGTGTAGTGGGAGGTTGAATTATTTGAGAAACCATGTGTTATTGATTGAATTACGAAGGGTCTGAGTTGAAGCAGTCGCCGCATCGAAGAATAAGGGATCATTGACGGGGAAAGAAATATGCTTGAACCATGCGTTGAAGTCACCATGCACAGAAGACAGCCATGCATTGAAGTTACCATGCGTCGAACATATGCATGCGCTGAAGTCACATTGCGTCCAAGACAGAACGGTCTTGACGCGATGAAACTAGTGATGTGCATGAATATGTTGTATGCGTCGGAGGTAAGAGGCGCCGAGAACATTATGCGTTGAGAATGGTTAGTTGCTGAAGATGCTGGAGGAGAACATAGACATGAGTGCCTTGCGTCGAAGGAAAGACCAGCGCCAACCTACAGTGAAGGGTAAGTCGGCGTTATCATCTTGGTACTTGTGAGGGATAAGTCGGCAGTATATATATAGGTGAGTTTAATTATTTTCAGACATTTTGAGAACTTCAATCAGTTCCATCTTTCAGAGAAACCACCAGAGAAGGAAGAGGAAGGTGTTCTTATAGATTTTGGGTGAAATTCTACCTGTTTTGATGCTGAAATCCGAACTGGAACAGGAGACCGATTGCAGACGCATAGACTGAACAATGGTTGTTGTTTGGAGTAGAACGACTCAAGGAAGCCGAGTTTGGGGCTGCAATTTTGAGGTTAGTAAGTTAACATAATTCCTAACAAGTCTTATGAAGGATGGTTAAGCTGAAATTGAGGTTAGTCACATGAATATTAAGGTAAAAGCAGTAACTACAGAACTGTTATGCAATCCGGAGCAATGCGGAGTAATTTTGGCATAACTGGAGAACGAAAAAGAGTTAAGCCTTGAAATTTTGAGGTCAGCTGTGGAACTTAATTCTTTACAAGTTTGTAGAAGAGAAGAAGTCTTAATATGGGCTGGAAAGGCGTTTTTAGTAGGGATTAAGCAGAAACAGCAAAGTTGTAACAGTCAGCCTTGTTAAGAAAAAGATAAAATTCAAATGTTTGTATAATAGCAAAAGTGAGCTGCAGGCAAAGTGTTCTTTGAATTGAAGTCTAACAGAAGGGTAAGCAACAGCTAGTAGTAATAGCCTTAGTGTTTAAGGCTTGAGAATGAACTAATGGAAGTTTGACCGCATGATAAACTATAGGCATTGTGCATATGTTGAGTTGTTGTATATATTAAAGTGAATGGAAAAGAAGTATAACAAGGGAAAATATTTGTTTCAGGCCAAGAGGAGATAGGAAAGGCTTATAATCCATTCAAGGCCTAGAAAGAGTTGTGAGTGACACTTCTTTTACTTTTAAACGATTTTGTTGAACACGATAGTTCGGTTTTCCAATGAAATGTGAATTTGTGATTAAATGCGTTATGAGGCATACATTATGTTCTTAAAGCTATTGAAAAGCATGTTTATGAGATGTTATTGATATAATAATTCCCCTGTATTCTTATGAACGATTTGTATACGAACGGTTTGCATGAAATGCTGTTTCTAAAAAGGAAAATGTTTTAGAGGAGGCTCAATGCTAATAAGGCATGTGAGTTTCCCCGGGACCCAGAACTTGGGCAACTCGCCTATAAAATGTTTTAGAGGAGGCTCAATGCTAGCAAGGCATGTGAGTTTCCCCGGGACCCAGTACTCAAGGACATGAGAAGGTACTTGGGCAACTTGCCATATTCCTATGTGCACATAGAGGTTATATGCTGGTGCGTTGAGTCTTGCTCTGCATCGAGCCTTATATGTTTTCGACGTTGGGGTGTTGAGTTTTGATCCACTTCAACTAAGGGAAAAGTACTGCACTTAAACCGTTTTCTTATGATTTGCTGAGAATCATGTATGAAGTGATAAGGGCAATTAAGTTTGTTCTAACTAATGTATTTGAAGTGATTACATGTTTTATGTTTGATGTTGAACATAGTTTTACTATTGATGATTTCCCCTCCAAGTAGCAAAGACGTTTCTGGTGCTTTGCCTACTCCCACTCGCCCTGCTTAAGCTTCGAGACTCTGAATAATTCGACTTGTTGAAGTGTTAGTTGTATGTTAAACCTTAATTAGGTGGCATGTAGATATGTATGTACAATTACCAGGGGTTGAACTATGGGTTGTGCAAGGACATGTAAAAGAGTTGAGAAAATTCGTTTTTGGCTTGTATATACTTTCCTATATGTTATGTTTAAAATGTCTTAGAATGTGGAGATTACAATGTAAACAGTTTGGAAGGTGTGTAAAGGAATGGATGATATGCGTCACAAGAGGGGTGATGTATACTGTCCTCACATCTCCTTTCAGGTTGTGCAGGTAAGCTTGGGAGGGGGTGTGACAAGTTGGTAACAGAGCGAAAGAGTCTTGGGAATAGGACCATGCATTATAGTGTAGGAGCATGTAATGTTTAACCAATAGTAACATGGTGTTATCATATAGGAAAACATGCCACCTCGAAGCAGGCGAGTAAGGCAATCAGCAACCGGAACTCCTCAGGCTACTGGAGATCGAGGGAATATGTCAGAGGGTGAGTCTAGTCATCCCCGAGTTGAAGTTAATGTTGAAGAACATATATTTACCAGAATTGCAGAAAGATTGGCTGCAGGCATAGGATCAATACAATCAGATCCTGAAAAGAAGTATAGTATTGAAAGATTGAAGGCCTTAGGTGAGACTACTTTTGAAGGCTCTATAGACCCTGCTGAAGCAGAGTAATGGTTGAACTTACTGGAGAAATGTTATCAAGTAATGCAGTGCCCTGATGACAGGAAGGTGGAGTTAGCAGTATTTTTGCTCCAAAAAGGGGCAGAAGATTGGTGGAAGATGGTAGAAAGCAGAAAAGGAGACATGGAAGGAATAGACTGGAATGAGTTTAAAAAGGCATTCCAAGAGAAATATTGTCCAAGGTCATTCCGAGATGCCAAACGGAATGAGTTTTTGAGGTTGATACAAGGATCCATGTCAGTAGCAGAATATGAGAAGAAGTATACAGAGTTATCTAAATATGCCATGACAATTGTTGCAGATGAGCATGATAGATGCAAGAGATTCGAAGAAGGGTTACGAGAGGAGATACGTACTCCTGTAACTGCTAGTGCTGAATGGACAGATTTCTCTAAACTCGTAGAGGCAGCTATTCGAGTTGAAAGGAGTTTGATGGAAAAGAGAATGGAGCGTGAATCAGCAAGAGGTGGATGTGCAATTCCTTCCTTTAACACGACTCAGGGACAGTCTGGTAGGAGATTTGTATCAGGTGTAATTAGTGGAGGAAATTTCAAAGCTAGATCAAATGAACAAGGTAAAAGTACTTCCAAGAGTGGTTTTAGAGGAGGTACATGGAGACAAGGACCGAGGAATTTTAGTGGACCAACTCAGTCAGTGGAAGGCTCTCAAAGTGGACAACCTGGTGAGTCCACAGCTAGTTCCATGAAGAAACCGTTGTGTCCTACCTGCAGGAAACACCGCTGGGGACAATGTAAGAACAATGTCTGTTATCATTGTGGACAAAGGGGTCATTATAAACGAGAATGCCCCAAGTTGATGCAAGAAGTCAAAGCTGAACAGAGAACTAGTTCTATTACTGCTAATCAACCACAAAGACCTGCAGTAATTGTTGATGAAGGAACTAGTGGATCAAGACAAAAGCGAGCTACAGGTCGACCTAAACAGCAAGGGAAAGTCTTTGCTATGACTCAACAAGAAGCTGACGAGACTCCTAATGTGGTTACTGGTACAATTCCTATTTGTCATACTTCTGCTCATGTTTTGATAGATCCTGGTGCTACTCATTCTTTTGTTGCTAGAATGTTTACTGTAATATAGATTCTACATTAGAATCATTGTCTGAAGAACTATATATATATACTCCTGTTGGTGATGTGTTGGTGACTAATGGAATATATAGAGATTGTGTAGTTGAAATTAGTGGTGTAACCATGACAGCCAACTTAATTCCTTTGAATATTCAAGAGTTTGATGTTATATTGGGAATGGATTTCCTCTTTAAATATCGAGCTACCATAGATTGCTTCCAGAAGGAAGTTGTGTTTAAAGGAAGTGAGGGAACTAAAGTTACTTTTAGAGGAGACAGGAAAATACTGCCTACTTGTGTGATATCAGCAGTTAAGGCAAGGAAGTTGTTAAGCAAGGGTTGTTCAGCGTATCTTGCTTATGTGATTGATAACCAGGGTGGTAAGTTGAGACCAAAGGATATTCCAGTGGTTAATGAATTCCAGGATGTGTTTCCTGAGGAATTACCTGGTTTGCCGCCTGATAGAGAGATAGAATTTTCTATTGATCTGATTCCAGAAACCACACCAATTTCGCAAACTCCATATAGAATGGCACCAAAGGGATTGAAGGAATTGAAAGCACAGCTGCAGGAATTGATTGATAAGGGGTATGTACGACCCAGTGTGTCACCGTGGGGAGCACCTGTGTTGTTTGTCAAGAAGAAGGATGGCACACTTAGATTATGCATTGATTACCGCCAGTGTTGTTTTGGACTGACTAATGCTCCAGCAGTATTCATGGATCTTATGAATCGAATATTCCATCCATACCTTGATCAGTTTGTGGTAGTATTCATTGATGATATACTAGTATATTCTGAGAACAGGGAGAAGCATATGGAACACCTTCGAATAGTATTACAGACATTGCGTGCAAAAAGGTTGTATGCGAAATTCAGTAAATGTGAATTTTGGCTGGACCGTGTTATATTTTTAGGGCATGTGGTGTCAGCAGAAGGGGTAAGTGTAGATCCACAGAAGATCGAAGCGATAGTTGACTGGGAACGACCTACAAACATGACGGAAGTTCGTAGTTTTCTGGGATTAGCAGGTTATTATCGCCGATTCGTGGAAGGATTTTCGAAAATAGCATTACCCTTATCAAGTTTGACTAAAAAGGCACCAAATTTGAATGGACTAGTGAATGTGAACAGAGTTTTCAAAAGTTGAAGGAAAAACTAGTGACAGCACCAGTATTGTCATTGCCTACATTTGGAGTAGAGTTTGAAATTTATTGCGATGCGTCACGCCAGGGATTAGGTTGTGTACTTATGCAGAAAGGAAAAGTGATTGCCTATGCGTCAAGGCAATTAAAGAAACATGAGTGCAATTACCCGACGCATGATTTGGAGTTAGCAGCAGTTGTACTAGCTTTGAAAATCTGGAGGCACTACCTGTACGGAGAAAGATGTCGTATTTTAACTGATCATAAAAGCTTGAAGTATATCGTTAATCAGAAAGAATTGAATTTACGACAAAGAAGATGGATGGAATTGATTAAAGACTATGATTGCTCGATAGAATACCATCTCGGAAAGGCCAATGTTGTGGCCGACGCATTGAGTAGGAAATCGAGGCAAGCCAAGGTGTTGTTGAACAATGTTAACGCAGAATTGACAAAGGAATTTAGACGTTTGAATGCGTCTTTATCAGTAGACGAGTTAGGAGTTTTGTTTGCACATTTCCATTTGAGACCCACTTTGATAAAGGAAATTGTGAATAAACAAATGGAAGACGATGTACTTAGGAAAATAATGGAAGAAGTGAATCTTAAGAAAAGGATGGACTTCGATGTAAGAACTGATGGAGCTTTAATGAAACAAGGAAGGGTATGCGTTCGTAATGATGCGTTACTGAAAAATGCCATTCTAGAGGAAGCTCATAGTTCTGCATATGCAATGCATCCTAGTAGTACAAAGATGTATAGGACGTTGAGGGAATATTATTGGTGGCCAGGTATGAAACGGGAAATTGCTGAATATGTAGCAAGATGTTTAATATGTCATCAAGTTAAACCAGAAAGACAAAGACCTGGTGGACTTTTAAAACCGCTTCCTGTACCTGAGTGGAAATGAGAGCATATTACGATGGACTTCTTATTTGGTCTTCCTAAAACCCCAAATGGATATGATGGAATATGGGTGATAGTAGATAGACTTACTAAAACCGCACGATTCCTACCTGTTAAAGAGACTTTTACCTTGAATACATTGGCCAAACTATATGTTGATAGAGTAGTAAGTCAGTATGGAGCTCCCGTATCTATTGTTTCTGATAGAGATCCAAGGTTTACATCTAAGTTTTGGCCGAGTCTGCAACAAACGTTGGGAACTAAACTTAAGTTTAGTACAGCCTTCCATCCTCAAACAGATGGGCAATCAGAAAGAACGATTCAAACTTTAGAGGATATGTTGCGTGCCTATGCGTTGCAACTTAAAGGAAGCTGGAATACTCAGCTATCTTTAATGGAATTTACCTATAATAACAGCTACCATTCTAGTATTGGAATGGCACCTTATGTGGCGTTGTATGGCAGGCGATGCAGAACTCCCATATGTTGGGGTGAAGTAGGAGAGCGGAAGTTGATAGGACCAGAATTAGTCCAAACTACATCTGAGAACGTGAAATTCATAAAAGAAAGATTAAAAACTGCTCAAGATCGACAGAAGAGTTATGCTGATAAGAGACGCAGAGATTTAGAATTTGAAGTTGGTGACAAAGTTTTCTTGAAACTATCCCCTTGGAAAGGAATATTGAGATTTGGAAGAAAAGGAAAATTTATTGGACCTTATGAAATTTTGGAACGCATAGGACCTTCAGCCTACCGGCTAGCATTATCTATGGAGTTGTCTAAGGTACATGATGTATTTCATGTTTCTTTACTGAGGAAATATATTCCGAACCCCACTCATGTTTTAGAGGCTCAACCTATCCAAGTAAATGAAGATTTATCTTATGAAGAAGAACCTGTGCAAATTCTTGACCGCAAGGAACAAGTATTGAGAACAAAAACTATACCGCTTGTTAAGGTTCTATGGAGAAATCATCAAATAGAAGAAGCAACATGGGAAAGTGAAGATCAAATGAAAGTTAAATATCCTCACCTTTTCTTACAATGACCTTAGTTGAATTTCGAGGACGAAATTCTTAAAAAAGGGGTAAGGAATTGTAAGCACTGACTTGTAAAACCAAGTGTTGGGGAGAGCAATGCAATTGAGGATATGCATTGCTAGAGGAAAAGTAGCCGAGAAGTAGAGCAAAATTTTTGTTAAGTGTTGGCAAAGACCATGCGTTGGTGAGTGTAGTGGGAGGTTGAATTATTTGAGAAACCATGCGTTATTGATTGAATCACGAAGGGTGTGAGCTGAAGCAGTCGCCGCATCGAAGAATAAGGGATCATTGGCGGGGAAAGAAATATGCTTGAACCATGCATTGAAGTCACCATGCACCGAAGACAGCCATGCGTTGAAGTTACCATGTGTCAAAGATAGCCATGCGCTGAAGTCACATTGCGTCCAAGACAGAACGGTCTTGACGCGATGAAACTAGTGATGTGAATGAATATGTTGTATGCGTCGGAGGTAGGAGGCGTCGAGAACATTATGCGCTGAGAATGGTTAGTTGTTAAAGATGCTGGAGGAGAACATAGACATGAGTGCCTTGCGTCGAAGGAAAGACTAGCGCCAACCTACGGTGAGGGGTAAGTCGGCATTATCATCTTGGTACTTGTGAAGGATAAGTCGGCAGTATATATATTGGTGAGTTTAATTATTTTCAGACATTTCGAGAACTTAAGTCAGTTCCATCTTTCAGAGAAACCACCAGAGAAGGAAGAGGAAGGTGTTCTTATAGATTTTGGGCGAAATTCTACCTGTTTTGGTGCTGAAATCCGAACTGGAACAGGAGACCGATTGCAGACGTACAGACTGAACAGTGGTTGTTGTTTGGAGTAGAATGACTCAAGGAAGCCGAGTTTGGGGCTGAAATTTTGAGGTTAGTAAGTTAACATAATTCCTAACAAGTCTTATGAAGGATGGTTAAGCTAAAATTGAGGTTAATCACATTCCCATCGAGATTACTAGCGAAACTACCCAACAGGACACGATATTAACGACACCAGGATAAGCGAGACTAGCGTGATTTACCTGAGGAGTGATACCTAGCGAGACCCAGCGAGTTTTGTGAGACGGAAAGCCCCCTTGCGTTTCAGCGACACCCGTCTCGCTACCTCTACTTTATTTACTTAGCGATACCCGACAGCAAAGATCTCCTTCTTTTCCTTTTGTTCTTACTTCTATCTGTTAAAAGTCATATTTCCAGCCCAAACTAGCATTTCTTTTCTTCTACAAACTTGTAAAGAATTGAATTTCTCAAATTACCTCAAAATTTCAAGGCTTGACTCCCCTTTGTTCTCCAGCTATTGCAAAATTATTCCGCGTTGCTCCAGATTGCATAGCAATTCTGAAACCGTTGCTTTTACCTAAAATTTCACATATTTAACCTAAATTCAGCTTTACCATCCTTCGCAAGAATTGTTAAGAATTATGTTAACTCACTAACCTTAAAATTTCAGCCTTAGACTTGATCTCCTTGATTCGTTCTACTCCAAACATCAGACACTGTTCAGCCTGTGCGTCCACAAACAATGTTCTGTTCCAGCTTAGATTTCAACACCAAAACGAGTAGGCTTCTATCCAAAATCCACAAGAACACCTTTTTCTACCTTCCCTTGTAGTTCGTCTAAAAAATGGAACCGACTTAAGCTCTCGAAAATGTCTAAAAATGATAAAATATTTAATTCACTTACCTATATATATATATTGCCGACTTAACCCTCTTAGGCAGACTGGCGTGCAGGGTTCCCTTTCTTAATTCAACGCAAGGCACTCAAATGCAGCCTACCACCAACACCCTCAGCAGATAACCACCTTCAACGCATGGTGCCCTCAACATGTCCTACCTTCAACGCTTACAACTCAATCAATTATACCCATCTTCAATGCATGGGGACCTTAACGCATGGCAACCTTACCAACGGATGGTAGGTCAAATACATTTCTTTCCCCGCCAATGATCAACTTCTCCTCCAATGCAAGTGACTGCTTCAGCTCATAACAACTCTTCGTGATTTCACCTTCAACGCATGGCCACTCAAAGAAAAATGTTCACTCATGTCGATGCATCCATATGTTCTAACGCATCATCCTGCATTGAGCAAATGTCAACGCATCACAGGTTGCCAAAGCATAGTCCTGCGTTAAAAATCTATAGGTTGCTTGCGTTTCTGCGTTAAAACATGCGTTTTAGGCTAAAAAAGCTATAAAATAATTATCTTCATCAATTTACAAGAATAGAACGCATAGGAAGATTTATTAATAGAATTCAACACAAACTACCGCATGATTCTCTATTAATCTCAATTTTTCTAAGAGAAAGGCTGTAATAACTTGTATTTCTACAAATTATCACACCCCCAAACTTAGAGAGATGCTTGTCCTCAAGCGTAACTTCTATCTAAGAAACTTCAATCAACCTTAACATTTTCTCAACGCATTGACTAGTCTCTCAGAATGCTATACTCAATCAGCTACCCGTTAGTTATATTACTTCTCTACCTCTATCTTCTTTTCTTTGGAAGTCTAATTTGTATGCGGCAAGCTTTCTTTTCAAAATTCTTTACTCATTATTCACAAAGATGAAGATATAAAGTTCTTTTTTCTTTCATTTGTTTTATTATTTATAAGTTAAGTAACCATGCATCGATTAGGGTTACCCACCTTCGTTCTGACATACCAACTATGGGGTGCATGGAGGCAGCCAACTACGAGCAAGTGCCCTTCTCGACTAAACTCTTATCATAGTTCAGTTTCCTCACTAGACATTGGAGTTTGTTATTTGTCTATGCGTCGCTGATTACAATTATCCACCTTCGTTTTGACATACCAACTATGGGATGCATGAAGGCAGCCAACTACGAACAGGTGTCGTTTTCAGCTAAACTCTTAACAAGATAAGTGTATTAGTCTTGTCAGTGGAGTTTTGCGTTAAACAAATTTATTTATTTATTTTTCTTTTTTTAGAAATAAGTTCCTCATATTTTTTTTTACAGTTCATACCTCTTCTACCCACAAACTTGAGAGTAGCAAGGTCCTCATTGCTTAAATTGTAAACAAAGATTATGTTGAAAAATTTTGTAAAAGAGGTTTGATTTGGCAGCTTGCATGCATTGCAAAGTAGGTTTGCATTTCTAAGGAATAGTATGCAGACGCATTGAAAGTAATCTAACTTAAGAGTGTACAAAAAGTATAAGCATGATTATTATCATAGTGACTAACTTTTCAACGCAAAGGTAAAAGTTGGGAATAATTAAATGTACTCATAATGAATTTAGAACACGGGGAAACGCAAAGAGGAAATTAGAAATTCAATGCGGTGAAGAAATTATAAAGTATGACTAATGAACGCATACAATAAAATGCATGATTGATGATTGTAGAGTTTTCAGTTGAAAGTATATGTTGGAAGTTAAGTATTATGCGTTTGAAAAAATACAACTCTAATTGCACCCCTAATCTTAACTTGATAAACACAGAGATCGTTTATCGATGAACACATGCACGGATGACAGAGTATGCGGTGAAATCAAATAATTTGCATGGAAGCTCGACGCCTAATTTCATGCTTATCTAATTTACACTACTCCTAAAACTGAATTCAAAGAATGAAAAATAAATACTAAAAACAAATTACGAATAAAAGAAAGGAAGCAAGAGTAAAAGAAAGTAGAACGCATAGGAAGATTTACTCAATAGAATTCAACACAAACTACTGCATGATTCTCTATCTAATCTCTATTTTTCTAAGAAAAAGGCTGTAATAACTTGTATTTCTACAAGTTATCACCATTCATGAGTAACTAACTCTCTTGAGGGTTTCGGGTTGTGTTATCATCTAAACAAGAACCATAGTTTTGATTGTTCCATCTTGTTGATTGTATTTTAATCTAATGCTTATGTCCATCTAGCTAATCGATATAAGTAGTAATAATCAAACTGCTCGAGAGAGTAAGTGATTGTTGGTAACTTGTAGAAATACAAGTTAGTATTATCTTTCTCGTAGAAAAATAGAGTTTAAATAGAGAATCATGTGGTAGTTGGTGTTAAATTCTATTGATAAATCTTCCTATGCGTTCTACTCTTGTAAATTGATGGAGATAATTGTTTTAAAGCTTTTTGAATCTAAAACGCATGCTTTAATGCAGGAACGCGAGCAACACAGATGGATGCGTTGGCAACCCTTTCACGCAGGTGGATGCGCTGGCATACTTGAACGCGGGAACCCAAGTTATCCATGGACGCATGTCAACCAAAAAACGCAAGGAGTAGAGAATCAGATAAGAATCTTGAGAGATTGTCGGGAGATTGATATGCTTGATATGCGGCAAGAGTGGTGGATCTAAATTAAACTGAAAATCACGCGATTATGCGAGATGGACGCAAGGCAAAAATTCAACCTACAATCATACAGATTTGCCAGTGATTGCAATGCAGCACTATAAAAGGGCAAACCTGAAGGCTAAAAGGTTGTTAAACCTCTCGGAAGAATTCGTAAGTGACAGAAGAGTTCTCTCCAGACAAATAGCTCGAGAGAAAAGAGTGTTCCCTCTGCCTGACCACTTCATAGCATGCGCATGCAATGCTGAAGTACAAAACTTGTTACTGCGTTTATTGATTATAATTAAGCTTCCTATGCGCTTATCATTCTATGTGTCTTTCTTATGCTCAATATTATGCGTTTATTATCTGTCAAGTTTTCCTATCCTTTACCCAAGTATAAGCAAAGGACTAGGTTTTCTCGGTGAGTCCGAGGTCGAACACAGGGATTCTGTTGATTCTATGTTTAAGTGGATTATATGTGGTGTAGGGGTGACCAAGAATAATTTGCGAGAGATGTTTGTTTCTAATCTAAAGAAAGCAATAACATGTACACTAAACTAAAATGTGGAAGATGAAAAAGCATGCGACACAGCGAAGTCAGCTAGGTGAATTTGATGAATGGGTAAAAACAGGGTTCGGGTTGGATAACATCTAACATCAGAAACGCATGGTGATAGTCTATTATACTTGTGACTCTTCTCCCAGTTGTCAGCTGCTTTATGTTATATGTCTATAATGCATAGGAGAGTGTTAAGTGCCAAGGTTGTTCCTATGTCTAGGCAACACTACTTAGCCTTGTCAATTGATTTCCATAATCACTTACTCTCTCGAGCAGTCTGATTATTACTACTTATATCGATTAGCTAAATGGACATAAGCATCGGATTATGATTACAATTGACAAGATCCAATAGTTACAGTATGGTTCTTATTTAGATGCTAACGTAACCCTTAACCCTTGATGGATTAGTTACTCATGGATTCAAAATAAAAAGCAGAAATTGTAGAGAAATGAGTAGACATGGAAGAAATATAGATTGATGAATGGATTACAACTTTAGATAGCTCAATGTCTTGACACAAATCTAAAATCAAACTAGAAAACAAGATAGAAAGCAGGAAAAGGGCGTCAATGTCTTGAGTCGCTGGAATGGAAGCGTGAGGATCTGCTGTGAAGTGGTCAGGCGGAGGGAAGACTCCTCTCTCGAGCTATTCGTCTTCGGTTGTGTTCTGGAGAGAACTCTGCTGTCACTTAGGATTTCTTCCAAGAATGAACAACAACCTTTCATCTTGCAGAGCTACCTTTTTATAGATGATGCATTCGCAATCAATGGTAAATCTGCTTGATTGGTGGCGAGATTGATATCATGCGTCCATCTCGCCTGATTGCGTAATTTTCGGGTCAATTAAGATCCACCACTTTAGCCATAGATCCTGTTTGTTAATGATCCGACAATCTCTCAAGATTCTGATCTGATTGTCCGCTGCCTTGCATTGATGGTTGTTTATGCGTCCATGGATAGTTTGGCCGATGTCGACGCGTCATAGGTTGCTAACGCATAGTCTTGCATTGAGTAGTTGTTAATGCATCTTCAAGTTGTTCGCGTTTCGTTCAGATCATGCGTCCATGACGAACAGATTGTTAACGTGTAGTCCTGCGTTAAGAAGTCATCAATGCATCGTTTGCATTCCTGCGTTAAAACATGCGTTTTAGGCTCAAAAAGTGGTAAAATCAGTATCTTCATAAATACAAGAGTATAACGTAAAGGAAGATTTATTAATAAAAATCAACATAAACTACCGCATGCATCTCTATTTATTCTTTATTTATCTAAGAAAAAGGCTATCATAACTTGTATTTCTACAAGTTATCACATAACTCACCCTACCATCCCGGTGAGCTCAAGACATTGAGAAGTCATTCCATGCTTTCTATCTTTTTCTTACTTATGTTTTAGTTTATTAACAAGACATTGTATTTTCTAAAACATTTATCCCGTTCATCAATCTATACATCTTCCATGGCTATTCATTTCTTATCATTTTTCATTTGCTGTTTATCATCCATGAGTAACTAACTCTCTTAAGGGTCATGGGTTGCGTAATCATCTAAATAAGAACCATAGAAGACTATTCCATCATGTCAATTGTACTTTTAATCTAATGCGTATGTCCATCTAGCTAATCGATATAAGTAGTAATAATCAAACTGCTTGAGAGAGTAAGTGATTGGAACTCAGTTGACAAGGCTAAGAAGTGTTTCCTAGACATAGGAATAACTTTGGCACTTAACACTGTAACACCCTACTTCTTGAACCTAAGTACTTAAAGGGCTTGTAAGAAAAAGAAGTGAGACAAGAGAAGTGGTATTGGATCACAAGCTTGTGGAGTTGGCCGAGAAATTGTTGCCAAAATAGGAATAAGCATGCGTTGAACTTAAAGGAAAGAGAGGTTTTAAGTATTGGGTTAAGTATAAGCTATAGATATGTTTGGAAGTTTTCATTGAGTGATTTCCGGATCTGAAAGGAAATCTAAGTTTCGGAAAGAAGGATAAAATGCATAAGGTGAAATCAAGGAATGATGCTATTGTAATTTAAGGTAAACGCATGACTTCCATCAAGGGAGATTTTGTTGAGTCTTGGATAATTTAGAGGGTTGAGAAGTAAGTCTAAAGGAAGGAAGCCGAAGATGGACGTGTGCTATATTTATCATTGAGAAAATGGCTAAGTATAAGGAAGAGGTTGGAAGCATAACCTTGGAATACAACTCAAGAACGCATAGAGGGACAATCAAGAGATCCTTAAGGATGGAAGGAAGGTCATGGACGCATAGCAAAGTAGACATAAATGCATGGAATACAAACGCATAAAGGAAGGTCTTGAGGTAATTTTGGCTAAGTAACAGAGTAACAAGCATAGTCAGATGTTATCACTCAAGAGAAGGGCTTGTAGCTAAGACATGGACATAAGGAAAGAAGTGACAAACGCATGGTAGTATGCGATTAAGGCACAGATGCATGATAGTATGCGAGGGAGAAACCTGGTCAAATGTAGGAAGGTCGAAAGGAAGAGAGAGAATGGAGAAGCTAAACCTTAAAAAGAGAATTAAATTGATGCATAAGGGCATTAAGTTGGATGCATGATTCGTATCTCGAAATGAGTCAAACGCATAAGATGAGTTTATAAAGGTTATGTGGTTTCATTTAGACTTAACACTTTATAAGGAGTAGGTGTCGGGTTGCATGTCGGATGTGTCATTGTTGCAGTGTAGATCTGAAGTGCAAAACTTGTTGCTGCGTTTATCTATTATTATTAAGATTCCTATGCGTTTAACATACTATGTGTTGAACATGCTTAATGTTATGCGTTTATGATCTGTCAAGTTTTCATATTCTTAACCCAAGTATAAGCAAAGAAATAGGTATACTCGGTGAGTCCGAGGTCGAACACAGAGATTATGCTGATTTTATAATTCGTTGGATTATTAAAATTGGAGTGGTAACCAAAAATAGTTGATAAGGATGCGTCTAACTAAAGAAAGCGATAACATGTACACTAGATTAAAATATGGTAAATGGTAAGGTATGCGACACAATAATGTCACACCCCCTCCCAGATTCCCTTCCTAACCTAGAAGTGGGTGCGACCTACACACACTCGTTTCCATATATCTTGAAACATAAGTCAATACTAGATCAATTATACAAAGCTTTATGCTAGTGAAACATCATAAGTTAAACATAATCTCTTAATTTAGATTTCTCAACTCATAATTTATCATAACAGGTACTTGTTCTAGACACTGTACAAAACCCACTCTCACTATGCTACAAGGATCATGTATGACAAAGACATGTAGATAAACTGAGTATTTACAACTATCCCAGAGAACTGATGCAAAGTAAGCCCAGACGAGGACCTTCTGTAGGCTAGGCGTCCCAGACACGCTCGCTACCTGAAACGAAGAAACAATAAAAAGAAAGCGTGAGCCTAAAGCCCAGTGAGTGACTAAGTTATCCAATTACAATTAAATCCTTGAATTAATACTGATCATAATAACTACTATATATTTTATAAGTACAGATTTCTAGGTCACCTATGCTGTTAAACAAAAATAACACAATTATCTTTCCAAAGAGGTAGCGGAGCAAAGCTCAACGCACTCAACCTCATGAACCAATTCCCATTATTCATATATTCAAATGCCTTCACACTTCGTCTCTCGGCGTTTCAACCCTCAAGTGCTTTCTCATGTTGTCCCTCAGCACTGAGTTCCATATCAATTCACTGCTCAAGTGCCTTCACTCGTGGTCCCTCAGCACCGAGCTATCAGGTATTGGTTTTCCATATGCCTTCTCACAAGGTCCCTCGGCATTAGAATCTATTTCAATTAATTTCTCAAGTGCCTTCACTCATGGTCCCTCAGCACTGTGTATTATATATCGTATCTGTAAGCTCCGTACTTGCCCTTGTGAGAAGGCAAGTTAAGAAGAGACTAAGAGTTGGGCGCTAAGTAGGAAAAGTTGGCCGGATGGTGTGGGAGCAAATGGCTAAGTATTGGCCATAAGTTGGTGGCACGATGCGTTGGTGAAAGTAAGTTGGTGTGCGCAGAGGTGAAGGAAGGCCATTAGGCGTTAAAGGCCACTCTGGGTCGGAAGCCACAATGCGTTGAACACTACCATGCGTTGAAAGCGGGTATGCATTGGTGCATAAAAGAATGGCCTAGAGGACCATGCGTTCGTCCGCTATCCGGTGATAAGGTGTCGGGAATTGTGACACACAAAATCGAGGCTATGCGCTGCTGAAGCCAAGCATAGAAGGTATGCATTAATGAGATCAATATGTAGAGATGAAATGGAGATTAAGTCGGTGATATATATATATAGGCGAACTGAGTATTCAATTATTTTGATTATGTTTCAGAGCTCGAGTTGATCCCATTTCAAAGCTAAACAACGGAGGGAGGTGGACGAAGGTGTTTATGTTAGTTTGATGAGGATTTCTAGTCAATTTCGTGGAGGAAACTTGAGTTGGAGCGGAGAATTCAGATGGTGTTACTTAATCTGAGTATCACTCGGTGCTGGGGGAAGAACAAACTGTGGAAGCTGTGGTTAGGGTCGAAATTTTGAGGTTAGTAAGTTAACTTGATTTCTAGCAATTTTCATGAAGGATACATGAGCTGAATTTGAGTAAATGTGTGTTAAACTCCAGGTAGAAGAGAGTGAAGCTGAGTTGCAGGAGGATTAGGGCAACACGGGGTTGCTTAAGAATATCTCTCAAGCGAAGAGGACTTTCCTTATGAGACTTTGAGGTAAGATAAAAGACTTAGGTCTTTACCAGCTGTAGAAGGAAGGAAGTTCTGAATTTGGCTAGACTGTGATGTTTAGTAGGTTAAAGGTAGAAGTAGAAGGAAAGAAGGAAAATTGTGTCGCTACGACAGTAGTATCGCTGAAAGAGCGGGAGACTGAGCAGCGAAGCAGTGTCGCTGGTAACGCAAAAGGGGCGTTGCCTCTCACAACTCTCGCTGAAGTCTCGCTGGGTATCGCTCCGCAGGTAATCTCGCTAGTCTCGTTCAATCGGGTATCGCTAATACAGCGTCCTAAAGTGTGGTTTCGCTGGTAAACTCGCCAAGAGATGTGGAGTGTCGCTAATTGTGAATGTTTTGGGAAAAAGAGAGTTCGGTGATGAAACGAGTATAGAGTCTAATTATGTATACTAAATAGGTATAGAAAGGAAGTTTAAGGAAAAACCTAACGTGAGAAATGTGTATTTACAGGCCAGGAAGAGCTCGGGAAGGTGTATAACCCACTCAGAGCCAAGACAAGTTGTGAGTGATTATTTGTTAATATATCAAATACTCTTAGCCAGTTTTAATGATAACGGGTATGTGAAATCTGTCATATGGAGTAGTTATGGATTGCTTGTGTTGTACTTTAAGAATTTAAGAATGCGTATGATATCAGTGCTGAGGGACCATGTGTGAGAGCACTTGAATAATTGGTGGATGTGGATTCCAATGCTCAGGGACAATGTGTGAAGGCATGTGGATATCCAAGGCATGTAATAGCTCAGTGCTGAGGGATCGCAGGTGAAGGTACTTGAGCAGTGTATTGAGAGGGAACCCAGTGCTGATCGAATTAAATGCGAAGGCACATGGGAACTCCGTTCTGATAAAACTCAATGCTAAGGGACAGTATGTGAAGGCATTTAAGGGATTATATATCGAGGGAAGGAGTGTGGAAGTATTCGTACATGAATGTGATGAGAAGTGATACACGAAGTTGGGTGCGTAGAGCATCGCTCCGCCATAGCTAAGAAAGAATAATTGTACTATTAGTGTTCTATAGCATGAGTTAGCTTGAATTTCTGGTTATATAGACATATGATATTTTGATGTTTCATGCCAATTTGTATTCAAGTAGTGTAACAATAATTATGAACATTTTAAGTTTATCACTCACTGGGCATTAGGCTCACGCGTTTCTTTTGTTTGTTCGTTTCAGGTAGCGAGCGTGTCCGGGACGCCTAACCTATAGAAGATCCTCGTCTGGGCTTATTTTGGACCAGTCCTTGGGATAGTTGTAAATACCCCATATATGTAAATGCTTTATTTTGGTCAAACATGTTTCTTAGGATTGTAGGGGTTTTGTTTCTGAATGTATACAGAAAACACTCATCCTAAACCATTGGGTTAGTTTATGGAATAATATGGCATATAAATAAGATTGCATGAGCATAAGTTGATTGTTCTCTAGTTACTTTAGAATACAGGTGTGTGCTGGTTCACACTCATTTCCCGAGTAGTAAGGGTAGTCTGGGAGGAGGGTGTGACAGTATCCCCATATGGCTTCACATATTGTCCCTCGGCCGTGGGTTGCATTTTGATAACACGCATACAGGATTCCATATGACATACTAGTTTTCACTCGCACAATGTTAAAAATAATTCTTATATGAAATAGAAGGTCACTCACGATTTGTCTTAGGCCCCAAGCGGATTATATGCCTTTCCGAGCTCTCCTTGGCCTGTAAAAACACATTTCTCAAGTTAGGTTTTCTTTCAACTCCCTTTCCATAATCATTAAGTATGCATATTTATATACCATTCTTACTTCATCACCGAGACTCTCTCTTTCCAAAATATTCATAACTAGCGATACTCTATGTCACTAGCGAGATTACCAGCGCAATCACAGCACAGGATTCTTCACTAGCGAGACCGGAATGAACAAAACTAGCGAGATTACCTTAAGGAGCGACACCCAGTGAGACTTCAGCGAGAGTTGTGAGACGCAAAGCCCTTTGCGTTATCAGCGACACCCGTTCCGCTGCTCACTCTCTAGCTTTAGCAATACTACTGTCCTAACGACACCTGATGACCACTGCTTTCTTCCTTCCTTTCTAACTCTTTCTTTATCCTACTAAAAACCATATTACAGCCAAATTCAGAACTTCCTCTCTTCTACAATCTTGTAAAGAAGTGAGCTTTCTAACTTACCTCAAAATTTCAGACCATAACTCATCCTCATTTGAGAACTATTCTCAAATGACTTCGACTGCTTTGAATCGTTTAGCAATTCAACTTCGATTACTTCCTCCTAAAAATTAACATATTTTTGCTTGGATTTAGCTTAAACATCCTTCATGGAAGTTGCTAAGAATTAAATTAACTTACTAACTTCAAAATTTCAGTCCTAGCTTCAACTAACTCAGCTCACTCTTCTTCAAATACCAAATGGTGTCCAGATTTGTCAACAACAATCAAGCTTCTGGTTCCAGCTTCAAAGTCACCATGAAGATGATCTGGTTTCTACTTGAATTCAATATAAAAATGTTGCAATGCAATGCAGATCTGAAGTGCAAAACTTGTTACTGTGTCTATCTATTATTATTAAGCTTCCTATGCGTTTAACATACTATGCGTCTTACTTATGCTTAATGCTATACGTTCGTGATTTGTCAAGTTTTCCTATTCTTTACCCAAAGCAAAGGAGTAGGTTTTCTCGGTGAGTCCGAGGTCAAACACAGGGATTATGTTGATTCTTTATTTAAGTGGATTATATGCGTTGTAGTGATAACCAAGAATAATTTGAGAGAGGTGTTTGTTTCTAATCTAAAGAAAGTGATAACATGTACACTAAACTAAAATGTGGAAGATGAAAAGGCATGCGACACAGCAAAGTCAGCTAGGTGAACTTAATGAATGGGTAAAAACAGGGTTAGGGTTAGTTAACATCTAACATCAGAAACGCATGGTGATAGTCTATTCATACTTGGGACTCTTCTCCTGGTTGTCAGCCACTATGTGTTATATGTTTATAATGCATAGGAGAGTGTTAAGTGCCAAGGTTGTTCCTATGTCTAGGCAACAGTACTTAGCCTTGTCAATTGAGTTCCACAATCACTTACCCTCTCGAACACTCTGATTATTACTACTTATATCGATTAGCTAGATGGACATAAGCATCGGATTAAGATTACAATTGACAAGATCCAATAGTTACACTATGGTTCTTATTTAGATGCTAACGCAACCCTTAACCCGTGATAGATTAGTTACTCATGGATTCAAAGTAAAAAGCGAACAATGTAGAGAAATGAGTAGACATGGAAGAAATATAGATTGATGAACGGAATACAACTTTAGATAGCTCAATGTCTTGACACAAATCTAAAATCAAACTAGAAAAAACAAGATAGAAAGCAGGAAAAAGGCGTCAATATCTTGAGTCGTCGGAATGGAAGCTTGAGGATCTGCTGTGAAGTGGTCAAGCGGAGGGAAGACTCTTCTCTTTCGAGCTATCCATCTCCGGTTGTGTTCTGGAGAGAACTCTGCTGTCACTTAGGAATTCTTCTGAGAATGAACAACCCTTTCTCATCTTACAGGACTGCCCTTTTATAGATGTTGCAGTTGCAATCAATGGCAGATCTGCTTGATTGGTGGCAAAATTGATATCATGCATCCATCTCGCCTAATTGCGTAATTCTCGGGTTAATTTAGATCCACCACTTTAGCCACAGATTATGTATGTCAATCTTCCGACAATCTCTCAAGATTCTGATCTTATTTTTTGCTCTTTGCGTTTTTGGTAATTATGCGTTCATGGAGAAGTTTGGCGGATGTCAACGCGTCATCGGTTGCTAACGCACAGTCTTGCTTTAAGAGGTAGTCAACTCATCGTTTGCATTCCTACGTTGAAACATGCGTTTTAGGCTCAAAAAGTGGTAAAATTATTATCTTCATAAAAATACAAGAGTAGAATGTGTAAGAAGATTTATTAGTAGAATTTAACTTAAACTATCGCATGTTTCTCTATTTATTCTCTATCTTTCTAAGAAAAGGGCTATAATAACTTGTATTTCTACAAGTTATCACACCCCCAAACTTAGATAAATGCTTGTCCTCAAGCATAACTTCTATCTAAGAAACTTCAATCATCCCAAACGTTTTATCAACGCATTGACTAGTCTCTCAGAATGCTATACTCAATCAGCTACCCATCAGTTATATTACTTCTCTACCTCTATATTCTTTTCTTCAGAACAGGTCTAATTTGTATGCGGCAAGCTTTCTTTTCAAAATTCTTTACTCATTATTCACAAAATTTTTGTTTCTTCTTTTAACATTGAGTCTGAAAAGATGAAGATATAAAGTTCCTTTTTCTTTCATTTGTTTTATTGTTTATAAGTAACCATGCGTCGAGTAGGATTATCCACCTTCGTTCTGACATACCAAGCATGGGGTGTAAGCACTGGCTTATAATGCTAAGTGTTGGGACAAGGTAAGTGAAATGTGCCGATGCGTTGTTCGAGAAAAGTGGCCGAGAGTGAAAGAGTTAAGCATGGGCCAAGACTATGCGTTGGTGAAAACAAATAGGAGTATTGTTCTTTTGAGTGACAATGCGTTGAAGGTGAAAATCACGAAGAGTTATGAGCTGAAGCAGTCACTTGCGTTGGAAAAGGAATTTATCATTGGCGGGGAAGGAAGTGTTTTGAACAACTATGCGTTGGTGAAGTTGCATGCGTTAAGGTCTCCATGCGTTGGAGACGGGCATAATTGATTGAGTTGTATGCGTTGAAGGTAGGAAGCATTGAGGACACCATGCGTTGAGGGTGGCCGTCTGCTAAAGGCGTTAATGGTAGGCTGCGTTAAATGCCTTACCTTGAATTGAGAAGGGAAACCCCGCGTGCCAGCCTGCATAAGAGAGTTAAGTCGGCAATATATATAGGTAAGTAAATTGAATATTTTATCATTTTTAGACATTTTTGAGAGCTTAAGTCGGTTCCATTTTTCAAACGAACTACAAGTGAAGGTAGAAGAAGGTGTTCTTGTGGATTTCGGGTAGAATTTTACTCGTTTTGATATCGAAATCTAAGCTGTAATAGCACGTTATTAGCGGACGCACAAGCTGGACAGTATTAGATGATTGGAGTGAAACGAATCAAGGAGATCGAGTCTAAGGCTGAAATTTTAAGGTTAGTAAGTTAACTCAATTCTAAACAACGTTTATGAAGGATGTTAGAGTTGAAAAGGAATAGAAACATGTAAACTTTTAGCTGGAAGTGACTGATAAGGAATTTTTGTGCAATCTGTAGTAGTATGGAGGAATCTAGCAATATCTGACGAACAAGGACAAGTTAAGCTACGAAAATTTGAGGTAAGCTAGAAAACATATTACTCTACAAGTTTGTAGAAGGAAGGAAGTTCTAAATTTGGCTGGAAATATGATTTGTAACAGATAGAAGTGAGAATAAGAGGGAAGGCAGAAGCTGTGGAAGATAAGTATCGCTGGACTGCAAGTAACGCTAAGAGTTTAAGCGTGAGAAGCGAGACGGGTAATGCAGGTGTTGCTAGAAGCCTTGCTTGCGTCTCACGATTCTCGCTCGATCTCGCTGATCAGGTGAGTGTCGCTAGTCTTGCTCACCCTGGTATCGCTAGTGGCGTGCAGTGTAGTCCAGTCTCGCTAGTGGTCTCGCTAGTAGAGTTGAATCTCGCTCAATAAAATTTATTGATCAAATATGAATGGTTAAAGTTTGTTGGGTATGGAAAGGAAGTTTAGGGAAGCTTAACCCAAGAAATGTGTATTTTCAGGCCAAGAGGAGATAGGAAAGGCGTATAATCCATTCAAGGCCTAGAAAAGAGTTGTGAGTGACACTTCTTTTCTTGTTTCAACAATTCTATTGTACATGTCAGTTTGGTTTTTCTTATTTATTGATGTTTTTGCTAAACGATATTGAAAAGTAGATTTATGGATTGATATTGATTTATGAAATGCCCTATTTTCTTTTGAAAGATTTGACTATGAGCTGTTTTGTACAAAGTATTGTATTAAACTAAAGGAAAAATGTTTTAGAGGAGGCTCAATGCTGAAGGACATGAGAAGGCATGTGAGTTTCCCCGGGACCCAGTACTGAAGGACATGGAGAAGGTACTTGGGCAACCCTCTATGTTCCTATGTGCACATAGAGGGTATATGCTGATGCGTTGAGTTTTTCTCCGCATCGAGCCTTAATGTTTTTGACGTTGGGGCGTTGAGTTTTGCTCTGCCTCAACTAAGGAAAAGTGTTGTAACTGTACTATTTTACTTACGAATTGTTGAAAAACCATGTATGATTCGATAAGGGCATTTAAACGTGATTTAATCAATGAAAATGTGATGAATTCTATGTTTTACTCATGTTATCAGAATTTGTTTAAATCCTGTTGATTTTTGAACTAAAAGAATTTATTTAAAATTAGTCATTCACTGAGCTATTAGCTTATTTTTTTCAAGTTTTTCTTTCCCCTCCAGGTAGCAAGGACGTTCCTGGTGCTTTGCCTACTCCAACTCGCCCTGCTTAAGCTTCGAGTTTCCAGAAAATTGTCCTGTTTTGCAAAATTGCTTGTATGTAAATAATTTTCCTAGACGTTATGGTTGATATATATTAAGTAGTGTTATGTATGTTGTAAACAGTATAAGACAAGTGTGTTAGTGGATAGTATGCATCATAAAAGGGTGATGTATGCTGTCTTCACATCTCTTCTCGGGTTGCGTAGAGTAGCCTGGGAGGGGTGTGACAATTTGGTATCCGAACAAAAGAGTCTTGGCAATAGGATCATGCATTGTAATGTAGAAACATGTAAATGTTTAGCCAAAAGTAATAATGTGTTGTCATATAGGAAACATGCCACCTCGAAGCAGGCGAGCGAGGCAATCAGCAACCGAAGCTCCTTAAGCTAGTAGAGACCTTGGAGATATGTCTGAGGGTGAATCTAGTCATCCTCAAGTTGGGGTCAATGTCGAGGAACATATATTTACTAAAATTGCTGAAAGATTGGCTGCAAGCATTGGATCAGTGGAATCAGATCGAGAAAAGAAATAGAGTATAGAAAGATTGAAGGCATTAGGTGCCACTACTTTTGAAGGCACTGTTAATCCTACAGAAGCAGAGGCATGGTTGAATCTACTTGAGAAATGCTATCGTGTGATAAGATGCCCTAATGATAGAAAGGTGGAATTGGTAGTGTTTTTGCTCCAAAAAGAGCAGAAGATTGGTGGAGAATTGTAGAGAGCAGGAAAGACGATACAGGAGAAATAGGCTGGAATGAGTTTAAGAAGGCATTCCAAGAGAAATATTGTCCAAGATCACTCCGAGATGCCAAACGGAATGAGTTACTGAGGTTAGTACAAGGATTAATGTCGGTGGCGGAAATACAAAAAGAAATATACTGAATTGTCCAAATATGCCACGGCTATTGTTGCTGATGAGGTTGACAGATGCAATAGATTTGAAGAAGGTTTACGGGAGGAAATACGTACTCCTGTGACTGTTAGTGCTGAATGGGCAGACTTCTCCAAATTAGTAGAGTTCGCAATGTGAGTTGAAAGAAGTTTGATGGAAAAAGGGACGGAACGTGAATTAGCTGGAGGTAGACGGACAATCCACACTTCTAGTACCACTCAAGGACAGTCAGGTAGGAGGTTTGTACCAAGTGTTTTTAGCGGAGGAAATTTCAAGACCAGATCAAGTGGACAGGGTACTTCCAAGGGAGGTACTGGAGGAGGTACACGGAAACAAGAACCAAGGAGTTCTACTGGTCCAGCTCAAACAGTGGAAGGTTCTCGAAGTGGACAACCTGGAGAGTCCACAGCTAGTTCCACGAGGAAACCGTTATGTCCCACCTGCGGGAAGCATCATTGGGGACAGTGTAAGCGCAACGTATGTTATCATTGTGGAGAATGTCCTCATTTGATGCAAGAATTTAAAGCTGAACAGAGAACTGGTTCTTTTACAGCTAGTCAACCACAACGACCTGCAGGAATTATTGATGAGGGAACTAGTGGATCAAGACAGAAGGGAGCTACAGGGCGACCAAGACAGCAGGAAAGGTCTTTGCTATGACTCAGCAAGAGGCTGATGATGCTCCTAATGTGGTTACTGGTACACTCTCTATCTGTCATACTTCTGCTCATGTTTTAATAGACCCTAGCGCCACCCATTCTTTTATTGCTAGAATGTTTGCTGTGAATATAAATAATGCATTAGAATCTTTGCCTGAGGAACTGTTTGTATATACCCCTATTGGTGATGTCTTTGTGGCTAGTAAGGTGTATAAAGATTGTGTGATTGAAATTGATGGTGTGACTATGATAGCCAACTTGATACCCTTAGATATTCAGGAGTTTGATGTGATATTGGGAATGGATTTCTTATCCAAATATCGAGCCACTGTGGATTGTTTCCAGAAGGAAGTCGTGTTTAGAGGATTCGAAGGAAAAGAAGTTGTTTTCAAAGGGGACAGGAAATTCCTTCCTACTTGTGTGATATCTGCAGTTAAAGCTAGGAAGTTGTTAAGCAAGGGTTGTTTAGCATACCTTGCTTACATGGTTGATACACAAGCTGGTAAGTTAAGACCAGAAGATATTCCTGTGGTAAATGAGTTTCTTGATGTGTTCCCTGAGGAGCTGCCAGGGTTATCACCTGATAGAGAAGTGGAGTTTATTATTGATCTAATTCCTGGAACAACACCCATTTCGCAGGCACCATACTGTATGGCACCATCAGAACTGAAAAAGTTGAAGGTGCAGTTACAGGAACTAATAGATAAGGGGTATATTAGACCGAGTGTATCTCTGTGGGGTGCACCGGTGTTATTCGTGAAGAACAAGGAAGGTACTATGAGACTGTGCATTGACTATCGCCAGTTAAACAAGGTTACTATACGCAACAAATATCCCTTGCCTCGTATTGATGATTTTGTGGATCAGCTTAGAGAGGCATCAGTGTTCTCAAAGATAGACCTAAGATTTGGATATCATCAATTGAAGGTCAGAGAGACAGATGTACCGAAGACAGCTTTTAGAACGAGGTATGGACACTATGAATTCCTCGTGATGCCTTTTGGTCTGACAAATGCCCCAACAATGTTCATGGACTTGATGAATGTCACACCCCCTCCCTGATTACCTACTTAACCTGAAAGGAGATGTGAAGACAATATACATCACCCCTCTTGTGACGCATATTGTCCCATCTTACATAACTTCCTCTATAAACATTCCATATATATACATTCATAGAATCCAACCATATTGACGCATGATCATAATATAACATTCCTTCCTGTACAGAGTACACTTTTATAACATGCTCTCTCATAACTCACTTGTAAACAACTAAATCTACATGCCACCAGTTCTAAGTTATTTACACGTACAACAACAAAAAAATAAACTGTTTCTAGAAACTCGAAGCTTAAGCAGGGTGAGTTGGAGTAGGCAAAGCACCAGGAACGTCCTTGCTACCTGGAGGGGAAAGAAAACTTGAAAACATAAGCCAATAGCTCAGTGAGTGACTAATTTAATAAAACTAATTTTGTATAAAAACCTTTAAGCTTTAAACAATTTCTGGCATCACGAGTAAAACATAAAATCATATCATTTCCATTGATTAAATCACGTTTTAATGCCCTTATAAAATCATATGTGGTTTTTAAACCATTCGCAAGTAAAACAGTACGGTTACGAATTCTGCCTAAAATCTACAAAAACATCTTCCTCTACCTTCTCTTGTTTCTTGTCTGAAAAATGGAACGGACTCAAGCTCTCGAAAATGTCTAAAAATGATAAAATATTCAATCTATTCACCTATATATATACTACCGACTTAACCCTCTCAAGCACCCTTATATATGTTGCCGACTTACCCCTCATCCACAGGCTGACGCGGGGTTCTCCTTTCGACGCAAGGCACTCGTCGAAATCCTCCTCCAATGCCTTCAGCAACTATCCACACCCAACGTATGGCGCCCTCAACGCCTCCTACTTTCGACTCATACAACTTCGTCATTCACACCACTATTTTCGTCGCATCGAGACCACTCTGTCTTCGACGCAAAGTGACTTCAGCGCAGCAAAATGACTTCAGCACATAGCCTTACCAATGCATGGTGGTTCAAGCACATTTCTTCCCAGCCAATGATCACTTATCCTCCAAAGCGGGTAGCTACTTCAGCTCACAACCCTTCATGATTCCATCGGCCACGCATGGCCACTCAAAGAGTTCAACTTCCTCTTCATTCACCAAAGCATAGTCTTGGCCAACACTTAGCCAAAATTTTGCTCTCATTCTCGGCTACTTTTCCTCTAACAATGCATGGTCACATTTCACTTGTTTGTCACAACAGTTAGGATTAAACGTCAGTGCTTACAATGAATAAGATTTTCCATCCTTACTTGGGTCAGTTTGTGATTGTATTTATTGATGAATTATAGTGTATTCTAGAAGTAAGGAAGAACATGCAGGACATTTTAGAATTGTATCACAGACTTTGAGAGAAAAGAGATTGTATAAAAAATTTAGCAAATGCGAGTTTTGGCAGGAATGGGTAATGTTTCTAGGTCATATTGTTATTGTGCAGAAGTTGGAGTAGATCCTGAAAAGACCGAGACAATTATCAGATGGGAACAGCCATGGACAGTAACAGAGGTTCGTAGTTTTCTGGGACTCGCAGGTTATTATTGGCGCCTTGTACAGGGTTTTTCCAAGATAGCATTACCATTGACTTGTTTGACTAAGAAAGGAATTAAATTTGAATGGAATGAAGAATGTGAGCAAAGTTTCCAAGAGTTAAAGAAGAGACTAGTGACAGCACCTATTTTAGCACTTCCAGAGAAAGGAAAGGAGTTCAAGGTGTATTGTGATTGTCACACCCTCTCTCTGATTACCTACTTAACCTGAAAGGAGATGTGAAGACAATACACATCACCCCTCTTGTGACGCATATTGTCCCATCTTACATAACTTCCTGTATAAACATTCCATACATATACATTCATAGAATCCAGCCATATTAACGCATGATCATAATATAACATTCCTTCCTGTACAGAGTACACTTTTATAACATGCTCTCATAACTCACTTGTAAACAACTAAATCTACATGCCACCAGTGCTAGGTTATTTACACGTACAACAACGAGAAAATAAACTGTTTCTGGAAACACGAAGCTTAAGTAGAGCGAGTTGGAGTAGGCAAAGCACCAGGAACGTCCTTGCTACTTGGAGGGGAAAGAAAACTTGAAAACATAAGCCAATAGCTTAGTGACTGACTAATTTAATAAAACTAATTTTGTATAAAAACCTTTAACCTTTAAACAATTTCTGGCATCATGAGTAAAACATAGAATCATATCATTTCCATTGATTAAATCACGTCTTGATGCCCTTATAAAATCATATGTGGTTTTTAAACCATTCGCAAGTAAAACAGTACGGTTACGATACTTTTCCTTAGTTGAGACGGAGCAAAACTCAACGCCCCAACGTTGAAAACAAGTAAGGCTCGATGCGGAGCAAAACTCAACGCACCAGCATATAACCTCTATGTGCACATAGGAACATGGCGCCTTGCCCAAGTACCTTTTCCATGTCCATCAGTACTCAGTCCCAGGGAAACTTACATGCCTTCTCAACGTCCCTCAGCATTGAGCCTCCTCTAAAACATTTTCCTTTAGTTTATTACAAAACTTTATACAAAACCATTCATAGTCAAATCTTCCATGAGAAAACAGGGCATTTATAAATCATTATCAATCCATAAATCTGGTTTTCAATATCGTTTAGTAATACATCAACAAATAAGGAAAACCAATCTGACTTATACGAAAGAATTATGAAAACAAGAAAAGAAGTGTCACTCACAACTCTTTTCTAGGCCTTGAATATATTATACGCCTTTCCTATCTCCGCTTGGCCTGAAAATACACATTTCTTGGGTTAGGCTTTTTCCTAAAATTCCTTTCCATAACCAACAAACCTTAACCATTCATATATGATCAAAATAACCTTAATGAGCGAGTTTTAACTCTACTAGCGAGGCCACTGGTGATACCAGGGTGAGCAAGACTAGCAATACTCACTTGATCAGTGAGATCCAGCGAGACTCAGCGAAAATTGTGAGACGCAAGACTTCTAGCAATACCTGCGTTACCCGTCTCGCTTCTCACGCTTAAACTTTTAGCGTTAATTGCAGTCCAGCGATACTTATCTTCCACAGCTTCTGCCTTCTCTCTTTTCCTTATGGTTCTTCACTGCTATCGATTAAAAGTTATAATTCCAGCCAAAATTAGAACTTATTTCCTTCTACAAACTTGTAGCAAAATATGTCTTCTAGCTTACCTCAAAATTTCGTAGCTTAACTCGTCCTCGTTCGTCAGATATTGCATGATTTCTCCACACTACTATAGATTGCACAGAAATTCCTTATCAGTCACTTCCAGCTGAAAGTTTACATGTTTCTAATCCATTTCAACTCAAACATCCTTCATAAAAGTTATTCAGAATTGAGTTAACTTACTAACCTTAAAATTTAAGCCTTAGGCTCGATCTTTTCGATTTGTTTTACTCCAAACATTCGATACTGTTCGGCTTATGCATCCGCTAATGTCGTGCAGTTCCAGCTTAGATTTTGATATCAAAACGAGTAAAATTCTATCTGAAATCCACAAGAACACCTTCTTCTTCTTTCCTTATAGTTTATTTGAGAAATGGAACCAACTTAAGTTCTTGAAAATGTCTAAAAATGATTAATTATTCAAGCTTCTCACCTATATATATATTGCCGACTTAACTTTCTGGTGCAGGCTGGCGCGCGGGGTTTCCCTTCTTAATTCAAGGTAAGGCGTTCAACGTAGCCTACCCTCAACGCCCTTAGCAAATGGCCACCCTCAACGCCTCCGACTTTTGACGCATACAACTAAGTCATTCACACCACTATCTTCGTCGCATCGAGACCACTCTGTCTTCCACGCAAGGTGACTTCAACGCAACAAAGTGACTTCAGCGCCTGGCCTTACCAACGCATGGTGGTTCAAGCATATTTCTTCCCCCGCCAATAATCACTTATCCTCCAAAGCGGGTAGCTACTTCAGCTCACAACCCTTCGTGATTCCATCAGCAATGCATGGCCACTCAAAGAGTTTAACTTTCCTCTTCATTCACCAACGCATAGTCTTGGCCAACACTTAGCCAAAATTTTGCTCTCATTCTCGACTACTTCTCCTCTAACAACGCATAGTCACATTTCAATTGCCTTGCCCCAAGACTTAGTAATAGGAACGAATGCTTACAGTGATGCCTCTAGTCAAGGGTTAGGTTGTGTACTGATGCAAGAAGGTAAAGTTATAGCTTATGCCTCTAGGCAGTTGAGGCGATATGAAGTTAATTACCCTACCCACGACTTGGAACTGGCAGCAGTGGTGTTGGCACTAAAGATGTGGTGGCATTATTTGTTTAGAGAGAAGTGCCATATCTATACGGATCACAAAAGTTTGAAATACATCTTTAAACAGAAAGAACTTAACATGAGACAAAGGAGATGGTTGGAACTGATCAAGAATTACGATTGCACTATAAATTATCATCCAAGGAAAGCAAATGTTGTAGCTGATGCATTGAGTAGGAAATCGACACAAGCCAAGACTTCATCTTAATGCAGAATTGACAAAGGAGTTAAAGAGTTCAAATGCATCCTTATCGGTACACAAGTTAGGAGGTTTGCTTGCACACTTCCAGGTGAGGCCCACTCTGATGGGCGAGATTGTTAATTAATAGATGGAAGACTCTGTACTCAAAAAGATAGTGGAAGAAGTGAATCTCAAACAAGGACAGATTTTGATATAAGAGACGATGGAGCTTTAATGAAACAAGGAAGATTGTGTGTCCCAAATGACTTGACATTGAAAAATGCTATTCTAGAGGAAGCTCATAATTCTGCATATGCAATGCATCCAGGTAGTACAAAGATGTACAAGACTTTGAGAGAATATTATTGGTGGCCAGGAATGAAACGGGAAATCGCAGAATGTGTGACAAAATGTTTGATTTGTCAGCAGGTTAAGGCAGAAAGACAAAGACCTGGTGGACTTTTAAAACCATTTCCCGTACCTGAGTGGAAATGGGAACATATCACTATGGACTTCTTATTTGGTCTTCCTAAAACTCCAAATGGTTATGATGGGATATGGGTGATAGTTGACAGATTTACTAAAACTGCCCGATTCTTGCGAGTTAAAGTGACTTTTACTTTAGATAAACTGGCCAAACTGTATGTTGACAGGATAGTAAGTCAGTATGGAGCTCCTGTGTCTATTATTTCTGAT
The DNA here is from genome assembly GCA_031780015.1 of Citrullus colocynthis. Classification (NCBI taxonomy): domain Eukaryota; kingdom Viridiplantae; phylum Streptophyta; class Magnoliopsida; order Cucurbitales; family Cucurbitaceae; genus Citrullus; species Citrullus colocynthis. The sequence goes on from QLSR01000146.1 coordinate 466,050, forward strand.
AGAGACCCGAGGCTTACATCTAAGTTTTGGCCAAGTTTACAGCAAACATTGGGAACGAAAGTCAAGTTTAGTACAACTTTTCATCCTCAAACTGATGGACAATCAGAAAGAACGATTCAGACTCTAGAGGATATGTTGCGTGCTTGTGTACTACAATTTAAGGGAAGCTGGGATACTCATCTGTCTTTGATGGAGTTTGCATATAATAATAGTTAACATTCTAGTATTAGAATGGCGCCCTAAGAGGCATTGTATGGCAGACGTTGCAGAACTCCTATATGTTGGGATGAAGTAGGAGAAAGGAAGTTAATGGGACCAAAGTTAGTCCAAACTACATTAGAAAACGTAAAATTCATAAGAGAAAGGTTGAAGACTGCACAGGATCGGCAGAAAAGCTACGCTGATAATAGGCGTCGAGATTTAGAATTTGAAGTTGGTGATAAAGTCTTCTTGAAGTTATCTCCCTGGAAAGGAATTTTGAGGTTTGGAAAGAAGGGAAAGTTGAGTCCAAGATATATTGGACCTTATGAGATTTTGGAATGCATAGGATCGTTGGCTTATTGATTAGCATTACCTATGGAGTTGTCCAAAATACATGACGTATTCCATGTTTCTCTACTAAGGAAGTACATTCCAGATCCTACACATGTTTTGGAGGCTCAACCTATTCAGGTAAATGAAGATTTATCTTATGAAGAGGAACCTGTGCAAATTCATGATCGAAAGGAACAAGTGTTGAGAACAAAAACGATACCGCTGGTTAAAGTTTTGTGGAGGAACCATCAAATAGAAGAAGCGACATGGGAAAGTGAAGATCAAATGAAGGCTAAATATCCCCACCTTTTCTTACACTGGACTTACTTGAATTTCGAGGACGAAATTCTTAAAAAGGGGGTAGTAAATTGTAAGCACTGGCTTATAATGCTAAGTGTTGGGACGAGGCAAGTGAAATGTGGCCATGCATTGTTAGAGAAAAGTGGCCGAGAGTGAAAGAGTTAAGCATGGGCCAAAACTATGCGTTGGTGAAAACAAAGAGAAGTATTGTTCTCTTGAGTGACCATGCGTTGAAGGTGAAAATCACGAAGAGTTATAAGCTGAAGCAATCACTTGCGTTGGAAGAGGAATTTATCATTGGCGGGGAAGGAAGTGTTTTGAACAACTATGCGTTGGTGAGGTTGCATGCGCTAAGGTCTCCATGCGTTGGAGACGGGCATAACTGATTGAGTTGTATGCGTTGAAGGTAGGAGGTGTTGAGGACACCATGCGTTAATGGTGGTCGTCTGTTAAGGGCTTTGATGGTGGGCTGCGTTGAACGCCTTACCTTGAATTGAGAAGGCAATTGAAATGTGACCATGCGTTGTTAGAGGAGAAGTAGCCGAGAATGAGAGCAAAACTTTGGCTAAGTGTTGGCCAAAACTATGCGTTGGTGAATGAAGAGGAAAGTTGAACTCTTTTAGTGGCCATGCGTTGCTGATGGAATCACGAAAGGTTGTGAGCTGAAGTAGCTACCCACGTTGGAGGATAAGTGATTATTGGTGGGGGAAGAAATATGCTTGAACCACCATGCGTTGGTAAGGCCAGGCGCTGAAGTCACTTTGTTGAGCTGAAGTCACCTTGCGTCGAAGATAGTGGTCTCGATGCGACGAAGATAGTGGTGTGAATGACTGAGTTGTATGCATCAAAAGTAGGAGGCGTTGAGGGTGGCCGTTTGCTTAGGGCGTTAAGGGTAGGTTGCATTGAACGCCTTACCTTGAATTAAGAAGGGAAACCCCGCGTGCCAGCCTGCACCAGAAAGTTAAGTCGGCAATATATATATATAGGTGAGAAGCTTGAATAATTAATAATTTTTAGACATTTTCGAGAACTTAAGTCGGTTCCATTTCTCAGATAAACTACAAGGAAAGAAGAAAAAGGTGTTCTTGGGGATTTTGGATAGAATTTTACTCGTTTTGATATTGAAATCTAAGCTGAAACAACATGATATTAGCGGATGCATAAGCCGGACAGTATCGGATGTTTGGAGTAAAACAAATCGAAGAGATCGAGCCTAAGACTAAAATTTTAAGGTTAGTAAGTTAACTCAATTCTGAATAACTTTTATGAAGGATGTTTGAGTTGAAATGGATTAGAAACATGTAAACTTTCAGCTGGAAGTGACTGATAAGGAATTTCTGTGCAATCTATAGTAGTGTGGAGAAATCTAGCAATATTTGACGAACGAGGACGAGTTAAGCTACGAATATTTGAGTAAGCTAGAAGACATATTTTGCTACAAGTTTGTAGAAGGAAAGAAGTTCTAATTTTGGCTGGAATTATAACTTTTAATCGATAGTAGTGAAGAACCAGAAGGAAAAGAGGGAAGGCAGAAGCTATGGAAGATAAGTATTGCTGGATTGCAAGTAACGCTAAAAGTTTAAGCGTGAGAAGCGAGACGGGTAACGCAGGTATTGCTAGAAGCCTTGCGTCTCACAATTCTTGCTGAGTCTCGCTAATCAAGTGAGTATTGCTAGTCTTGCTCACCCTTGTATCGCTAGTGGCGTGTAGTGTAATCTAGTCTCGCTAGTGGCCTCGCTAGTAGAGTTAAAACTCGCTCATTAAGGTTATTTTGATCATATATGAATGGTTAAGGTTTGTTGGTTATGGAAAGGAAGTTTAGGAAAAAGCCTAACCAAAGAAATGTGTATTTTCAGGCCAAGCGGAGATAGGAAAGGCGTATAATCCATTCAAGGCCTAGAAAAGAGTTGTGAGTGACACTTCTTTTCTTGTTTTCATAATTCTTTCATATAAGTCAGATTGGTTTTCCTTATATGTTGATGTATTACTAAACGATATTGAAAAGCAGATTTATGGATTGATAATGATTTATAAATGCCCTGTTTTCTCATGGAAGATTTGACTATGAACGGTTTTGTATAAAGTTTTGTAATAAACTAAAGGAAAATGTTTTAGAGGAGGCTCAATGCTGAGGGACGTTGAGAAGGCATGTAAGTTTCCCTGGGACTGAGTACTGATGGACATGGAAAAGGTACTTGGGCAAGGCGCCATGTTCCTATGTGCACATAGAGGTTATATGCTGGTGCGTTGAGTTTTGCTCCGCATCGAGCCTTACTTGTTTTCAACGTTGGGGCGTTGAGTTTTGCTCCGTCTCAACTAAGGAAAAGTATCGTAACCGTACTGTTTTACTTGCGAATGGTTTAGAAACCACATATGATTTTATAAGGGCATCAAGACGTGATTTAATCAATGGAAATGATATGATTCTATGTTTTACTCATGATGCCAGAAATTGTTTAAAGGTTAAAGGTTTTTATACAAAATTAGTTTTATTAAATTAGTCAGTCACTAAGCTATTGGCTTATATTTTCAAGTTTTCTTTCCCCTCCAAGTAGCAAGGACGTTCCTGGTGCTTTGCCTACTCCAACTCGCTCTACTTAAGCTTCGTGTTTCCAGAAACAGTTTATTTTCTCGTTGTTGTACGTGTAAATAACCTAGCACTGGTGGCATGTAGATTTAGTTGTTTACAAGTGAGTTATGAAAGCATGTTATAAAAGTGTACTCTGTACAGGAAGGAATGTTATATTATGATCATGCGTTAATATGGCTGGATTCTATGAATGTATATGTATGGAATGTTTATACATGAAGTTATGTAAGATGGGACAATATGCGTCACAAGAGGGGTGATGTATATTGTCTTCACATCTTCTTTCAGGTTAAGTAGGTAATCAGAGAGGGGGTGTGACAGATAGTATGCGTCAGAAAAGGGGTGATGTATGGTGTCTTCACATCTCTTCTCGGGTTGGGTAGAGTAGCCTGTGAGGGGGTGTGACATGGGGTGCATGGAGGCAGCCAACTATGAGCAAGTGCCTTTTTCGACTAAACTCTTATCTAAGTTCGGTTTCCTAACTAGACATTGGAGATTGTTATTTTATCTATGCATTGCTGATTACGATTACCCACATGAAGGCGGCCAACTACGGCCAGGTGTTGTTTTCAGCTAAACTCTTAACAAGATGAATATATTAGTCTTGTTAGAGGAGTTTTGCATTTAAAAGTTTTTTTTTTTTTTAGAGAAATAAGTTCCTCATATTTTTATCTTTGACAATTCAAACCTCTTCCACCCCCAAACTTGAGAGTAACAAGGTCCTCATTGCTTAAATTATAAACAAAGATGATGTTGCAAAATTTTGTAAAAGAGGTTTGAATTGGCCGCTTGCATACATGCAAAGTAGGTTTGCGTTTCTAAGGAATAGTATGCAGATGCATTGAAAGTAATCTCACTTAAGTGTGCAAAAAGTGTAAGTATGAGGATCATCACAGTGACTAACTTCTCAACACAAAGATAAAAGTTGGGAATACTTATATATGTACTTAGAATGAATTTACAACAAGGGACAATGCAAAGAGGTAATTAGAAACTCAGTGCGATGGAGAAAATTTCATTCTATTAATTCTTTTCCACAAACGCATACATTTTATTGAAGATAAATACAAGGAAAGTTGTAAAGAAGATACAACTCTGACTACACCACTAAATTTTAACTATCCGACTTGTCTTCATCAGATTTGCGTTTCTGCTCAGGTGTAGGGAGTTGAGGCATTGGGAAAACAAGCGGATGTTGTAGGCGTTCAGGAATGTTAGGGGGCAGGACTTCCGGTCGAATAGAAAACAGTTGATGAATATAATTCAATGTGAAGTGAAACTGCTCCGTCTGCCGGCGTGCTAACATATTCATTGAATGCATCATTGGACGCAAGATTGATTGTTGCAGGTATGTTTGCACTTCTCCCAGTCAAGGTCGAGTTGGGCTTCTTGAGGTTGAGGCTGCGATTGTGGTTGAGGATGGTTTGGCTGGGGGCGAGAGGTTGATGGAGTTTCATAAAACGTAGGGGATGATGGACACATAGTGGTTGCGCACAAAATCTCCATAGTGTGAGTCATCAACTCTTATTGAAGAGGTTGGGGAGATAGGATTTGTGAAAGGTTGATGTTGCTAGGGTTTTGGGCGATGCGCCTTAGGAGGAGGTGGAGTTGGTTCTCTTCTGGTTGTTGGAAGTGGAGGTGAAGGACTTGAGGAAGGGAGGGTCTAATGGTGGCATCAAGACTTGCTTCAGTCTTGCATTTCTGTTTGGATGACTTTCTCTTCTTCTGCATTTGCGGCTGCGGGGGCGACTATTGTTGTGCATGCAATGCTAAAATACAAACTTGTTACTGCATTTATTTTAATTAAGTTTCCTATGCGTTTCACAGACTATGCGTTTTACTTATGCTTAATGTTATGCGTTTGTGATATGTCAAGTTTTCCTATCCTTTACCCAAGTATAAGCAAAGGACTAGGTTGTCTCGGTGAGTCCGAGGTCGAACACAGGGATTACGTTGATTCTATATTTAAGTGGATTATATGCGTTGTAGTGGTAACCAAGAATAATTCGTGAGAGATTTTTGTTTCTAATCTAAAGAAAGCGATAAGATGTACACTAAACTAAAATGTGGAAGATGAAAAGGCATGCAACATAGCAAAGTCAGCTAGGTGAATTTAATGAATGGGTAAAAACAGGGCTCGGGTTTGTTAGCATCTAACATTAGAAACGCTTGGTGATAGTCTATTCATACTTGTGACTTATCTCCCGTTTGTCAGCCGCTATGCGTTATATGTCTATAATGCATAGGAGAGTGTTAAGTGCCAAGGTTGTTCTTATGTCTAGGCAACACTACTTAGCCTTGTCAATTGAGTTCCACAATCACTTACCCTCTAGAGCAGTCTGATTATTACTACTTATATCGATTAGCTAGATGGACATAAGCATCGAATTAAGATTACAATTGACAAGATCCAACAGTTACAATATGGTTCTTATTTAGATGCTAATGCAACCCTTAACCCTTGATAGATTAGTTACTCATGGATTCAAAGTAAAAAGCGGAAAGTGTAGAGAAATGAGTAGACATGAAAGAAATATAGATTGATGAACGGAATACAACTTTAGATAGCTCAATGTCTTGACACAAATCTAAAATCAAACTAGAAAAACAAGATAGAAAGCAGGAAAAGGGCGTCAATGTCTTAAGTCGCCGGAACGGAAGCGTGAGGATCTGCTGTGAAGTGGTCAAGCGGAGGGAAGACTCTTCTCTCTCGAGCTATTCATCTCTGGTTGTGTTCTGGAGAGAACTCTGTTGTCACTTAGGAATTCCTCCGAGAATGAACAACTCTTTCTCATCTTGCAGGACTACCCTTTTATAGATGTTGCGGTCGCAATCAATGACAGATCTACTTGATTGGTAGCGAAATTGATATCATGAGTCCATCTCGCCTAATTGTGTAATTCTCGAGTCAATTTAGATCCACCACTATAGCCACAGATTATGCATGTCAATCTTCCAACAATCTCTCAAGATTATGATCTGATTTTCTGCGCCTTGTGTCTTTTGTCTTTATGCGTTCAAGGAGGAGTTTGGTGGATATCAACGCGTCATAGGTTGCTAACGCACAGTCTTGCATTAGGAGGTAGTCAACTCATTGTTTGCATTCCTGCGTTGAAACATGCGTTTTAGGCTCAAAAAGTGGTAAAATTATTTTCTTCATGAAAATACAAGAATAGAACGCGTAGGAAGATTTATTAGTAGAATTTAGCTGAAACTACCGCATGCTTCTCTATTTAATCTCTATTTTTCTAAGAAAAAGGTTATAATAACTTGTATTTCTACAAGTTATCAGTGACACTTTAGTTGACTGAGTGGGTTGATGAGGTCTTTTGATGGCCTTAGCAGGCTCTGGCAGATGTTGCGATCCTCTCATCAACCGACGCAGAGTCTTATGGGCGATTATTGTAAGCACCTCATTGGTAAGCACGTTCAAATGCTTTAAGCGAATTAGTATTAATAATTTTATATTGTAAAAAAAAAAAGAAAAGAAAAAAAGAGAGGAAAAACCAGAAACGGGAAGAAGACAAAAGAAAAAGGAAATTAAAAGAAGAAAAGAGAAGAAAAAGAAAAAGAGAAGAAAGGATAAGGTTGGGAAGTCGGTTTTTAACTTTTCATTGGATATAAAATCTTGCCGACTTCATTCTACTCATTTCGAAACGAAATTTTATGCTATTTTTCAGCTGCATGTCGTGGGGAGGTTGAAGAAGAGTTCTAGGGCAATTTCGTGCAAGGTTTTGGAAGATTTCATGGTAAAACTGAAGCTGAAACAGAAGCTTCATCTGCTGTCGCGCAGCTCAAACCAGGTCTGGTGTTTGGTGAATATCAAGCTGAAAAGATTGAATTTCGGGTTAAAATTTTAAGGTTAGTAATTTAACTCAATTTTGAACAACTTTTATGAAGGATGCTTGAGTTGAAATGGATTAGAAACATGTAAACTTTTCGCTGGAAGTTATTGATACGAAATTTCTATGCAATCTGGAGCAGTGCGGAGAAAACTTGCAATATCTGACGAACCAGGACTTGTTAAGCCACGAAATTTTGAGGTAAGCTAGAAAACATGTTTCTCTACAAGTTTGTAGAAGGAAAGAAATTCTAAATCTGGCAGGAAATATGACTTTGAATTGATAGAAGTGAGAACAAACAGGAAAGGAGGAAACTCTGCTGTCGGGTGCCGTTGGGAAGCAGGTAACCTAAGAATTGGAGCGGGAGTAGTGACACTGGTGTCGCTGGTCGTGTAAAGGAGGATTTTCTCTCACAAATATCACTGGTTCTCGCTCAGTATCGCTCATCAGGTAGTGTCGCTGGTATCGCTCATGCTGGTATCGCTAGTGCCGTGACCTGTTGTGTAATTTCGTTAGTAAAATCGCTAGTAAGGTGAAATCTCGTTGGTAATCTTGCTAGTGACATAGAATCTCGCTTATTATGTGTATTTTAGGAAAGAAAGGGAGTCTCAGTGGTGAATCATAATTAGAGTTTAAGTATGCACGTTTAATGATCATGTAAAGAAAGTTTAAGGAAAACGTAACGTGAGGAATGTGTATTTACAGGCCAAGAAGAGCTCAGAAAGGCATATAATCCACTCAGGGCCTAAGGACAAGTTGTAAGTGACACTTTTCTTTCTTTGAAAACGAATTTATTGAAAACGTTTAGTTTGGTTTTCCTTATGAAATATGGCTTTGAGATGAACTGTTTTCTTGAAAAACATAATGTTTGATGATATTGTTCATAAGGCACGTTTTATACGTTTTCTATAAGACGTTGAATGGCATGCTGTGAAATGTTGTTTATAGTGATATACCTGATTTTCATGAAAGGTTTTCATGTGAACTATTTACGTATAATATCAATTCCTAAAATGTTTTAGAGGAGGCTCAATGCTGAAGGACATGAGAAGGCATGTGAGTTTCCCCGGGACCGAGTACTGAAGGACTCGTAGAAGGTACTCGAGCAACCCGCCATAGTCCTATGTGCATATTGAGGTTATATGCTGGTGCGTTGAGTTTTGCTCCGCATCGAGCCTTACTTGTTTTCGATGTCGGGTGCGTTGAGTCTTGCTCCGCCCTGACTAAGGGAAAGTTTTGAGAACGAACTGTTTTTCGTATACGATCATTTTGGCATGAACATATGTGATTTGTTTATGTTGTTGAAATTATGATTTTACAGAAATGATTATTTGAATCACGTTTACATTTATGGCGTTATTATGATTTTAACATGCTTGTTTTTCGAACAAAAGATAGTTTTACAAAATTAGTCACTCACGGGGCTTTTAGCTCACGTTTTCTATGTTTTCTTTTCCTCCCAGGTAGCAAGGACGTTCCTGGTGCATTGCCTACTCCAACTCGCCCTGCTTAAGCTTCGAGTTTCCAAAGACAGTTTATTTTCTCATTGTTGTACGTGTAAATAACTTAACACTGGTGGCATGTAGATTTAGTTGTTTATAAGTGGGTTATGAGAGAATATGTTATAAAAGTGTACTGTGTACAGCAATGGATTATTATGTTATGACCATGCGTTAATATGGCTGAATTCTATGAATGTATACGTATGGAAATGTTTGCTGCAGGAAGTTATGTAAGATAGGGCAATATGCATCACAAGAGGGGTGATGTATATTGTCTTTACATCTCCTTTCAGGTTAAGTAGGTAATCAGGGAGGAGGTGTGACAATTATCCCATTGACTTCGATCATCTTCTCTGCGTCTAACACTTCTGTCGGCCCTCCGATGGCAGCATTGGCGCATAGGTTCATGATAAGTGTGGGGAAAAAGAGCTGGCCTCTTGGTTTGTTGAAGACCCCTCTTATCTGCGCCGTAATTATGCGTCCGACATCAAGGGGAATGCAATGCATAACACCTTCTTCGACCTCTCCTCGTTGTTCGTCTGCGAAATGGAATCAATCTGAGTTCAAAAATATGTCCAAAAGGGTTTAATTATTCGATGCACTCACTTATATATCAATATAAATCACCAAATCACCAGCTCTACCATCATCTTCCTTCTTGGATTAGCCAACGCAAACCTTCCACACATGGCTTTAGCAATGCATAGCCTCAACTTACCATGCTACTAATTGCCCAACGCCCCATCGCCGAATAGCCGATTACCGCATGGCCCTCTCGGCCCCTTTTTTATGCACCAACACATACCAACCTTCAACGCATAGGTCACCTCAATGCATAGCAATGCCAACCTTCTAACACATAGTAGCCTTCAACGCATACTTCCACCAACGCCAATTGCACCATCCTTCCTTCACATCTGCGTCCACGCCGAGCTGCCCTCTTCAATGCATGACTACCAGCGGCAACTCTCGTCAAGCCTCAGACACACTCCCAACGCATAATCATCCCATCACATGACCAACACTTAGCCACTTTTGCTCCCATACAACTTGGCCAATTTCTTTACTCAATACTCGTCCCTTAGTTTATTCTTACTTACCTTCTCCCAATGAGAGGTACGGGGCTTACAGCAAAGCCAGCTAAAAGGATTAAATGAATGGATAAAAACAGGGTTCGGGTGGTTAACATCTAAAATCAGAAATGCATGGTGATATTCTATTCATACTTGCGACTCTTATCCCTGTTGTCAGCCGCTATGCGTTAATGTCTACACCGCATAGGAGAGTGTTAAGTACCAAGGTTATTCCTATTGACAGGTAACACTTCTTGGCCTTGTCAATTGAGTTCTACAATCACTTACCCTCTCAAGCAGTCTGATTATTACTACTTATATCGATTAGCTAGATGGACATAAGCATCGGATTAAAATTACAATTGGCAAGATGCAATAGTTACACTATGGTTCTTATTTAGATGCTAACGCAACCCGTGACCCTTGAAAGATTAGCTACTTATGGATTCAAAGTAATAAGCGGAAAGTGTAGAGAAATGGATAACCATGGAAGAATTTTAGATTAATGAACGGAATACAATTTTAGACAGCTCAATGTCTTGACACAAATCTAAAATCAAAGCTAGAAAAAGAGATAGAAAGCAGAAAAGGCATCAATATCTTGAGTCGCCGGAATGGAAGCGTGAGGTTTTGCTGCGAAGTGGTCAGGCGGAGGGAAGACTCTTCTCTCTTGAGCTATTCATCTCCGTTTGTCTTCTGGAGAGAACTCTGCTATCATTTAGGAATTCTTCCGAGAATGAACAACCCTTTTTCAACTTGCAGGTTTGCCCTTTTATAAAAGCTACGTTCGTAATCAGTGGCAAATCTACGTAATTGGAGGAAATTGATATCGTGCGTCTTTCTCGCCTAATTACATAATTCTTGGTTCAATTTAGATCCACCACTTTAGCCACAGATCATGCATGTCAATCTTCCGACAATCTCTCAAGATTCTGATCTGATTTTCCGCTGCCTTGCATTTCTGATCATTATGCGTCCATGAAGAATTTAGGTTCATGCGTCAATGCATCCATATGTTCTAATGCATCATCCTGCGTTGAGCAGATGTCAACGCGTCACAGGTTGCCAACGCATAGTCCTGCGTTAAGAATCTACAGGTTGCTTGCGTTCCTGTGTTAAAACATGCGTTTTAGGCTCAAAAAGCTATAAAATAATTATCTTCATCAATTTACAAGCGTAGAACGCATAGGAAGATTTATCAATAAAATTTAACATCAACTGCGGCATGATTCTCTATTTTATCTCTATTTTTCTAAGAAACAAGGCTGTAATAACTTGTATTTCTACAAGTTATCAGTCATGCAAGGTGACAGGTGGCAAACAAGTGGCAAAAAGAGAGGAGAAGTTGGATTACAAGCCCTTTATCCCAAAGCTATAAATAGAACCTTAAGGGAAAAGGAGCAGGGAGGATCCTTAAGTCCGAATCCTTGCGTCCGTAGTGGAAGTCTGCGGCCAAGAGACAAGGTGTTCCTAGCAACCTAGCTACCTTGAGTTCAATAAGCAGTTGGTACTTAGGGAAAGACAACCAAGAGAAGAGTTACTAGTATGAAACAGATCTCACTATGCGTTTCTGAATTTAGATGATGACCAACCCAGCCCTGCTTTTGCCATTCATATAATTCCATCAGCTGACTTTGCTGTGTTGCATACCTATCTATTCCATCACTTTAGCGTAGTTTTACTACTTTGTATTTACTTAAACACATCACTTCTCACCACCTTCTTGTAACACATAACTTAAACAATTCAACGAATTCTAGAATCTGCATAATCCCTATGTTCAACCTCGGACTCACTGAGATAACCTCATTCTTTGCTGATACTTGGGTGAAGAATAGAAAAACTTGACCAATTGGTATCACATATATTTAGCACGTTAACACATACAACACCTTCATTTGATGAAACTCCAACCCCTATTGCACTCACCAAACTCCTCGCCCACAATCGCACCCTCACCCTCAAGAGCATCATCTTGAACTCAAATGGGAAACTATGCAAACATACATGCAACAAGCAATCTTGCGTCCCATGATGCACTCGTTGAATATGTTAGCTTGTCGGCAGACGGAACAATTCCATTTCACATTATTGATCAATCCTACAATTTTCCTAACGCATTGACTAGCCTCTTAGTATGCTACATTCAATCAACTACCCGTTAGTTACATTACTTTTCTGTCTCAACATTCTTTTCTTTAAAATGGATCTAATTTTATTGTGGCAAGCTTTCTTTTCAATTGTCTTCACTTGTTCTTCACAAAATTTTTGTTTCTTCTTTTAACTGGGAATCTGAAAAATGAACGACTTACGAAGTCGGTCATGGACCCTTCTAGGCTATTCTTTATGTACATGAGGTGATTAGCTATGTACAAGCCTAGAACCATCTAGAAAAGGCTTGAACTAGAGATGTCTAGACCTATCGATGACCTTCTAGCACATTCGGGTAGGTGTCCGACCATCATGGAAAGTTTTAGAACTGTCGACACTTCCAGCATGTTTCGGGGCTATTGCGAGCCTTTTGGACCTGTCGTGATGCTTCCCAGCTACTCTAGCACCATCGCGCCTCTTCTCGAGTGGTCTGGCGGCTTCAAGGTTCTTCTAAAGGCTTCAAGAGCCGTTTGGGGCATGGGCGAGCAGTCGAGCCCCTTCCAATGTCTTCTGGTGGCTTCCGCGTGTGTTGAGCACCAGGGCATGGGTGCTGGCACTGCCCAATGGCTTGCCCGCGCTTTCAGACGCGCCTAGGCCTTTTCCTATTCTTCTGGCCTTGTCTCAATCCTTCAAGAAAGTTCTGGGACTTTCATGAGGTGTGTGGAGCCTATCGTGCGCATGGGCTGTGGGAAGGGCGCACGTGCAGAGTAGTCGAAGGGTGTGCACCTCGAGCATCTGCGGGGCACGCACATAAGCCTTGAGATAGGCACGAGCCTTGGTCATGCGTATGACGGGCATCCTTGTGTGGGTGGGCACGCAATGCTACTTATCCTAGCAAGTTGTGCAGCCAGTCGGCCATATGCGTGTGCACATGGGCATTCAACGAGGCACTTGATGAGTTGTCATGCTATTACTAAGGCACACGTCTGAGGCATGGGTGTGGCCTGGCGACTTGGGAAACCTTATGCAACGCCTTTGCACTTATGTGTGCCATTCTTGGCAATGTGTGGCCTGGCGACTTGGGAAACCTTGTGCAACGCCTTCACACTTATGTGTGCCATTCTTGGCGATGTGTTGGCCCTTCCTCCTCGACCCATCCCTAGTGATTCTAGACATGTCAAGGACGTTTGTGGCACGATTTGTTGGATCGTTTTCTTCATACGTGACAATACGCATGCCTCAATGTTAAAGGGCAATGTATTTTTTCCCCAACGTTGTTAATTGTTTATAATGGCACCAGAAATTTAAAGTTCTATAGTAATGGGGGGACTAGGTGGTGTACTAATGTAGCATGAGAGGGTTAGTGCTCATGTAATATGTTTGCTAAAGAAACATAAGCCGACGGGCTATGAATGACGAGCTTGAGCGCTTATTAATTTTCAAACTTATTGGCTTCGCTTTGTTTTGGTTGAATATTTTCTACAGCACGGTTATTAGTAGCAACGATGAGGCCGATACTTGTTAGGAACTTTGGGTATGACACGTGGAAATCTGAGTCGGCGCGCTTGTTTGCCAAATATTGGAGAGTTGAAGAGATTCACATCAAATCTGATATATCAACTTGATTACGTTAAATATTACTCTTTAAAACCTTTTTCCTTTTTTTATTATTATTTTTTTGCTTAATTATAAAAAATGTATTTCAACTTTATACTTTATGTCAAAAATATCTTTGAATTTTTAAAAGTTGCAAAATACCTTTAAACTTAAAAAAAAACTTAAAAAATGTTTGGAAATACCTTCGTCATTAGTAATGACTTCAAACCATACCTCATTGCAAAAATAACCCCAAATTTTAAATTTAAAAAAAAAATTTAAATGCTCCTTTAACAGAACCATTTGTTTGAATTTTCTAACTTCGTAAAGAACCAATTTAAAAAATATATATTGTGTTGATATCTTTTATATATATATATATATATATATACTCTCCTCTTTTTTCTTATTTTTTCAATTTATACACCAATTTTTTCAACTACCAAAATAAAAACAAAAATTTTAAATTAAAGCATAAAATCCCACAAAATGTCACAAAATCTAAAATCAAAATCTCCCATTAAAACACACCAAAACGATAAATAGTCAAATAAAAAAATATACTTGGCAACTCACATTTATTTGCAAAAGTACAACTTTGTCAAAACATTTGAGTCTTATAATCATTTTCTGCTTCTATTATTCTCTTTTTTCTTAATATAGTCAATATAACCTTAACTGATGCATACATTTTTACTTACTTATTTTTTTTTTATTTTTTAGATAAACAAATGTTCAATAGTTAAAAAAAAAAAAAAAAAAAAAAAAAAAAA